>OW240917.1:152184319-152199114 GCA_933207985.1 Pelobates cultripes | reverse complement strand
GTAAGTGGAGTGCCTCAGGCAGGACCGGATTAACATAGGGGCTGATGGAGTTGCAGCTCCAGGCCCAGGCTCAGGCCCATGGAAAAGGCCCATTTAAAAAAAAATGTTTTTACTTTTTTTTTTTTTTTACACACTACTCTTAGGTTTGCCACCTGACTGATATTTTACTAGCACAGCCGGTATTTGAGGCTGCCTAGCCGTGCTGGTATTGCAGTAATACCGGCAATACAAATGCAGATATTTTTCTCAGTATAAACCAGCACCAGCCAGTAGGGGGTCACTGTATGTGGAGAGAGGCAGGGATACTATATACTCACTGATCTGCCGGGGAGGAGCTACACAGCACAGAGAGTACAGACAGCAGCTCCCAGCCTGCTCAGGGAAGTGAGGGGTGAGGGGAAAGGCAGCAGGGAGATATGGGGACACTGAGACACTAGGGGACACTGAAACACGAGGGAACACTGGGAGACCTGGGGACACAGACACTAGGGGACACTGTGAGGTATGGGGACACTAAGACACATGGGGATGCTGTGAGACATAGGGACATTGGGAAACACATTGGGACACGGAGACACTAGGGACACAGTGTCTCCATGTCTCCCAATGTCCCCATGTCTCCCAGCCAGTGTCCCTAGTGTCTCAGTGTCCCCATGGCTCCCAGTGTCTGTGTCCTCATGTCTCTCAGTGTCTCAGTGTACCCATGGCTCCAAGTGTCCCCATGTCTCCTAGTATCCCCATGCCTCCCAGTGTTCACATGTCTCCCAGCCAGTGCCCCTAGTGTCTCAGTGTCCCCATGGCTCCAAGTGTCTGTGTCCCCATGTCTCTCAGTGTCCCTAGTGTCTCAATGTCCCCATGGCTCCCAGTGTCCCCAAATGTCTGTGTCCCCATGTCCCCAGTGTTCACATGTCTCCCAGCCAGTGTCCCTAGTGTCTCAGTGTCCCCATGTCTCCCAGCCAGTGTGCCTAGTGTCTCAGTGTCCCCATGTCTCCCAGTGTCTGTGTTCCCATGTCTCTCAGTGTCCCTAGTGTCTTAGTGTCCCCAAATGTATCAGTGTCCCCATGTATCCCAGTGTCTGTGTCCCCAAATGTCTCAGTGTCCCCATGTGTCTCAGTGTCCCCGGGTCTCTCAGTGTCCCCATGTCTCACTGTGTCCCCATGTCTCTCAATGTCCCCTAGTATCCTAGTGACACGGGACACACTGAGACTTGGGGACACTGAGAGACTAGGGGACTGGGCAAAATTGGGACACTGACACTGTGATACATAGGGACACTGATGCCAGGCTGGACTTCCAATTCTTTGGACAGACATGCCCCCTTTTTTGGACATGTTCACCCATTTTCGCAGTTCTGGTCACGTGATTCGCATCAGTGGCCCACCACCCTGCCCATTGACTTTCTGCTTCAATGGACACTGCTGTTAGGGGGTATGGATTTACTTGAAAGATGAAAGCATAAATTACAGAGAGATTAGCATAGAGTATGTGTTTTCCTATAGCTGCAACCTTTGAGTTTCCCTCACACCATCTCCATCAGATACATGACGCTTGGGACGGTTTTAGTGTTTTTGGTCGATAAGATTCTGTAATTAGGCCCATCATAACTGTCAGCACCAGGCCCAATGGGTTCTTATTCTAGCCCTGGCCTCAGGATTCTGCCTTGGGTTGACTTCTTAATCCGTTTACACATGATCTTGAAGTGGGCATTGAAAGTAATTCGCTGGTGTTTGCAAAGGACACAAAACTGGGTTAGAAAATGCAGTCTGAACACGATATAAATTCTCTACAGAGGGATTTGGATAAATTGGGGGAATGGGCAGGCAAGTGCAGATGAGATTAAATACAGATAAATGCAAAGTCATGCATTTTGGAATGAGGAACTCACAAGACACTTATACATTAAATGGGGGTTAGGCATGACATTAAATGAATAGGATTTAATAACAATTATAGATCACAAACTAGGCAACTGTATGCAATGCCGGTCTGCCATTGCAAAAGCTAGTAAGGTGATTTTATGTATAAAAAAGGGTTTTGATTCATGTGGTCCAAATATAATTCTGCCTCTTTATAAATCAATAGCAAGACCATACCTGGAATATGTGGTGCAATTTTGGACCTCAGTTTTATAGAAGGATATTGCAGAACAAAAAAAAAGGCAGAGCCAAGCTAGTAAGGGAGATGCAAAGCATTGATTGAAAGGCTAGAAAAACTGGATTTATTTAATTTAGAAAAGAATGTGGGGATATGATAACATTATATAAATATATACATATGCACAACCCTTTTTTGTAGGAAGCAGAGAAAATGTTGAGCCAATGGACTTGATAAAATCAAATAAAAGTATATTGATTAACTCTTAAAAACAACAATACAACAAACAAATGGCCTCCATATCCTCTTTAAAATGACTAACTTGCTTCTGATTCATTGATGCTCCCACTTTGTGTCCAATCACGAGCGCGATTCAAAGGGGAGTTGTTCGTCCAACTGTCTCACTTTATTCTATCATTCCTGGGAGGAAGTGAGAAGACGCGCCGTGTCACATCAATCCATTTTTGCCATCTTGTGTACTGGTGCATCCAGTCTTTGCTCCACAGAAGTGACACAACTGAATGCCTGCCGCGTCACTTCCAAATGTTTCAATATGCCCATATTTGTGGAGGGAAAACCTCGGTATATAGAAGAAATCCTCAATCCTACAAAGTCAATCATGTGTAGAGTGCCAAGGAAGACACCATAGCGACTCTCCACACATAAGTATTATAACACAGTTCATATAATCAAGGGCAGAGAAAGGAAAAGAGAGAGTTAGAAAATAAAAAATACATATTTCTATATATCACTAACTGATATAATATGAAGGAAATTAACAACTGTGTACCTGAAAATCCACTGTACTATAATCTATAAAAATCTATGCAGAATATGTATATAAATATACACTGTAACAGAGCTTCCTGTACCCCAGTTGGGTACCTCCGCCGACGCATGCTCCTAGTGCGTAACGAGGGCTCCAAGCACTTCTCCAGACACCATAAGTACTGCAGACCCCACGAACCGCTGCAGCTTGGTTGGGGTCTCGCCGTCTCCTACCCACCCTGGACCTATGACAAGGCTCCAGGTTCCAGTGGGTGAACCTCTCTTCCTCCAGAGAGCAAAGCAGGAACAGCTCTTACAAGAGCTAGTGATTATTCAAGGGAGTATGATGAGCATAGCAATCCCTTGTAGCAACTTCCCCCAATAAGAGACAAGACTCTAGATTGAGGGTAAAGTAAGAACTGTTTAATGCAAGCAAGCAATTTATACATACATTTAAACCGCCAACAGCCTCATTTAAATACGAAAGGTTAACTAGAGCACTATAGTACAAGGAAGGGTGGGGTCTGACAATAGCAAGGGCTGATGGGAGATTGAGGAGGGACAAAGCAGCCAGTTTAAACTGGTCTGGTAGTGTCCCTGGGACAACGCCCTGTCTGGGAAACAATTGGACAGGAAAAAGGGGGAGGGGGAAGAAGCACAGACAAGCAATACACTCTGAGAGATAATTGAGCCAGGAACTGTACAAACTCAATTATCTCCAGGTACAGACACCCCAAAAGTACTCTTAAGATCCATGGAAACCCCACAAGAGTCACATCCTAGGATAGCCCTGATCTGGGTGACCAACGTATCCAAAAAATCACCCAGATCGGTTCATTGGTTTGGTTTTTCACTTTTTAACATGTCTTTTTGCAGGGCCATAGTCACAGGGCAGGACAGTGGCAAGGTCACTTTCACCACGTACACAATATTTTAAAAAAGATATTAAGAAAAGAGGAAAAATTCACGAAAAACACTATTCCCCAATATCTACAACACTATACATATAAAACCAATAAATTTCATCATGCATCTAAAGTAACCAATATTTGTCTATACAATGTGCTGGGAATTGTGGGAACCGCAGGGAGCATGATAGAGAGACATGCTCCTCCTCCTTCAGCGTTAGTGAGAGGAATGCCGCCGGACCGGCGGCTCCAGCATGAAACGCGGCCGGCCCCCTCAGACTTGAGAAAGAGGGGGGATAGAGAGATGTGAAGGGGGGAGAAAGAGGGGGGACAGAGAGATGGGAGGGGGAGAAAGAGGCAACAGAGAGATGGGGAGGGGAGAAAGAGGGGGAACAGAGAGATGGGAGGGGGGGGAAAGAGGGGAATAGAGAGATAGGAGGGGGAGAAAGAGGGCACAGAGAGATGGGAGGGGAAGAAAGAGGTGAAACAGAGAGATTGGGGAGGGGGGGAGAAGCAAAGGTCAGAGAGATGGGGTAAAAGAGGGGGAAACTAGAGGAGAGATGGGGAAGGGGAGGTTGAGGCTGTTCAGAGATGGGGAGGGGAGAAAGAGGGGGAATAGAGAGATAGGAGGGGGGAGAAAGGGGGGCAAATAGAGAGGATGGGGAGACAGAGGGGGAAGAATGAGACACGGGGAGAAAGAGGGGGAATAGAGAGATGGGGAGGGGAGAAAGAGACAGAGAGGGAAGAATGAGACACAGGGGGAATAGAGAGATGGGGAGGGGGAGACAGAGAGGGAAGAATGAGACACGGGGAGAAAGAGGGGAATAGAGAGATGGGGAGGGGGAGAAAGAGACAGAGAGGGAAGAATGAGACACGGGGAGAAAGAGGGGGAATAGAGAGATGGGAGGAGAAAGAGGGAAATTGCTCCAGACACAGAGGGGGAGAAAGAGGTGAAACAGAGATGGGGAGGTAAGTGACAGAGACAGAGAGGGGTGCTGAAATATACAATGGTGGGGAGAAAGAGGGGGGAATAGGGGAGAGATGGGGAGGGGGGAGAAAGAGACAGAGGAAGAAATTGAGATTACCAGGGGAGAAAAAAGAGGGGAATAGAGGTTGGGGAGGGGGAGAAAGAGAGGGAAGAATGAGACAACAGGAGAAAGAGATGGGGAGGGGGAGAAAGAGGGGGGAACAGAGAGATGGAGAGGGGGGAACAGAAAGGGAAGAATGAGACACAGGGGGAGAAAGAGGGGGAATAGAGAGATAGGGAGGGGGAGAAAGAGACAGAGACGGAAGAATGAGACACGGGGGAGAAAGAGGGGGAATATATCACTCGTGGATCCAGGGGGGCAACGGGGCAATTGCCCCCCCTCCCCTGTCCGCAGGCACCGTGCGGGCAGGGGAGGGACACCCTGCAGCTCCTCTGGGTCCTTCTTGCGCGAGCACAGAGCGTTGCCGCGGTAACCATGGCAATGTTACCGCTCTTGCAAGAGTCATCTCTAGCCCTGGAGCTACAGGGATTCCTGGTGGTCGCAGTGGTGAGAGTGAACTCTAGTCCCATAAACACACTGCCCCCACACATACACACTATACACATTCACACACTGCCCCCATACACACACACTGCCCCCACATACACCATACACATTTACACACATTGCCTCACACACACACATACACTGCCCACCCATATACACACAGACCCCCATACACAGCCCCCCATGCTAACATTGCCACACACATACACAGCCCCCTCATACACACATTGCCCCACACACCCTACACATTCACACACTACACCCCCACACACACACTGAACCTTTCACACACATTGCACCACTGCTCCTATTCCCTACTACAGCCCCATATCCCAGCAGACCCCAGGTAAGTTGTCAAACTGTTCTTAAACGGTTTGACTACTTACTCTGGAGCAGTAGTGGTTATTGTGCATGGATTATTTCTTTAAATAATCTACAAGTGCCCCAGTAGCCAGCCCACAGGCCGGCCAGCCAGCCAACCCACAGGCTGGCCAGTAGCCAGCCAGTTAGCCAGCCCACAGGCCAGTAGCCAGCCCACAGGCCTACAGCAAGCCACAGGCTTACAGCCAGCAAGCCCACAGCCTGCCAGTCGCAGCTAGCAAGCCACAGCCTACCAGCCGCAGGCAGCAAGCCCACAGCCTGCCGGCAGTAGCCAGCAAGCCCACAGCCTGCCAGCCGCAGCCAGCAAGCCCACAGACTGCCAGCCAGCAACAGTAATTAAGGTAAGAGGAGCCAACTTGGCCTAGGTATCAGCGAGCTATGTTGTGTTGCTATATTGTGAATAGGAACCAGAGTGTTGGAGAGACCACCCTCCAGGCCCCATTAGACTCCATTGTAGTCTCTAATGGGGCCTGGAGGAGATTCTTTCTAACACACTCTCTAAAGGACACTGAGATAGCTTCTGCTAGAAATCCCCTCCATGGCCCATTAGCCCTCAATTGTAGTCTCTACTGGGGCCTGGAGGCGACTGTTTACAGCAGGGGCTATCTAATGGACGCTGAGATGGCCTCTGTTAGAAAGACCCCCTTCAAAAGCCTATTAGACTCCATTGTAGTCTCTAATGGGGCTTGGAGGGGATTCTTTCTAACACACTCTCTAAAGGACACTGAGATAGCCACTGCTAGAAAGACCACCCTCCATGGCCCATTAGCCCTCAATTTTAGTCTCGAAGGGATTATTGCACTTTTGTTCCTTGTGTCTAAAGATTGTGTAGGGTGTGGCTGGAGGCAGTGCATGGAGGCGGGACAAGGGTGGCGCTTGCTGCAGAGTATGGGTGGGGCCTGTAAGGGGGCCCTTGATTTATTTTGCCCGTGGGCCTTGAGGGTTCTCAGTCTGCCACTGACCCTCTGTATACAATAGCAAGTTTGTCTGGGAGTATTGAGTTCAAGATTTCGTTGTCCTTTATCAAGTTAGTTTGTTTTTTATGTTTCAATAATTTTTCTCTATCGTCTAAACTAAAATTAAACCTTGTTTAATATATTTTCTTAAAGCCCTTGCTTTTAAAATTAAAAATCTTAAGTGCCTGTGTTTGGAATACCTTTTAATCTGTATATTTTCGTTTTATCTTATTTGAGATTTTGGAATTTTCAACAGCCATTGAGAGAAGTAAAAACTACTCTTCTACATAACAGTTGATGTCCACTTTCCTAAAAAAAAACATGTTGGTCTTGATTGCACATCCCTCTATATAAATATTTAAATCTAAAAAGATTAAGAGATGTTTTGCTGTATTCACTAGTTAACCTAATCTCACAATCATTATCATTTAAAACAGATAAAAAGGAAAAAAAGAGAGGATTCACTACCCTTCCAAATAAAAAAATACATCATCTATGTTGTGCTGATAGAACGCCTGGCATGGATCCCATCAATGACTGTCATATATATCTATACATAAATAAATGTGCATAACTGGGCACTAACCTAGAGTACATCG
This sequence comes from Pelobates cultripes, assembly GCA_933207985.1. Taxonomy (NCBI): domain Eukaryota; kingdom Metazoa; phylum Chordata; class Amphibia; order Anura; family Pelobatidae; genus Pelobates; species Pelobates cultripes. Next base: position 152,191,873 of record OW240917.1, on the reverse strand, counting down.
CTGTTTCACACATCTAGAGATAAAAATTGTCCCTAATTCAAGAATAATAATTGTTGAGAATCCACTGTACTCGCTTTAAAATAAAGTCAATCTGAGCCTAGGGGGAATTCTTGAAAAGTCACAAAAAATTGTCGCTAGGCACTCTTTCTCAAGTGTGATAATAGTAAACAGTGAATTTACATCAGCTGCAACCAGATAGCATTCATGATCTCAATGCTGATCCTTACAATTTTTAAAAACTTAGAGTGTCTTTAAGATGATTAAAAAAAATAAAATAAACATAATTATCGGGTAAGTAATATTTAAAAAATATATATATTTCTTACTTAAAATCCCTAATTGTTTCCCTTTATCAAGTTTATTGTAACTACTTTTTATTTCATACTGTGCTCCCACCCTTAACTGCTGGTTTGATAACCAAAATGTCACCTTTTTAAAAATTCTTTAAAGCTAACCTCTCTTTATGGGTCAGATCAAACTCATATTTTTTTAGATTTTTTTGATATTTTGTAAGTCATGCATTTGTATATTTTAAAAGTTACAAATTTCTTCAGATAATGTTAATTGTGTACAAATTTTGGGCGTCTGATGTCAGCATGTACAGCATGCTGGTTGCAGGCATTCATTAGTGGCACAGGTCTCCCCTCTTAGCCGTCCATGTCCTCCCCTCAGCCCACCTTCCCGGATATCCCTCCCCGTCCAGACAGGGGAAGTAAAATTCATAGATGAAGATCAGGCAAAAGGAAGAACTTGGTGTCAGCACTAGACAGAGTTAAAGGGAAACTCCAAAGCTTTAGCTTTAGCTTGCTGAAGTGCTTTATGTGGGAAGCTCGTGTCCTCTTTTTCTTAATTTTGCAAACATGTCAGATTTCAATAAAAATTGGCACTTTTATAAATTAGCCTTGTTATACCCCTCAACTTTCAAGCAGACAACATGCTATCTTATTCCTTGGTTTGCATAGCTCAGTGGAGCTAAACTCAAGAGATCCTATTACTTCCTGGTTTGTTTAGCTCAGTGAAGCTAAACGAGGCAATAATACTAGAATTGATCATTTATGAATAGTAGGATAGGATTAATTAATTCTTAAAAGGACACTCCTATCCCATAATAAGTTATTGGGGGTTGAAGTCCTGGGAGCCATCTTTGCAAGGGTATTGGCCAGAGGAGAAGCAAGGAGACAGTGCTGATGAGCACCTGGGTACAACTTTGTGGTTAAACTATTCATAAACAATTTAATTCCCTTAGGTAAGATGTTGTCCAGTGCCTCCAGCCCCCATATTCACTGGAGTTAAAAGGACACTATAGTCACCAGAACAACTACAGCTTAATGTAGTTGTTCTGGTAACTATAGTGACCTTTGATAAAAAAATACTTCCTTATCAAAGGTATACACATTGCTCAGTCAACAACCTCCATTAGAAAGAGATGACACACAGGAACACAGTAGTAAAGATATCACTACCTGACTGTAGTTTCTCTTACTGTCTGTAGCCAGGCTATGAATTAAAAACCACTCACTCAGTGCTGTTGGGGTTAAGATTGTTGGCATACCTTTGATAGGGAAGTCTTTCTGGCACAAGGTGGCATTTCTTATGGTGCAGCATTCTGCAAATATACATATTTTAATCATATTTTAAATATATATAGCAAGAAGACAGTACTGATGAGCACATGGGGACAAATTTGGAGTTAAATTATTCAATTATTTATAAACAACTTAACCCCCTAAGGTAAGACATTGAGTATATAGCATATATACATATTATTTTAGGATGTCTGGGATATAACACTATCATTGACCCAAGTAGGCTATCCAACAAATCTCTACTCCAAGAGTAGAGATTTACTGCACCAGCAAACACTAGAGATATGCTGGAGAAACAGTCTATTTAGAAGATTAGAATGGACTTTAAGCTTCAAAACAGCTTCCAATCTTTTTTTTTAAATGTTGCCATTCATGTTTTAAACTATATTTAGTTGTATATTTCTCTATTCTTCTACAATTAAATCCACTTGATTCAATGAATGAATTAAAAATCAACTTTTCCCTTAATACTTCAATGATCATTGGGGATTATTGTACTAAATTGTATAAGAAATTAAAATTATACACTGCTAAAGGTAATTATGTCCTTCTTAGGAAGCTGAACAAATTATCTGTCATTTTTACATTTGGAGTTGAAAGCGTTCACTTCTATTCGAATTATGTCATTACTTAAAAAAAAAAAAAAAAAAAAAAGGAAATTACTTAAAGTGGATTAGACATGAATTTGTTATTTAAGTTTTTGTGTTGTATTTACACGATAACAATTTAATCATAATTGTCTATATTTGCAGTATTGCTTTTCTATTGTGTCTTGTTTCTAAGTTGTTGCTGTGTAAAAGTAGACATTAATTTAATTATTTTGCCACTTTCAAAATGATCTTTGATTTCTCAAGCTGTGTAACTTGATTGATGGCTGAAATCAGCCACAAAAACATGGTGAGAAAAAATGGGCATGAATGAAACACTTTAACATTTTGATATTTCCTCAGATTGCCAATAAAAATAGAGCCCTGTTCGGTAAAATATTCCTTATATGCACAATAGTAACACATACATCCATACTTTAAAGAATCCAGGATTAAAAAACAAAAATATAGTCTTGTTTTATATTATGGAAAATTATGTATAGCACCTACTCGAAAATAATGATGTTTCTTATCTTCTTTGTTTCTTCAACTGGATCTTTTGTTGTTCTCAATAGTTGTACTGCCAACTATCATATATCAAGCTCCAAAGAGTTTCATTATTAAAGCTCACAGTAAAGGTTACCTGAGACTCCCCACTTTGAGTTTACTTTTCAATCATGTCAACTCACACTGGCACGCATAATGCACAATGTGAGGGATGGCCAGTGTGTATTTTTTATTTTAAAACATGCCTCTTTTTCCTGCTGTTCAGACATGCCTGCATGCTACTTGTTTCTGAAACAGTGATTCCGTGATGCTATGGAAACAACCATCCAAGAGAAATTACTCAAAGAGTCATTTGAACTTTGCTGTAAGTGTATTTCACCCCCGCTCCCGAAAAAAGAAGCAACGTTATTAGAAGTGTATAGTTTCTCTCTAGGGTATTACAGGCTAATACACTTTAACAACGTTTTATAATAACATGTATATAATATAAAATGATTTATTCTTAGAGAAAAAGTATGGAGTCTATTCATGTGACACCAAATCAACTATAGCATGTATCTGTTTAGTTGAGTTACATCCGGCTCAATTCTTTTCAGTTTTGCTTATAGCAATTTCTCCAAAGTTCACTTTATTCACTATTGAATTGAAACGCCATTAAGCATAATAGGCCCATATTATTTTGAAATGAAACTTACTGCTGCAGAAACAAGCATCAGAATTTAGCCCTTGTTGAGTGCAAACAGATTACAACCAATTTCGACCCACTTTACAGTTGAAAGTCTCTGCTGTAAGAAATAAAGATGTTGCTATGGTAAAAGTTTATTATCGGGGAAGTAAAGGGACAGTATAGACACCAAAACAACTTTAGCCTAATTAAGCAGTTTTGGTATATAGATCATGCCCCAGCTGTATATGTGTTCACTTCGTTGTCATTTAGGAGTTAAATCACTATTGAGTCACAAGAGCAGCAACCTATAATGTTTTATTTGCAGTTGCTCTAATAAAAAAGTGTACTTAATAACAAATCATTCAATTAAGTTTACTCATTTACACAAGTCAATGACAAAAGCAAGCCGGATGATTTGCCGACTTGCTGTACTTATAATTACTATTCACTTTTTTTAACTTAGCTGAGCAAAGTGAGTCATTTACTATACACATGTTTTCAAAAGGTTCAACCTTAATGATTCCCCCCCCCCCCAACATCAAAACCCCAAAAATGTATATTTCATAAAGATAAAAACTTTGTTAAAATATTCTCATTGACTGTGTTGGAATATTTTGTCCTGTCCAGCAAGCATAATAAAATGTCACACTATAGAAATATTGCTACTAAATGTGATTTCTGTAGTGGATACATTAATTGGTCACCTAGAGACGATATAGCTGTCTTGAGCATGAGAAGGGTTAATTTAGTTGTGTAGGAATGTACTAGGTGTGAGAAGATTTACAAAGTGAATTCTTCTTTTTGAAACTCTATCTCCAACAGTGTTCCTCTGCCAGGTGTGAAACTTAACACACAAATTGCCTGTGGGTCTAGCTTCTACTAGACTAGCTGGCTAGCATACTAGTTGACTGTATTTCTTAATAGATATTGAAACGTTTTTGATATGCTAAGTGACCATTAGCAGTCAATTCTCTGCCAGAAAATAATAATAATCCAGAGGTGAATAATGGTGCCTCCTGACATACATATTTATAATACCCTACAAATGGAATACAAACATGACTAGTGCTACTTATCCATTTTGACTAAATTGTGAAGATGAGATATATGCTCATTAGGGATCAAGATCCAGTTTTAAGTAAGCCAACACTTTTTCCTTTCCAGAACCCCCGGTACAGAAGATACCATTACTTTAACAGCTAGGTGAGTATTTAGATTTTATGTAAATGTATCCTTTTTATTATTAGACGGTAAATATTTTTTGTCATCTATTTATGTGTGCACTGTGACTATTTTTGTTTACTGCCTTTGTCTAGTGAAGAATCACATTACTTGAAGAAACCAATTTCTTAGTATTTTTGATTGCAGAGATATTTTTATAAATTGGCACCCCATTTATAAATTGCATTGGAGGTGGCAGCTTTAGACTTTAGAGTTAAGTGTAGGTGGTGTTAAGCGGGATCGTGTTATTATTTTTGTGTCTAGTGCAGACAAAGTGATTTTTAAGCCTTTCACACCTGTTATCAAGTTGTGAGAATGCTTGGAATAGTGTGTGTTCCTGGCAATTTTGTCTTAGTATTTTGTCTACACTTGAAAAACTTGACAAAAGGCAGAGCTATCTTTGTTAAATGTTGTCATTGCCTCCAAAGCTAGTCGGATCCTGCATAGACATCATGTGTGAGAGTACAACACTGACATGGGCCCCTGGCAGATGAAGCCCCAGGACCCGATGAGGACATGCAGGAAGACCATGGTGTTTTCCACATGGGACAAGTTAAGGTAACTATAATCTACTACACCCCATGGCCAAAAGACACCTAGTGGTGCAGTCACCATCAGGGGTCTTTGGAAATTATGAAAAGACCCTAAATAGAGACAGACCCTGTCATGCCAAAAGCATGAGTTGGTGTTTGATGTGTGTTTATATATGTTAAGAGTTGTTTTTTTGTAAACCTTGGGATGACATTTATTGTGGTCTTTGATCTTGCACCAGGCCTAGACCATAAAACATCTAGATAGCCATCACCAGAGCTGGACACAAAGAATTTCATAGAGTGGGCAATAGACTGCCAAACCAGCCCCCTCTGATCCCTCCCCCCCACCCCCCCAGGGGTCTGCCCACTGAGAAACAACTAGTTTAGCTATATGAGGGTGTTGGACTATCCAGGGAAGTCAGTTATTCATTTTTCTTTTGTCAGTAACTTCTAGGAGATCTATACCATCTAAGACTCCCACAAGAATTCTATATGGGGTAAATATATATAAGGAATTTCTTGTGTTTTCTCCTATTTTATTTTATGTACTGTTTTGCAATTTGTTATCTGTATGTCATTTATTTCTGTATTTTGTACTCAGCACTGTGAATCCTTTTTGTCAGATTAAATGTTTACTTAATCAGCTTGTGTCTCTGTTCTCTATGAGCTTCACTCTCCAGAGGAAAGCTCAGGTAAACACGTTACCAAAAAGGGTTAACTATATATGTTTTATCAGTAAAAGTAGAACGGTGATACTATAATTCTCCTGTGTGTGGGGTAACCTAAGACGCCCGGGTTTAAAAGTCTTGGTGGTGGCAGTAGAGTAAAGTGTATTAAGGGGGTTAGTGTAGAAGGGATTGCATGGGGTTAATTGAGTGGTTGCTGGGACTAGCAACAGGTAACCAGGGGTCTGGTGTCATTAACCCTGTCACTTCCACACTCTCCCCACTGTCTCGGCTGGGCCTATAGCCCACGCACGTGACAGACCCGCTTTCATCAGACTTGGAACAGGATGGTTTACAGGACTCCTTTTTAACTTTATGTGTATTTATATTATTTGATTTGATTTCTTTATTCAATAAATTTACATTTTATATACACCAAGTAGTCCGGTGGACCTCCTATTTGCTGCTGTTCAAAGAAGGGTAGTAGCCCCCTTAAAGGCACATTTGCTTATACACCAAGAGCCGGGTCTGGATTCCTGAGAAGTTGAGAAGCCATCTATTTATTGCACTTTGTATATTTTTTCACTGGGATTTATTGTACTAGAAGCCACGTTGCTTCCTCCTCCCCCAACCTTCTTCTATTTCATATATCAGGATTATCTAAGTAAGAAGAGGTTCACTGTCACCTGAGTACACACAGGCGAAAGTGATCTGAGCCTGTCCAGAGTGGCTCTTTTCCGTGTGAGTGTGCCCTTTGAGATTATACACTCAATGCATTTTTTAAAATGTATTACACTATATTAGCTTTTTATCTCTATAGCTGTATACGTTGTGCTATACCTTGGAGCTCTGGAAAGCTACATTAAATTCTAGGGGTAAGTGTAAAATATTTAAGCGCTCTACAATTAGAACTAGTGGTGAAACATATATATATATATTTTTTCCACACAGTCTGAATCTTTGGGTATTATGTCTTTAATTCATCCTAGTTCTATAATGTTCTATGTATGCTGGTTAACCCTTTAAATGTTGTCATTATAACTAAAATCTTATGACACCGATAAACCGTCTGAATTGTGTTTTTATAACCAATGTCCTGATTAAACATAGATTTTAAATATACTGTATATTCCTTTTAATGTTGTCGTTGCAACTCTCTGCTTTCTGAGTCTTTGTGATCAAAGATGGAAGATCTGTTCACCTTTTTCTTTTTTTTGTTCTCCCACTGTGCAGGCTTAGTCTTAGCATTTGTCAATACATGGACTTTATTTACTGAGGCTGCTCCTTAAATCATTAGCATTCTGAAATAACTCCACATCCCTAGAGCGTGATGTAGAGATAAAATCACAAATAAGAGAATGAGGGATGTTTGAATGTTTTGAAGGATGATGCCTAAGATTTATTTAGGGCAAAAAGAGGGGATGTGGTTAGGAGAGAAATTTAGTAATTTAGGGGTGGAAACTGGATAGGAAAGGGTGAGATAAGGGGCAGGGAGTGTGGGATTGGGCTAGAGAGCAGGAGGGGAATCTGTCACAATCTGTTTGACGATATATCTTTCCTTCACTAATGGTGTTTCTGTCACGGATTAGATTTTCTAAAGCTGTCCCTTTCTGTCTCATGGAAAAAAGAAAAAGATGATGACCTTGATGGACCTGATAATGCTTTTCATATGAAAGAAAGCATTTACTATAGTCAAGGTGTGGTTACCTAGAGAAAGATAAATAAATATATCCTTAAGAGGTGTGATGACAAAGAACCATGAAATTACAGTTCGATCTGTGCATCATT
>OW240917.1:152112593-152183857 GCA_933207985.1 Pelobates cultripes | reverse complement strand
ACCACATAGTTGATGGTTAGCTAGTCAACGACGTTGTCCCTAAATAATATGTTACTGCTCGTTATTATATCTACTTTTATATCATAAATATCTAAAGTTAAAAAAAGTATATATATAATGATTACCTTTTCCCTGTTCAACTAATTTATTGTCACAAAGCTACCAATTAATGAAACATTGTATCATTCTGTCTCTATAACAATGAAACATTTGCATAGCTGGAATTAATAGTCATTTTAACGTTCACGCATATTTTGCAGCATGCGGTATAATTTGAAGCAATAAATACAAAAAAAAAAGTTTCATATGCTGGAAAGAAAAGAAGATTAGGGGCCTTATGCAATTAACTTACATTCAAGATTCCATATGTACAAAAAAAGGGTGATAATTTTAATTAAAATATAGACATATTTGAGTGATTCTTGTTCTTCAATTTATTCTAACGTTCCTTGCTCAAGTTATTTTTGTTGCTATTAAAATAGCCATTGTCGTTATTACTATTCAGTACATGTCCGCTCTCCATCTAAATGACATTAACCGGCTCAGTTCACTGCCAGCATAGCAATAGTCCTTAAGCAAACAACTACTATAGTCAAACCCTGCTGTTTAAAGACCTCATCAGGAAGCACTGATATCTCCTTTTCATTGCTTCCCTCCAGGTACAGCTATAAGGCTCTTTTAAGAAATTCTGTGATGCCTGAACCTTGTCAGTTATAGTATTAATGAAGCCATTAGGAGATTTAATTTTTGAGAGTGGTTTCTATATTTTGATATCTGCTATACGCTGATAGCTTACTAATCAAGGAAATCTGGTGTCTGAAGAATTGAATGCAAATCCTTCTATTTTACACAATTTTTCCAGTTTAGATTTTACCATTTTCTGCCTGTTCACTCAGATTTTCTTAAATACAATCAAGGACTAAATAGAAGCATAGAAACATAGAATGAGACGGCAGATAAGAACCATTCGGCCCATCTAGTCTGCCCAATTTTCTAAATACTTTCATTAGTCCCTGGCCTTATCTTATAGTTAGTATAGCCTTATGCCTATCCCACGCATGCTTAAACTCCTTTACTGTGTTAACCTCTACCACTTCAGCTGGAAGGCTATTCCATGCATCCACTACCCTCTCAGTAAAGTAATACTTCCTGATATTATTTTTAAACCTTTGTCCCTCTAATTTAAGACTATGTCCTCTTGTTGTGGTAGTTTTTCTTCTTTTAAATATAGTCTCCTCCTTTACTGTGTTGATTCCCTTTATATATTTAAATGTTTCTATCATATCCCCCCTGTCTCGTCTTTCCTCCAAGCTATACATGTTAAGATCCTTTAACCTTTCCTGGTAAGTTTTATCCCGCAATCCATGAACCAGTTTAGTAGCCCTTCTCTGAACCCTCTCTAAGGTATCAATATCCTTCTGAAGATACGGTCTCCAGTACTGTGTACAATACTCCAAGTGAGGTCTCACCAGTGTTCTGTACAATGGCATGAGCACTTCCCTCTTTCTACTGCTAATACCTCTCCCTATACAACCAAGCATTCTGCTAGCATTTCCTGCTGCTTTATAACATTGTCTGCCTACCTTTAAGTCATCAGAAATAATCACCCCTAAATCCCTTTCCTCATATGTTGAGGTTAGGACTCTATCAAATATTCTGTACTCTGCCCTTGGGTTTTTACGTCAAAGATGCATTATCTTGCACTTATCCACATTAAATATCAGTTGCCACAATTCTGACCATTTTTCTAATAGAAATAGAATGGACACACTGTTATATTAATTAATTTAAGTTTAATGCAAAGTTGCTATTTTTGTGTCTAAATTTGATAACGACAAACATCATCAAATAAATATAGCTTTGATTACACGTGTATGTGGATTATTTGGTACATATAAAATCAACATTTAGCTACAGTTACTGAGACTAAACTAGATAATTGACATATCCATTGCCTGACACAAATGGCAGGAATATTTATTCAAATAGGGATGCCCTAGAAAGGTAAAAAACAAACAAAAAAAAAACATGCTATTTTGACGTATCATGAATATTAAAATTTGGCATCATGAGTTTGTGATAAAAAAAAATATTATTATTTTTAGTAATTAAGTAATAATATTATGTTTATAGAAGTCCTACTTTTTAGTTACTTCCAATCTTTGTTTAATAAGATATTATACACTTTTGCCTGGGGATCTTGAGATTCATCATATTTAAGAGGTTTTCACAAATAAAAACAATGTTGAAAGTATAATATACTTTCCAATGTAACCATATAGAACACAACTAAACCATTGTAGTGGGATAAGGGCTCTCACAAATTCTTGCTCACTCTGTAGACTGTGCTAGAGATTTTTGAGGTTCTGCATCAAAACTGACTCAACAGATGTGCTACAGAAGGAAGGCCTGATCCAGGAACCTTGACATTTTTCAATAGTGATGTCGAGAACATAAAATTTTCGGTCCGCCATAAACGTCAATAGGCAGGCGGATTTTAAAACCCACAGGGACTCTTTCTGGCCACAATAGTGATGGAAAAGTTGTTTCAAGGGGACTAACACCTGGACTGTGGCATGCCGGAGGGGGATCCATGGCAAAACTCCCATGGAAAATTACATAGTTGATGCAGAGTCTGGTTTTAATCCATAAAGGGCATAAATCACCTAACATTCCTAAATTGTTTGGAATAACGTGCTTTAAAACATCAGGTATGATGTTGTATCGATCAGGTAGTGTAAGGGTTACGCCTGCTTCACAGTGACAGACCAAACTCCCCGTTTAACGCACCGCAAACAACCGCAAACAGAGGCGGCTCTCTAATTAGGCGGTTTAGGCGGCCGCATAAGGCCTCGCGCTGGCTGGGGACTCGTGGCCTCCTAACCCGCCTTATGGCATACTGTGTCAGGTCCTCGGTCAGTGCGAGGCCCCTCCTGGCTGCCCGGCCACCATCGCAGACACAGGTCTGCAGCTCCGCAGTGAGCAGAGCTGCAGACCATGTGTCTCATGAGAATTGGCCAATCAGAGCATTGCTGCAGGTTACCACGGCAACGCTCTGATTGTCTCGTGATATTACACGGTCTGCAGCTCTGTGGAGCTGCAGACCGGAAGAAGTGGCCACTGGACCACCAGGGAAGAGAAGGTAGGCTCCTTCACCACCCTCAGCCTCCCCCCAACAGCCTCCCCCCCACCAACCTCACCACCCTCAGCCTCCCCCCCACCCACCTCACCACCTCAGCCTCCCCACCAGCCTCCCCACCCCCACCAGCCTCACCACCCTCAGTCTCCCCCCCACCAGCCTCACCACCCTCAGCCTCCCCCCACCATTCTCATTCTGTGAGACTTGAAATTGCTGTTTAGTGAATGAGCGAGTTCACTGAATTTTGTATAATATATATATATATATATATATATATATATATATATATATATAATGGGAGAGTGGGTGATCCAGAGCACGGTTGCGTGTGACAGGTGAAAGGTCATGTGGCAGGGGTGTGTCTCTTCTCCCCAATTTAACAGCATTCCTCCTGTCCCTCCTTGCACAATTATACTTTGCCCCAGTTATGTTCATGTCTTTAGTTTCTCTTTAGTCAATGTCTGATATGTGGCCCTTGCCTATTTACTTTTTACCCATATAAGAATCTGTGCTGCCTGACCTGACCTGGCTTTTCTGACCATGCTTTATTCTGGCTCTTATCTGTACTGAGACCATGGAATTGTGCTATCCAGATCCCTGCTGCATTGTGGCGTCCTTCTACTAAACTATGTATCTTACAATAGTGAAACTAAGGCCTTATATGCATTAAAAAAGTCATAGCATAGGGATGTGCATGGGTAAAAAATTTGGTTCGGTTCGGAAATTTGGGTAAGGAAAAAAATGTGTCTGCTTCGGCAATTCGGACCAATGGCATTAGGTTCGGCACTTCCAAAATTCGGGACTTCGGAATTCGGCAATTTGGAACTTCAGCAATTCGGCACTTCGGCAATTCGCTAATTCAGACTCTAATCCTAATGTACATTCGAAACGAAACTAATTACACATGTTTATCATAGCATATAGTAATCAAACGAGCTGATAAAGGTGGTGGTATTGTTATTCTTAATAGGCGTGATTGTTTAAAAGAGAAAATTTACGGAGTAATGCAAAATTTTATGTTAAACTATGTTAAGGATCCATCCGCTCTTAATAAAAAGGAATTCTTGAATTTAACGGACAAAGCTTTTATTGAAGGTACCATCACTAAAATTGAGACAGCTTCGGGTGTTATCCCCATATTCCATCTAATACCAAAAATTCCTTAAAATGTCTCATAACCTCCTGGTAGAAGCCACAGAAGTTTTAGATTTTGTTCTGTGGAGCAATGAAACATCTAGAATGTTTTGGTACAATGGATCAGTGGTAAATCTGGAGGAAGAAGAATAAAGCATATACTGAAAAGAATACTCTGCCTACAGTTAAGCATGGAGTTGGCTTGGTGAAGCTCTGGGGCTGCAATGTATCCTCTGGCACTGGAAACCTGCAGCATGTGGAAGATGGATTCATTGCAGTATTAGGATATCCTAGGAGATAACATCATGCTGTCTGTGAGGAAGCAGAAGCTTGGGCGTCATTGGACCTTCCAACAAGATAATGATCCCAAGCATACTTCAAATTACACCAAGACTTGGTTGCACAAGAAGTCCTGGAAAATTCTACAATGGCCATCACAGTCACCTATGAACCCCATAGAAAATCTCTGGTGGGATTTGAAGAAGGCGGTTATAGCACACAAACCCAAGAATATTACTGAAATGGAGGCCATTGCTCATAAGCAATAGGCTAAGATTCCTCAGGAAGGCTGCCAAAAGCTAGTGTCTGGCTATGCATTTCGTTTGCAGCAAGTCATAACAGCAAAAGGGCGCTGTACTAAGTACTAAACATGCTCATCGTGAAGGGGTTGAATAATTTTGAGACAGGAGAAGTCATTATAAATTGCATTTTCAGTTGAATTTAGGGAAACCTCTTGAAGCATTCATTGTGTTGAGCTATTACAATTGCTTTTGTTTGATTTGTTCATTGCAAACAGCTGAAGGTCTGTAAATCTTGAAAATAAACCCATTTTTTTATGGGGGTAGAAGAATTTTGATTACAACTGTACATAATATAAGTATTATGTATATATTTTGCAGTGCACTTATAGGAACATTTTAAGCTACTTGGTTTATTATCAAGTGAAGAGAAGTAACCAAAAATGGAAAAATGTGCAGTAAACAACCTACATTTACATTTTTTATATGCTATATATTTATTAAAGGGACACTATAGTCACCCAGACCACTTCAGCTCAATGAAGTGGTCTGGGTGCCAGGTCCCTCTAGGGTTAACCCTGCCTGATGTAAACATAGCAGTTTCAGTGAAACCGCTATGTTTACATTTGGAGTTAAGCCAGCCTCTAGTGGCTGTCTTCCGGACAGCCACTAGAGGCGCATCTGCGACGCTGGAGGCATTTAATGCCTCCATCACGCAGAGCGTCCATAGGAAGGCATTGAAAAATGCTTTCCTATGGACACTTTGAATGCGTGCACGGCACTGCCGCGCATTCGCATTCCGCTCCACTGACGTCAGACGGGGGAGCTGACGTCAGGCGGGGGAGGCGAGGTAAGGGAGCGGTGGAAGAAGGTGAGTAACTGAAGGGGGTTTAACCCCTTCAGCTCCACGGGAGGGGAAACCTGAGGGTGGGGGCACCCTCAGGGTACTATAGTGTCAGAAAAAACGATTTGTTTTCCTGACACTATAGTGATCCTTTAACTGTATATAAATATAAATTATTTATTGCTCCTCTTTTTTTTTTTACTCTGTTGGTCACTTTTCACTTGATCTGGAAATAAAATGAACATGTAGTGACTGCCCCCTAACCATCAATCATCTTTTTTTTGGCACCACAGGTGGAACTCCAAATCATGAATCAAACAAAACTGTCTGCCCATTGTCCATTTTGTTTGTTGATGCATCCATATAGCAGTTTGTAATAATGACATTGGAATGACCTGACGATCACCCAAAATCAGGTGAATCGCAATTAGTTTTATACTAATTATAAAGCTTTGATTTCAATGTGTGTTTATTTCTATGTGTAGTTTAGATTTGTTTTGCTCCCTACATCTCCCCAAATGTAAGACTTTGTGTAGATGAAAAGTTTATTCTATAAACATTTTCTAATACATAATTGAACTCATGTCAGTATTCTTTTTTATTTGAAAATCACTTTTATCAAGGTTTTAATGGCACTTCAAAATAAGTAATTTCATGTTTACATAAATTGCATTACAACAACAAAATAAAACATTATAGATCACATTTTATCAGGAAATTCACACAGTGCATGCAGAGTCCCGAATTGTTGCTCAAGTTTCCCTGAGGCAAATATCGCCACACTAATATCAAGTCTACCTAATTAACCATGGGAATACGTAATATGTATGCACAGAATTAAACAGAAAGACTTAACTGTCTTATTTGGAATAATAAACATAAAGTGTGAAACCTCAAAGACCAGTTTAAAGTTGAATTTGATCTTTTTGAATAGGCTAGTTAGATTCATGTTCTGCTTGGTTTGATTCAGAATATTTTTTTTTTTTTACCAGACAAATTACCTTGAAGATTACCATGTACTGACAGTGAAGGCAATGTGTTGGTGTCATATAGGAGGCTTGTATGTTTGATACGCCAGAGTGAGCATAATGTCTGTGTAGTATTGGAGTATTCCAGTGAAGTGGTCATGGACTAGCCATGGAATATTATGAACATGCATGGATTGATGATTGCTCAGTTGAGATTTTGAGAAATATCACATGATGGTTAGCATCACTCTGCAAGACAAAGCAATATAATTGTCATAAGCTCACACCTCTCCCAGCATTCTTGTGACTTGGCCCTGGTAGGGAAAGTGTAAAAAATTCACTATTTGTCTGATGTATACCAGAAATAACAAACTTAAATATAATATTATAATGCTACCACCACAAGACAATTCATAAATAGGGTGCCTTGGTGCCCTAAGCAAATTAGATGAACAACCCACAAAAGACAATTTAACACAATAACTATACAATCAAAATTGCTAATAAATTGGTCACTTCAAGTAACATGATTACAAGACAAAGGCAGGACCTAATATAATATTCACAGTGACACAAAAAAAACAAAAACAGATGACAAACAAATTATATACACCAGCAACAATTATAAATAAAAATGAGAAATAAATAGAAATCCTAATTGCCCACTCAAATGTTAAAGTAAAATTAATATTGATGCAGACCAGGACCGATGAAGGAGAAAGGGGGGCGCTGATAGGAATGGGCCAGTGTTTTTCTGATAACAAAAAGGGGTGGGGATTATAGAGAGGTGGGAACTTTGCCATAGAAACGTGCATGTTAGGACTGGTTGTATTAAAAGGGGAAGTGTTAGTAAGATGACAACACCCACATAAGGGCACCAAAATCAAATCCTGCACAAGGTATCTGTGGCAGACAATGATTTCCTGACTGCTAATGGTCACTTAGAGAATCAAAAGGATCCACAATCTATGAGGAAAATGTAAAATGGTATGTTAGTCAGTTAGTCCACATAGATGCTAGACTTAGAAGCAACTACTAGCAGAAGAACACTGTTTGGAGTCACAGCTAATTTAATATTCTCATACTGAAATTGACCACACCACCTCTACTAGGTGATCAATTCATGTACACACTACACAATTTTGTAGTAATATATTATTGTGCAACAGTGATTTATACTTGGTGGGCCTGATAATAATGGTTATTGAGTGTAATGAAATTAATATGTTGTTCATCGACAGACTATATCCCCATAGTCTTTGACATGCATTTACATTTGTTACACAATCTGTTTCTTTACTTTGGTGTTAAAATGGGCTTTGTTTCTCAACAGAACATCAATTTTAGGATATGTGTGTATGAATACATTAAATATAATTCTTCCATATCACATGTAAACACACACGAACAAAGTAAACCAAAAGTGTCATAACTGTCTCTCTATAAAAAGAAATAGAAAAAGAAATATGTATTTTTTTGTGATTGTGCATAGTAAGATGACACCCACTACATAGGAACTGGAATTGACTATATTCTTATTTATTTTATTTTATTTGTATGTGGTCCTTTAAATCAGGACTTGACAAACTGATTCTGGTTGGATTTAACCCCTTAAGGACCAAACTTCTGGAATAAAAGGGAATCATGCCATGTCACACATGTCATGTGTCCTTAAGGGGTTAAAGGTCTGACATTTGGTTTTTGAATTCCTGCCTTTTTTTCTGCACTTCTTGGAGTTGTTGCCTTTTTCCTCATTTCTAAACTAGACTTTAACCTCAGATAATTTTGAAAGACTTTCTTCTCTCTGCATTTCCCTAGTTTGGATTTGATAACTTTGTAACAACATACAATCTAGCTGTGTTTATACTTGTTACCCATGTGCAGTAATATTGTTGCAAAGTTTCATTTTCAAAGCTATTCTTCATTCTAAATTCAGTATAACTTTTCATGTCTAGACCAAAGAAAGTGCACTATCAAACAATTTAACATATCACCTGTCTATATGTAGAATATTGCATATTCTGTATGTTCCTATTCAAATACATATTAAGGTGTGGCTGTCTAATGGGTTAAACAGAACAGATGGTGTTTGCTACTCTGTAATATGAGGTCTCTGGAATTTCCTGTATAAGAGATTTGAGGCGGTCTTTATATAGGGAACTTCCTTATATGGCAGGGTCTAAACTAAACATTATGACGTAATTTGGGGTATATAGAGTCAAGGACAAAGGATTACGGGGCTCTTCCTGCTACGATCCGTTTGCTCTCCTCTCTGATGTCAAGACGACTCTCTGTAACATCGTTAAGAATTACCATCTGTTAAGTATATATAACTGTTTCCTGTTGAATGTAGAATAAATACTCATTTTTTATAAAGAACGTCAGATTGCGTATTACTAATTTTCAATAATATAGACATATATTATTGTGGCGAGCATTTGGCCCAAGACGTATATATATCAATCAACTGAAGACAAGAAGAAATATCTATATATATATACATACAAGACTTATTCAACTATAGAAAAATACAGCCAGTTATTACACTATACCTGACACCCATTGCATACCTTACAGCAACACTATCCAAATTGTGGGCCACATGTGTCCTACTGAGCTCTCTTACTTGCATCTTTCAGCCACCAGCTGATTTTTCAGAAGTTATCTTATATTTCTCTCCAATCAGGAGGCCACATGCATTATTCTTGTCTGTTTAGATTTCCCTGCTATATAGTTCTCATTCTGCTGGTTTCTGTTTTGAAAAAGTGATAGGACTGTATTGGTGCTGCTTGTCACAGGTTCTTTCTTCTTGTCTCAATTTCCAGGAGGCCAGTAAAGAAGTGGAATGGATATAATGCCATATCTAGGATACACACAGACAGCATTTGTCACTCCAAATTTAGCACAAAGAAAACTAAAACATATAAGTCTATTACCAGAAGGTGATATAGCACTAGAAGGTAACTGACACATTATTTCTGCTTATCTCTACTTTTAGACAATATTCAAATAGCAATTTTATATCACATTCTGACACTCGGTCAGAGGTTGTTGAATAGTCCAAAAAACCTTTTGCCTGCTGACAGCTTAGTGCTACAAGTTAGCTTGTTTCGTGATAAAGGTATGGAGAAGTCCAATGGAGAATTTGTATACTGGTTTTCTCTTATGCATATTTAAAACTGATTGTTTTTAAGTATTCAATATCCTTTAATATTTTTAATATTATTATATTTATATTATATTATTTATATTATATTTATATTATATTCTCCATCCTTCCTTACATATTATTTAGGAAGGATTGAAAATATAAGAGAGTTGAAGGGCTATGTTTGCATGCCAACCATGAATTAAAGTACACAATTAAGCAAGTTGTATATGAAAAGACAAATGGGGAAAATGGGGAAGCCTTATGGTTACATACACTGATGAGCAAAGATATTAAAGCCACCTGCCTTATATTGTGTAGGTTCCCCTTCGTGATGCCAAAACAGCTCTAATACATCACTGCATGGACTCCACAAGACCTCTGAATGTATACTGTGGTATCTGGCACCAAGACATTAGCAGCAGATCCTTAAATCCTGCAAGTTGCAAGGTGGGGTGTCTATGCATCAGATTTGTTGTTCAAGCACATCCCACAGATGTTCAATCGAATTGAGATTTGGGGAATTTGAAGGCCATGTTTCTCAAAGCATTCCTGAACAATTTTTGCAGTGTGGAAGGGTGCATTTTCCTGCTGAAAGAGATCACTGCCAACAGGGAACACAATTGCCATGAGAGGTGTATGTGATCTTCAACAATCTCTAGGTAGGTGGTATATGTCAAAGTAATATTCACAAGAATGCCAGGATCCCAGGGTTCCCAGGAGAACATTGCCTAGAGCATTACACTGCCTCCACCAGCCTGCCTTCTTTCCATAGTGCACCCTGCTGCCTCTGTTCTCCAGGTAAATGATGCACACACATACATACATCCACCTGATCTAAAAGAAAATGTGATTTGTCAGACAAGGCAACCTTTTTCCAATGCACTATTTATCCAGTTCTGTCTTTCATGTCCGCATTGAAGGTGTTTTTAGGACAGTGATTATCATAGGCACTCTGACCAGTCTGTGGATATGCTGCTCCATACACTTTGATTCACTGTGTGTTCTGACACCTTTCTACAAATTAGCTACAGTAGCTTTCCTGTGTGATCAGATTAGTCGGGCTAGCCTTCTCTCCCCACATGTGTCAATGAGCCTTTGATGTCCATGACCATGACACCAGTTCACAGGTTGTCTTTCCATACACCACTTTTGGTAGGCATCTCAATGCATCTCTATGAGGAAAGTTCAGTGTCTGCATGCAGGGGGTGGATATACTGAATGGCAGCACTGTACAGTGTGCAGTATTGCCCCAGGAAGCACTTCTAGCAGTCATCTGAAGAGTGGCCACTGGAGGTATCCCTAGGACCCTAGGCTGTAATTTAAATACTGCCTTTTCTCTGAAAAGACAGTATTTACTGCAAAAAGCCTAAAGAGAATGATTATACTATAGAACAAGCTGTATAGCACAATGAGAAAAATGACTGGGACATAGCAATACCAGGGTACTCTTTATATAGGAAAGATAGGGAAGGCAAGAAAGGGGGAGGGGTGGCCTTGTATGTGAAGGATAGCATAAAATCTAGCCTAATAAAAGTTAGTGAGGCAAACATAGAGTCCGTTTGGGCTACGTTAGAATTTGGTAATCACACAGTAACTCGTGTAGGTGTGATTTATAGGCCCCCAGGACAAATTGAAGAGTTAGATAATCTATTAGTTGAGGAAATAGCTAAAATGACAATGAAGGGGGAAGTTATCATCATGGGTGACTTTAATCTTCCTGATGTAAATTGGAAAACAAAATTAGCTACTTGTGCCAGGAGCACACATATTCTAAACTCCCTACTGGGATTGTCTCTAAAACAAGTTGTTGAGGAGCCAACTCATAAAGAGGCCATACTAGATTTAGTGTTAACAAATGGAGATTTGGTATCAGATGTTACTGTAGGTGATAGTTTAGGATCCAGTGATCATCAGTCAGTGTGGTTTAATTTAAGAACAGTGACTGAGTCACACCACACAAAAACAAAAGTTTTAGACTTTAGAAAAACAGACTTTTCTAAAATTAGAATATGGGTAGAGGAGTCATTATCAGACTGGAGCAATTTAAATGGAGTCCAAGAAAAATGGGATTATTTAAAAGTTGCACTATTGAAGGCAACAGAAAATTGCATTAGGCTTGTCAGTAAAAGCAAAAAATTCAAGAAACCACTGTGGTACTCCGCAGATGTGGCCAAAATAGTTAAAAACAAAAAGTTAGCATTTAGGAATTATAAAAAAACCCAGAGTGAGGAAGACAAAATGATCTATAAGATTAGGCAGAAAGAGGCTAAGCAAGTTATAAGAGCTTCCAAATCACACACAGAAGAGAAAATAGCACAGTCAGTAAAAAAGGGGGATAAAACATTTTTAGATACATAAATGAGAAAAGAAAAGTAAAACAAGGATTAGTTAGATTAAAAACAAAAGAAGGAAGGTATGTAGAAGAAGATAAAGGTCAGGCTGACTGCCTCAATGAATATTTTTGTTCTGTATTTACAGATGAAAATGAAGGAAAGGGACCTCAGTTGAGAAAAAGGATAAATGAGTCATTTATTACACGTGAGTTTACAGAGGAAGAGGTTCTATTTCAACTGTCAAAAGTAAAGACAAATAAGTCAATGGGACCTGATGGAATACACCCAAAGCTATTAAAAGAGCTTAGTGGTTTACTAGCAAAACCATTAACAGATTTATTTAACCAATCATTGTTAACAGGAGTAGTCCCAGAAGATTGGAAGTTAGCGAATGTTGTGCCCATTTACAAGAAAGGTAATAGGGAGGAGTCGGGCAACTATAGGCCAGTAAGCCTTACTTCAGTAGTGGGGAAAGTGATGGAAACCATGTTAAAGGATAGGATTGATGAACATCTAAAAACACATGGATTTCAAGATCAGAGACAACATGGGTTTACTTCAGGGAGATCATGCCAAACTAATCTTATTGATTTTTTGATTGGGTAACTAAAATTATAGATCAGGGTGGTGCAGTAGACATTGCTTACCTAGATTTCAGTAAGGCTTTTGACACTGTTGCACATAGAAGGCTAATCAATAAACTGCAATCTTTAAGTTTGGATTCAAATATTGTTGAATGGGTAAGGCAGTGGCTGAGTGACAGGCAACAGAGGGTTGTAGTTAATGGAATATATTCGAAGCTTGGACTTGTCACCAGTGGGGTACCTCAGGGATCTGTACTTGGACCCATTCTCTTTAATATTTTTATTAGTGATATTGCAGAAGGTCTTGATGGTAAGGTATGTCTTTTTGCTGATGATACTAAGATATGTAACAGGGTTGATGTTCCAGGAGGGATAAGCCAAATGACAAATGATTTAGGTAAACTAGAAAAATGGTCAGAATTGTGGCAACTGACATTTAATGTGGATAAGTGCAAGATAATGCATCTTGGACGTAAAAACCCAAGGGCAGAGTACAGAATATTTGATAGAGTCCTAACCTCAACATATGAGGAAAGGGATTTAGGGGTGATTATTTCTGATGACTTAAAGGTAGGCAGACAATGTAATAGAGCAGCAGGAAATGCTAGCAGAATGCTTGGTTGTATAGGGAGAGGTATTAGCAGTAGAAAGAGGGAAGTGCTCATGCCATTGTACAGAACACTGGTGAGACCTCACTTGGAGTATTGTACACAGTACTGGAGACCGTATCTTCAGAAGGATATTGATACCTTAGAGAGGGTTCAGAGAAGGGCTACTAAACTGGTTCATGGATTGCGGGATAAAACTTACCAGGAAAGGTTAAAGGATCTTAACATGTATAGCTTGGAGGAAAGACGAGACAGGGGGGATATGATAGAAACATTTAAATATATAAAGGGAATCAACACAGTAAAGGAGGAGACTATATTTAAAAGAAGAAAAACTACCACAACAAGAGGACATAGTCTTAAATTAGAGGGACAAAGGTTTAAAAATAATATCAGGAAGTATTACTTTACTGAGAGGGTAGTGGATGCATGGAATAGCCTTCCAGCTGAAGTGGTAGAGGTTAACACAGTAAAGGAGTTTAAGCATGCGTGGGATAGGCATAAGGCTATCCTAACTATAAGATAAGACTAGGGACTAATGAAAGTATTTAGAAAATTGGGCAGACTAGATGGGCCGAATGGTTCTTATCTGCCGTCACATTCTATGTTTCTATGTTTCTATAGCGCCAGGTCCAGCTGTTATTCACCCATGAGTATATAAGGAGCTAAGCATGTAAATAAGTGCATCACTGTTTTTAAGGTGTAAAAGGTAACTGACTAAGCCCCACATGATTTTGAGCTCATTTAAAGAATATTACATTTGAGGCAATTTAAAGTTATTAGAGAGGAAATTCATTGGTATATCACTATATTTAAAGTCCTTGGAAGACTTACTCAAATTGCCTCATTTTAATCTTCAAACTGCAATTATTTGAATTTAATTAAAACAACATTCAAATATCTCTTTTAATGTCCTCTCGATTTCTTACAAACAAATCAATTGAAATGAATCTGCAATCAATACAGACATTTGCCACAAGCTAAGTATGTTGATACATGAATTTACAGTATGTACTTTTTAACCCCTTCAGGACCGGACTGTTTTTGCGATGTTTGTACGTTAAAGACCAGAGCTACAGTTGCAAGAAAAAATATGTGAACCCTTTGGAATGATATGGATTTCTGCACAAATTGGTCATAAAATGTGATCTGATCATCATCTAAGTCACAACAATAGACAATCACAGTCTGCTTAAACTAATAACACACAAAGAATGAAATGTTGACATGTTTTTATTGAACACACCATGTAAACATTCACAGTGCGGGTGGAAAAAGTATGTGAACTCCTAGACTAATGACATCTCCAAGAGCTAATTGGAGTGAGATGTCAGCCAATGGAAGTCCAATCAATGAGATGAGAAACTGGAATTTTGACATGTAATCAACCTGCGCCCATGTCCCATTTGAGCCAATGTATTTTACCCCCATCAAACCATATATTTTTGAAAAGTAGACAACCCAGGGTATTTTAAATGGTGGTATTTTAACACTTTGAATTCTACCACCAGCCTTTGTCAAACTTTTGGGTAGTAATCTTTTTTTGTTTCTTTGTCACACACATTGTACTTTAGGCATGAATTGACAGATCCTGTTATGTGTCACTGCCAAACAACACCCCAATATGTTCAGCAACATCTCCCGAGCATACTGATACCCCCCATGTATAGGGTTATTGGGTTGTTTGGGGGCCAAAAGGCAACAGTCAGAACTTGTACATGTCAGTTTTTCAACTTGATATGTAGGTATGCTTGGTCTATCTTCAGTTTGACATATTTTTTCACCTCCCAGTTAATGTTACCATCATGACAGTATATAGTATATATTTTTATAAAGTAGACATCAAAGGTTACAGAAGATGGGGTGTTTTGACTTCTTTCCTCCAACCATTTTGCCCCCCAAAGAAAGTGTAGTGGTAATTTTTTAATTCTGGTTTTTACGCACACGTCATCTGGTTTTGGCCAGCTGGTTATGTGTTACTGACAGAAAACTTGTTAGACCAAATGTGCAGGTAGCAAATGTACATTTAGCAGCAATCTTTAAACTGACTCCTGCAAATAGAATCTAACTGGAGATTTGGGGGAAGGAAACTGACTAACAAAAAATGGCTGCTTTCCAAAGAAACAAAAAAATAAAATAAAAATTCAGGAACACTTCTTACAACTGTTCTGTGTGGTACAGCTTGAAACATGTTCCTACACACAGTCCTGGTTTCAAAGGGCAATCAGGACAGTGAAAAGGGGTGTCTGTCCTTTTCCCGTTTTTAAAACAGACCCGGCAATGTTTCTGAGGGTTTTTTTTTCTAACAGTTGGCGGTAACTTAAAAAAAAATGTCTGGACTCAGCTTGCACCGTTGTTGGAACTTTTCCATCTCCATAAATTGTTAAAGAAATTATTTTCAACTGAAATTGGAGAAAGATGGTTTTCCCTGGATTATTTAAAAAATAAAAAGCAAAAATGAGTTGTGGGTTGCTATTTGCATCAGATAGATAGCCACCTTTTTATACCATGCTTTGGTTTTTTGTAAAATAAGATATGGCTGCATCAGCTGATCAGCCAAATCAACACCCCCCATGTACTTATTATACGCCCTGATGCAAACCGGTTTGGACTCTACTTTGCCCCGGACAGAGATGTCTGACATGCGTTCGTCATGGATGGTGGTTAGCATGTTGACATCCTTCCTGTCCCTAAATTTTAGTGCAAGCACTTCAGCTTTGCAAAGTGCTTTACATTCGCCTTTTTTAAATTCTGCATCTATGCGAGATCATGGAAAGTCTTTGGAATTTTTTCTGGCAGTGCCGCAGGCCAGTGTCTATAAACCATAAAGTGTTTTAAACAGACGGACACTACTATAAAAATGATCCACATAAAGGTGGTAACCTTTATTAAACAAGGGGTTTAGTAGGTCCGATACAAGTTTCCCACTTGTCCCCAGGGAGTCACGACAGCCAGGAGGGTCCAGTTGACCATCTTTCCCTCATATACACGAAAGGCAAACGTGTATCCACTTTCGCTCTCGCACAGTTTGTACAGTTTTATGCCATACCTAGAGCGCTTTGAGGGGATGTATTGTCTGAACCATAATCTCCCTTTGTATTTCATTAGCGATTCATCTATGGATACATTTTGTTGGGGGGTATAAACATCCAAAAATTTGTCCTAAAAATGGTCTAGCAGTGGGCGTATTTTATGAAGCCTATCGTATTGGGGGTGATCTCTAGGGTGACAGAGGGTATTGTCACTGAAATGTAAAAATCAGTAAAAAAAAAAAGCAGTAACTCGTATTTGGCTCTAGGCATGGTTTGGGAGAATACTGGACTAGACATTATTGGGTTGGTGCTCCAGTATGAGCGAATCGATGGCTTCTTTAGAATCCCCATGAGCATTGTAAGAGCCCAGAATTTTTTAAGCTCTGGCACATCTGTGGCTCCCTGACTGTGTAGCTACCTGGATTGTTATCAATAAATTGGGTAGCATACAAGTTAGTCTGGGAAGCAATCTCCTCCCAGATGGTATCCCCTAAAAATAGTTCTACATACTGCATTGGGGAGAAGCCATCCACATTAACTTTAATGCCTGCGTTGGCACTAAAAGGGGGCTCGGCTAACTGTGGAGGTACCCAGTCCTCCTCCACATTTGGCATAGCAGAGGAAGCACAGCTTCTTTCTTCAGCCAGCTCACACACAGATTACATGTCGTCTTGACTAGACGTGTCAGAAAACTGACCTGGGTCAAAATCTGATGCAGTGTCAGTGGCGTCAGAGTCTGACGCCAAGAAGGCATATGCCTCCTACAAGTTATACATACGCTGCATGTTTTACACACGACTAAAACAAATTCCAAACACACACACACACAAAAAAAAAAATACTTTTATTTTTTATTTTTACTAAAACAGACTAAACAGCAATCCCTAAACTAACTCCTGTCACAAAAATCTAATGGAGATTTGGGGGACGAAACTGACTGACTAAGACAGACCAAGACAGACCAAAACAGACCAAGACACAGATTTTTAAAACAAATTTAACCCTTTAAGGGCAAAAAAAAATACAGACAGTACAAATGCACTGCTGTAACAGATCTGTCAGGGAAGGGGTTAAAAAGGATTTTTTAATTCACTTTTGATACTGTGTAAAGCTCTGGAACACTTCTGCTGCAACAAACTATCACCATCTCTGTCTCTCTCGCCTCACAAAACGCTACATAGGAGAAAGGGGCAGAGATCACTGTCAAAATGAGTGTTTGTAACACCCACTTTGACAGCAGCCAATTGTGAGCGATCGCGGATCGCTCACACGCCGCAATTGGCTGTTACTATCTGCCTGGGATGTCTGGCAGATAGTTACAGCGTTATACCGGCGGGAGCGAACTTTGATCGCTTCCCGCAGCCCATTTTTCGCTATGACTGTTCAGGACCGTCAGCGGTCCAAACACACATTTTACCGCTGACGGTCCTGAACCGTCAGCGGTCATGAAGGGGTTGACCAATTTGGGGGTGAAACTAACTGGGAAAAATAAAAACACCTGTAAACACCACCATTTTCTAGTTAGAGCTTTGGGTCATAACCATACTTTTTCATGCCAGATGTCGATGCCATATCCTTGAATATGTCACAGAAATTTTATTTAGATTTTAGCTTATTTAGCTTTGAGAAACCACTTTGATGGGTAACATCTTTTTTTGTGAAATTGTTTACTGATACTTTATAAAGTTTCTCTGAAATTAATGGGTTGTTAGTTTTCAATTTCCAAAGAAGACAAATTGAAATCTCCAATGTGCCTCTGAATTTCAGGGTTTAGAATAATTTGGTGTTTGATAAATGGACCAGTCTTATCTTTGATAACTACTAGGATTTCTATTCAATATAGAATTGTTTCTTTTTCAGGCTTTTTTTTTTTTTTAAAGCTGCTGGTACTGTATTGATCTGACTTATAATTGCACACCTAGGACTGATTTATAAAATTGCCTTCAAATTGCCTTTGTTATGTAGATCGCAATTTTGCAACATTGGGATATTGTGAGGTACATTTCAACCTCATTATATAACTCTTTAAATCAATAGTATAAATATAAATATAGACCTTTTTTTCTCATGTTTTTATGTTTTAGACTTTTTTTCATTTTCTTTTATAAATATAGACTATTATGTATACTTGATCTAAATACAAATTATAGATCAATAAACTTATCACATAAAACATCAAAATGGGACTCTCTCAAACTATGTATGGCAGCTTCCATTTAATATTTCTAGTTCTATGGAATGTATATCCTGTTTGATAAATTCAAATAATAATATATTTTACCAATTACATGTTTAGTGTTATAAAATGTAGTTCTCCAGAACCTTCAGTTTCTCATCTCTAGGGCAGTGAAAAAAGAAACTGTCAGAAAATAAACAGGCAGAGTAGTTATTTTCAGTGAATCTGAATTTCACATAAGTAGATGCATTCAGTCATTCAAAAATATCTCATAGATATCACTTCTCTTCATATATATACCTTCATTCATCACTTTCTGATAAATCACGAGATAATCAGAGTATTCGGATAGATTTTCCAGTCTGCTTAATGTAGTAAAGCTGAAAACATAAAGGTACTTGGCTAATATGTGCACTGATCTTTTCACTATGGGAAACTCAAATTTATTGAATATAAATGCAGTCTGTGCATTAGGCTAAAATGTTTTAATTAAAGACATCAAGGAACCTTAATAATAGCACTACTTCATAGATGATACATAAATGAATCATACATAAATAGATATATAAATATAACTTAATGTACCATTCCTTAACCCCTTAAGGACCAAACTACTGGAATAAAAGGGAATCATGACATGTTACACATGTCATGTGTACTTAAGGGGTTAAAGAATAATACGCAACATTATGTTATTTGTTCCAATTAATTATGTACGTAATAAATATAGATACCATTGTAATATAAAGTGACACACATTTATAAATCCGCCCACTGTTTCAGCAATGTTGCAAGTAGTGCAATTATACTTATAACATATACATCAATAAATAGTGAATACAGATAAATGTAACTTTGTTTTATTTAAGATAATTCCGAGTATAGCAATACACAGTAATATAGAAATCAGGTGAATCTACTCTGTAATTTTTCTTGATTTTTAGCATCTTCCTGTTCAGCTTAGTCTGAATTGATGTTTCTTTTTCTACTCTATTTGGATGTTTTAAAAAAATTTAAATTACATCTAGTGAAGATAGTGTGGTCCTTCCCACATTCCAAATGTAGGTTTTGGAGAAAATTCATCCTAAATAATTGCATTGTTAAGAATATCATACATCACTAATTTCATATATAATGAAGCAACTGCATTTGTATTTTTATGGTACAGGTTTGGAACATTTTTGTTACTGTACACATATTTGAACTTAAAACAAAGCACGGAACATGATTATGTGTGATATTAATAATACATGAATCATATTAATATCCATAATAGGGATACACATTGTTAGATAATACTAGAACCATGGTCTTGTAATCCTTCTTACAGACTTGCAGGAGAGACAAGATAGATAGATTGTCTTCTTGAGCAGGGAATAAATTCAAGATAAAAAATGCTTTTAGACAGGAAATAGGAACACACGTATGAAATAAAGCACAAATTAATGCAAGCTCCACGGATAAAATAAATTATGGCCCAAACTGCAGAGCTCAGTTATGGCACTATAATAAAGTACATTCCAACAAGTTACTTCAGCGAGTTTCTGACCTGATTCAAATATCAATAGGTTTCCTTGGCTAGGTATCCAAACACCAGGATATGACGGGTAGCGGACTAAAGCAGTTTAAACAGTAGAAGAAAATTCCTCCATGGAAATAGAATTTTTTTTCGGGATGTCTGAATTTTGGAAACGAAAAGCTGATTTGGGGACCAAATGAGATGAACTGAAATGACATGGAAATGGGCCAATCAGTGTACTGCAAAATAAATACATAATATCATGTTATGTATCTATTTTGCAGTATGATGATAAGAGCATTATCCCAATCATTTGGTTTACAAATAAAGTCAAATCTGCTCCTCTTTTTCCCTCTCTTTTTTTTTTTTTATAGATTTTTATTTTTGCACTGCATAGAAATGGTACAAGCAAGCCTGAGGTGCCCCAAAAACACTTCTGAGGTGTTTCTTCTCGCTTAACATGTGGGACATATGAGTAACAAGCACAGTTTTATAATATGAGCAGGCTAGGTTAGTTATATCATTAAAGGACCACTATAGTGCCAGGAAAACATACTAATTTTCCTGGCACTATAGTGCCCTGAGGGTGCCCCCACCCTCAGGGACCTCCTGCCGCCGGGCTCTGGGGAGAGGAAGGGGTTAAAATCTTACCTTTCTCCAGCGCCGGGCAGGGAGCTCTCCTCCTCCTCTCCGCCTCCTCTCCTCCTCTTCGGCTGAATGCGCATGCACGGCAGGAGCTGCGCGCGCATTCAGCCAGTCTCATAGGAAAGCATTCATTATGCTTTCCTATGGATGCTGGCGTCTTCTCACTGTGATTTTCACAGTAAGAATCACTCAAACCCCTCTAGCGGCTGTCAATGAGACAGCCACTAGAGGCTTTAGAGGCTGGATTAACCCATTTATAAACATAGCAGTTTCTCTGAAACTGCTATGTTTATAAAAAAATGGATTTAACCCTAGCTGGACCAGCTTAACCATTGTTTAGATTAGGGGAGCACGAGAGTTAGTTCCCTAGATGTTGTAGAACTACAACTCCCATGATGCTTTGCATGCTTTTAGATGCCTTTAGAAGCATCTAAAATAGTTTAATTTTAATTTAAAAAATAGTTTAATTTCATCTGTTACTAGTATTTTAACACTTTATGTAAAAGCCAAGTATAAGTGTTCCACTTTTTCAGACATGCTTAACCATTGTTTAGATTGTTAGTCCCCTAGATGTTGTAGAACTACAACTCCCATGATGCTTTGCATGCTTTTAGATGCCTTTAGAAGCTGAAGTGGTCTGGGTGCCTATAGTGGTCCTTTAAGCATCAGTTTTTCCCCTCTTTTGATTACTTCTCACTTGGTCTGTGAATAAAAGCAACATTTAGTCACTACTCTCTAGTCATCAATCGTCTTTTTTCCCCCATCAATCATCTATTTTTGTGACGCTACATGCAGAATCCAGACAAATGAAAGTGAACATGCTCGTCTATTGCACATTTCGGCTGGTGTGGGATTCAGGTACACTTTCCCTCAGAGTTTGGGAATTTTACTGATTACATGATTTCCCTAAATTCTGCTGAATTGCAGTTTGGACTAAAAGTAATCTCCAAGTTTAATTATCCCTATAACAAATTGAATATTAGCATTTTTATTTTTATCTATTTTGCAGTATAAGATCTAGTCCACAAAGCCTTACACATCCTTAGTTATACTCTATTCATGATTACTCTACTAGAAGCCACTGGTCACTGATACAGTGCCTATAATGTTGCTGAAAATGTAAGCTCAGCCTCTGCTCTAAAATAGTACAGGAAGTTTCAATGGGTCATATTATTCTTACAGTCAGGGAGGGGTAGGGAGTGAATGCTACCATTTTACTGTTGGCATTACATTTGCATTCCAGAGATTGATAAACATTGATATCGCAATTTTAAATACATTTATTTAAAAAATATATGATTTATTTGTATTTAAGATCTGGGGGAATTATACCAACATTATACCAACAATGACATTCTGTTGTCATTTCAAGTAAGTTACACTGCTAGTAATAACTTCATAGCCCTGGCAAATACCTATAAGCAAGGTATTTGACCATTTTATTTATCTGTTTTAAATACATCTTTGTGAGGAAAATAGAATAATTGTGTTTACACTGACAACGAAGAACCGTGTGCGCAATAGTGCAAGATAAAAAGCACTGTATATTGTCTAAAGTTTTTAATTTTCCATTTAAAAAAAAAAAGGATGAATGAATAGGTGAAAAATAAAAATTGTGTAAATATACACAAAAGTGCTGTGTTATGATGTGTTTATATGCCAGCATCCCTTGCTTCAAATAAATGTTAAGCGTGTTTGAAGTGGAGAGCTTATTTTTGGCTTTTATATAAAGTGTTAAAACACTAGTAACAGATTAAATTGAAATATTATTATAAAATGCTTGCATATCTAAGTGAATTTAAATGTTAAATTTATGGTCCCAATAGCTGAACTTGAAAAAATCTCCAAGTCAGCTATGCACTTTGTTTGACTACTCTGGTCTCAAACCTGAACGGAGAGCATAGCTGACCTGGAGATTTTTTTCAGTTCATCTATTTTGATTTTACATTTTAAATTCACATTAAATTGTCTGTTAGTGTCACTTTAAATGTAATGGTAATTGAACTTATTATGTATACAAGCACTTTATAATAATAGTTTCATTTCATCTGTTACTAGTATTTTAACACTTTATGTAAAAGCCAAATATAAGTGTTCCACTTTTTCAGACATGCTTAACCATTGTTTAGATTAGGGGAGCATGAGAGTTAGTTCCCTAGATGTTGTAGAACTGCAACTCCCATGATGCTTTACATGCTTTTAGATGCCTTTAGAAAGCATCCTGGAAGCTGTAGTTTTAAAACATTTGGGGATCTACATTTTGGACACCCCTGGTTTAGATACTGAAGGATATATATTTAGTGTTTGAGTTGTTAATTCAATTATTTTAGAACAATAGGATGAAATAAGATTGTTCATAAGAT
Organism: Pelobates cultripes; assembly: GCA_933207985.1. Classification (NCBI taxonomy): domain Eukaryota; kingdom Metazoa; phylum Chordata; class Amphibia; order Anura; family Pelobatidae; genus Pelobates; species Pelobates cultripes. The sequence continues at coordinate 152,160,843 of OW240917.1, read as the reverse complement.
AAGCACCCTTTCTTATACTTTCCAAGTACATTCACCTTTTTTAACTCAAATAAATGCTATGCCAATATTGATAATTCAACAGGGATTGAAGCCAAATATACCAAAACCCTCAAAATCTGGCATAAACCCTAAATAGTGAACTAACTAAAAAAGAACAATGAGGGGTGTGGAAAAGGAGTATATGGTTAAAGATTATAAACCTCAGAAAGACTACTAAGACCTACACATTTGCTAAATACACTCCAAGAGTTAAATAAAACGTAACTTTTATTGGTATAGATAAAAACTAAATAAATATATACAAGCAAAAAAAAAAGGGTGTACATACAGAACCAATAAAATCTCCTTGATGTTGCTGCAATGTGATATATACTGCATGTGTAATAGAATAATAAACAAAGTAGCAATGAAAAGAAACAGAACAGTGATAAATTGAAGGAAAGTTTCACTTTATTAATTGGCAAGAGCAGGGGTGGACTGACAATTCACCGGGCCAATGGGCAATGGGAAAACAAGGCCCCTTTCTAGTGCAAATGTATTTGGCTATTGTGAAAGGACCACTATAGACACCCAGACCACTTCAGCTTAATGAAGTGGTCTGGGTGCCAGGTCCATCTAGGATTAACCTAGAGAAACTGCTATGTTTACAAATGGGTTAATCCGGCCTCTAGTGGCTGTCTCATTGACAGCTGCTAGAGGCGCTTCTGCGCTTCTCACTGTGATTTTCACAGTGAGAGGAAGCCAGCGTCCATAGGGAAGCATTAAGAATGCTTTCCCATGAGACTGGCTGAATGCGCGGGCGGCTTTTGCTGTGCATGCGCATTCAGCCGATGACGGCAGAAGAAGGAGGAGATCCCCAGTACTGAGGGAGCCCAGCGCTGGAAAAAGGTAGGAATTTAAACCCTTCTTCACCCTAGAGCCCGGCGGGAGGGGGACGCAGAGGGTGAGGGGGACCCAAGGACCCTGTAGAGCCAGGAAAACGAGTATGTTTTCCTGGCAATATAGTGGTCCTTTAACTCTTCTTCCCTTCTTTGTGTGGCTCTCACACAGATATTATATGCATGCAGCCCAGCACCGATAATGGCTGTGTGAGAAATAAACAGCTATGACTCATACCTCTAAACAGGATCAGATTTGTTTTTAAAAAGGTTAATTTAATCAAACATTGTTTTTGAATGTAGTAACCTTTACTGGCATGCCTCGACCCCCACATGCCAACTAAAATAAAGAAATAAAGCAAATGTAATTACACACTTCCTTTGTGTTTGCTGGTGACATCACAAGCAGCGTCCCCCGCATTTGTTTTCAATCATACAAGTCCATACAAGTAGCCACCAAACATATGTGCTTGGAGGGGTGGGGCCGGGCCACCGAGCTCCCTGGAAGCAGACTACCATGGCTCCAGGCCTGAACATTCTAAACCGGCATTTGAAATGAGCATGGATGGCTCCATGACCAGATTACCCGATACAACAATGTGGAGAATAACCCCAGCTCCAAGTTGATACCAACTAGCAACAGTAAGCATGCTAAGAGCACCGTAGACGATCTCCACCGGCCTATTCACTGCCACAAGCCCAGACATGGGCGATTACTAGATAGAGTCAGAACACATGCTGATATCCTGTGCTGGTAAACGGACAACACAAGGAAGAAACTTACCCTAGTGGAGGATCATGCTGGCTCGTGATACCGCCCTGCCCCCCCCCCGACCTGTGGGGGTAATCTCGGCCTCATGGGGGTAGCACGTGCTGAGACAGGAGTTTCTGTACTAGTCCCAGGCTGTTCTCCTTGACTGGCAAAGGCTGCCAAAAAGGGGCCCACTAGTAAAAGGGACTAAAGGGACTTATGCAACCATCTTATGGGGGCACCACAGTACACATTTTCAAGCCAGGTATCGACCGGGCCATGGACGGATGACCCAGACCACCCACAAGCTGACGACACGGAAGCTCGACGGCTGGGTTTTGTGGGCGCCCAGAGGAAATTGTCCCAACAGATGCAAGCCCTGCAGGACAGGGGGTTTGCTTGCTTCCTGCGGACCTGTGGTTGAGGGGCGGCATGCCCTCCCTCATGTGTGAGTAGCCAGTGTTGGGACAGGCATTCACGAGCATCTAGTGACCCTACCGGGGCACCAGCGGTCCAGGGGAGGTGCAGGAGGCACTGGGACTGCAGACTCTTGAGGGGGGGGCTGTGTGGACTCATGTTGACCCCAAGTGCCCACTGTACTATGGTGCTCGTGGGGGAGGCTGGAGCAGATCTGGGAAAGAAGTTTGGAGACTTCTTCCCCAGGTCCGTGGACATTACAAGCAACCCTGATGTTTCCCAGTTCTACACGTCTCTTCGAGTTAAAAGTGCATAACGAAAATTGATTTTTGATTTTAGTTTTACCTTAATTTAAGCATGATGCGATAACAAGCGTACATTCATTACGTGGCTTACTTTCAAGCACGCACCATTTGTCATTTCCCCAACGAATTTCAAGAGCATATTGGTTATTGTAATTGTTTTTTGTTAGTAAATTGCCATTAACTAACTAGACCAAACCCTTTCTGTGCAGTCGGTAGTATTTGCCTGCTTAGCAGTATGATAATTGACAAATTGCTTATATATGTAGCTTCCTTTGCCATATCACATGCCGTATTTCCATTTACCGCCCAACAGTGAAATAGGCGGCTACACGCTGCTCGTACCCACCTAGCGCATACGTCTAGTCTAAGTAGAATCCGACTAATACTCGCAGGCCTGAACCTAACTGCAATCTAATAAGATGTCTGCACTCCTTATTTGACATACTTTTAAGCATATCAGCCATTCCATGCCTAGCATCCGTATATAGTATGCACAAATGTTATTCACTTCTGACTAAATTTTTTGTTATCACCTGCGCTTTCTTTTTCATCAGCTCACGGAAGTAATGTTATTAATACTATGAACCATCTTAATCCTACCCTGTTAGTAATGCATATCTGGACTGACACACGGTACCGCTGCATAGGCAAAAGTGCATATACTACGATTAAGATTTAGTTTAAACCCTAGCTGCACACATACGCAGACTGGATATTCAGATGTTGCCAATTGCCTACCATTACCAATGTCGGAATTGATGTGAAATATGTAATTTGCCTTACCTTTGTTTTACATACTATGCCTCTGCGTAGGCAACAGTGCATTAACTTCCCAAGCCTCTTCTATGTCGGCTATTATTTTTCATACGAAATAATAAGAAATAAAAAAAAAACCATGTGTTTATAGGCTACTTCTGGGGTTCAGTGTGTGGGATGTTGCTTGTGAAGTTGTGTTCCTGTATGTCAATGTGTTGTTTTAGAATTGTTTGTCTTTTACCTATTGTACTATGCTGCAGCATATGTTGGTACTATATAGATGGTTCTAATAATTGCTTGTGTGTGTGTGTGTTTGTGTTGTGTAAAGAGGCTGTATGCAGTATTGCAATGGTGGGGATGTTGCTTGTGATAAGTGTACGTAGGGAGGCTGCATGTGGTTTTCCATGTGTCGGGATGCTGCTTGTGGGGTTGTGTGTGTACAGCAAGGCTCCTGGTGGGTTTGCGTGTGTGGATGAGTCTGTTTGCAGTGTAGTATGTGGGTGAAAACAGCTGGTTGTGTTGCAGTGTATGTGGTAGGGGCTGTTGCATGCATGTGGAATAGGGGCTGTAATAGGTGTCTGGGGGATAATAAAACTGTAGTGTGTATTTGTATGGATAATAGAGGTTCTACTGTGTGTGGGATATAAAGGCTGCAGTCTGTCTTTGTGTGTGGATAGTTACTGCAGTGTGTGCATGTGGGGATATGGGCTGTAGTAGGTGCATGGGGGGATGGAAGACCAGATGGACTATATTTTAGAAGGGTATTAATTTTAACTACTTTTGGTTCCAAGACACTTTTTAGCTACAGATCCGAGGTACGGTGATGGGCACCAAATTCGCACCCAGTTATGCCAACCTTTTTATGGCATACTGGGAACAGGTACACATATTTTCAGAACACCCATGGGCAACGAATTTGGTGTCCTATCACTGGTATATAGACTATTTTTATCTTTTCTTAACACTAATGAATTGGGAATCATTCTTACTACCGCTCATAGCCCAATAGTTATAAATTTTTTAGATCTTCAGATTTTATAGAGGACAATTTGATCAAGACAAAGAATTTTTTAAACCTGTCGATGCTAATGGATACATTGACCAAGATAGCTGCCACCATAGACCATGGTTAAGCAACGCACCGAAAGGTCAATTTCTAAGAATCAGACGTAACTGCTCGGATGACAAAGATTTTATGAATCAGGTTGGAAGGATAAACCAGTTTATTGAGAAGGGATATGATGATACCCTTTTAACCACAGCAACAGAGGAAGTGAGAAAGATCCCGAGAGAACAACTACTAACCTATAAACCAAAGAAAAACAAAAAAAAATTTACAGGATGCTCCTTTTATATGCAATTTTAACGGTAACAATAATAAGGTAAATAGGGCTATTAGGAAATATTGGCAGTACTTAAGAAAGTTTTACCTACAAAACCAAAGATTATTTATAGGTGCGTAGATCAACCAAGAATAAAAAAAGACACATAACAGAAATCAAAGAATTTACTGATGTAACATTCTCGATTAAAGATCAGTTAACCTGTTACTCTAAAGGTGTAATATATCTCCTGAAATGCCCATGCAACCTGATATATATAGGACGGACTATTAGATGTGTCAATGTGAGGATTTCAGAACACATAAGAAACATAAAAAACGGATTGGAGAGTCATAGCGTCTACAACCATTTTAAAATGTATCATAACCAAAACCCAGAAAGTCTCTTTTTTGTCCCCTTAAATTAGTGAAAAAAGATTGGAGAGGCGGAGATTATATTACTAAATTAGGAAAGGAAGAAATAAAGTTTATCTTTAATTTTAATACTTTAATGCCACATGGTCTTAATTCAGATTTTGAGTTACGCCACTTCTTTTAGCTTTCAATTTAATTTAATTTTAACGATTTTTTATTCATTAGCTCATACCAACCCTGATCCCTGAGGCCGGACTAATAACTAAAATATATCTAGATTTCTAATATGCATGAGTATACAACTACAACAGTGTCCTTTTAAGTATAATTTTTTTAAACTAATTTTTAATAATTTTTATATCGTTTCTCATCTATTAAATATTGAGGCTACTGATTCCCCAGCTTACAGATATGAAATTTAATCTAAAAGACATTCAGTGAAGACCCTAGTCTAGAACTAATTATTATCTCTTGTATAAATATGCTCTGATTATTTTATTAAATATTACCTTTTACAGAAATATGTATTTATTCCCATATAAAGTTTGGATTTTATTACTACAATTGTCTAAAGAATATGCACTTTAATATGTATTATACTGATAACAGTAAGGCAGAATATGCACCATTTTGCTGTAATATGCACTTATTATTCTTATACCACATTCAAATCTTTTTCACTATAATTGTCTAAAGTAATTGCCTAAAGTAAAAGTAGCTTACCATATAGGGCCTAAAGAATAAGGTGTAATATGCCCTATTGTAATAATCAATAATTTTACCTGTGTAGGATAATCGCACACAGTACGAATAGAGATTATCTCACTGGAACGCACATTAGACACATCGTGCATTCCAGGGACGCAAGAGTCGCAATAATTAACACATCATTCTATGCGACCCAGAATTGGAACACACAACGTGCGATTTGGAACGCACGTTGCGTTCCAAGTGCGTACAAGCCGAACCCGTAAACAGACGCTACGAACTGGGTATATAAAACCGAAAAGACCCTTTACTTAATTACACTGACTAAGGAAGCCCCCATAGGGGCGAAATGCATATCGGCACTGGTATAGAAACGACCAAGGTGCTTATCTGACTAATAAAGTTTATCCTCGAGAAGTCACTTCCACTTGTTATTTCCACCAACACCATCGGGAAGTAGGTTTGGGGACATCCTTTATGAGTCTCTCTGCACAACTCATGAGAGCCTTATGATTTTATTTGGCTCCACGTTTGTGAGTATTGGAATTTATCTCATATTATCCACTATACTCCTACGGTATTATACTATGTAATATACTCTCCACAGATTCGTCTAAAGTGTTCCACCTATTCTATGTATTTATAGCATGGGGGGATAGTGGTTGTAGTGGATAAAGGATAAAGGAGTGATAGGGACTATACTGGGTGCTGGACAGTATAAGGGTTGTAGTGGGTCCAGTGAGGGGCTGTGGTTGGTGTAAGGAGGTGGAGGTGGAGGGGTAGTGGCTGAGGTGAATGCAAGGAGGGATAGGGGCTGTGGTGGGCAAGGGAGGGAAAGGTTCTGAGGTGGGTGCTAGATGGGTTAGGGCTAAGGTGGGTGCTGGGGGAGATTGGGGCACAGGGTGGGATAGGAACTGAGGTAAGAGCTGAGGAGATGAGGGCTTAGAGGGAGATGGGCAATGAGGTAGGTGGAGGGGCCATGGGGGTTTACATGGGTGCTGAGAGAGATGGTGGCTCAGGGTTGGATAGGGGCTGAGGTGGGTGTTGGGGAGATGGTGGCTGAAGTAGGTGCTGGGGAAATGGGGGCTGAGCTGGGTGCTGGGGGTGATTGGAACTAAGGTGAGTGAAGAGGGAGATGGCTGCTGAGATAGGTGCTGGGGGAGATGGGTGGAGGCTGAGATGGGTGTGGGGGGAAAGGAGGCTGAGGTGGGTGCTGGGGGAGATGGGGAAGATTGGGCTGAGGCAGATTCTAAAAAGAGATGCTGGATTTATATACCTGCTGTTCCTGCCTGGTTGCACCTTTTCTTCAGCCACTCAGCAGATTTAGCAGGAGAGAAGGGGGCAGGAAGTGATGTAACTTCCCCTTTCCAGGCCCCACCTCCTCCCCTCACACGGAGCTCCTCACAGGGAGATGATGAGGAGACCTGGCAAAACCAGGATTGCTGCCAGGTCTCACTCGGTAAGTGATGGGGACTGGGGCGGCCACCCTGAAAGAAGAGGGGTTTCCGCCACCAGAGATATCCTTTCCCCCTAGCATGAGTAATGCTGAAGTATTCCCAAGCAGTAATCCAAGCGGTAATAAAGCAGGTATAGCTGTTCCTTACAATCACGAGATGAGGCTCTGTGTTTAGGGTGAAATTGAACATGCAAGGGGTTTTCCATGACATATTCCATGGGCATTCCCCACTGGACCTGAGAGGGGACTGTGACAAAGTACACATTGTAATTCCATTAAGTCTCAGGTCCAGGACATACATAACAAAAACACCCCAAAATATACACTTAACAATTAGGTCCCCCCTCAAGCCCTATATCCCCGGATAGCCTGGATCTGAGCGCCCAGCATATCCAACATATCCACTGCGCTAGAGGGGAGGCCCACCAAAAATTCTTGTACCAGGGCCCACTCTATATTTGTTCTGCCACTGTGTTGGGATGGAGGGTGTAATTGCATGCAAGGGGGTGGAAGTGTGGGGGTGGAGGGGAGGGGAGGATCCAGGAGGCCCAAGCAAATGCTTGCCCAGTGTCCAATCAATGTTAAAGATGGCCCTGCTTACATTGCAGTACTAACTCTGCCTCCAGCATCAACAAAAACCTTATAGGAAAGCATTGAGACAACCGTCCAGACGCTTCCGACATTTTTGGGTGCACTTTGGTCTAGGTGCCGGGGTTCTTCACCGCATCAGGAGTCTCTTGGAAGGGTATCCTGTGACTTTCTGAGGGCCATCAGCCTGCCGACATCCCCTGATCCTGCTCTCCAGAACTCTGTAAAGCTGATGTTGAGATACATTTCAAAGTCAGTCTGTGCTTCATTGAAGTGGGTGAGACATGTGGTCTCTGACATTTTGAGTAAGTAAAGCAGAATTATCTCGCATGGAAGGCTTCACACCCTTTTTCCTGCTAGGTTACGGTAGCCTCTCAAGTGTGTACCGGGATCACCCCCAGTGGTGTATCCTGGTTTTGTGCTGCCCTAGGCAGGTCAAAACTCAGCCCCCGTGCCACCCCACCCAACCCTTCCCACCCCACCTTCTAAATACACACACACACAATCAGACACACACACACACACACAAACACACAGTCAGACACAAACACACAGTCTGACACACACACACACACACAGTCAGACACATACACACACACAAACACAGTCAGACACAAAGACACACACAGTCAGACACAAACACACACACACAGTCAGACACAAACACACACAGTCAGACACAAACACACACACACACCTCAGTCACAAACACACACACACACACACAGTCAGACACAAACACACACAGTCAGACACAAACACACACACACACACAGACAGACACAAACACACACACACACAGTCAGACAGACACAAACACACAGTCAGACACAAACACACACACTGTCAGACACAAACACACACACACACACACAGTCAGACACAAACACACACACACACACACACACAAAATCACTCACATTTACTTTTTTTTAATCCCCTCCCCAGCCTCCTTACCTTTGGGAGTGCTGGGGGGGGTCCCTCTCTCCCTGGTGGTCCAGTGGCTGCCGGTCGGGCTGGGCAGCGCTGGCTGCTGTGCGGGCGGCTGGCGAGGGAGCTCTTCCTCTGAGCTGACTGCTCAGCTCCCTCGCACCGCAGAGTGAGGCTGGGAGCTGGAATATGACGTCATCAACCCGGCTCCCAGCCTCACTCTGTGGCGCGCGAGGGAGCTGAGCAGAGCGCTCAGCGGAAGAGCTCCCTCGCCAGCCGCCCAGCCCGCCTGGCATGTCTGTTAGCCGCAAAGGCTAACAAGGCATTTGCCCTGGGCATTTGGGGGCGGCGTTTTTTGCCGCCCCCTGAAAAATGGCGCCCAAGGCAAATGCCTTCTTTGCCTCGCAGCTAATATGCCCCTGGTCGAGTGCCTGATAATAGTTCCATACACTTGAAGACCAAACAGACTTTGGCATGAATCCTCTCATTACCTTAGCTACTGTTCCTCTTTTTGCTTGTATTAGCCCCTCTGGCTTCCTGGACAGATACTCACCTGTCTCCTATTTCACCATACTGGTATAATCTCCAAACTCCCTGAAAACAGTTTTTCTTGCTGTATAATAGCCAGGCGGCATTACCTGAGGCTCAACAATAAGGTAGTTGTGATAGGAGAACTCTTAACTCTTCTGGAATGTCCTGTTCTCAAGTCACCACATCTCCATCTGCAAGGTCGTTCCACCCATATTAAATACACCACATAAAACAAAGGCATGGGCTGCCTCTGTTACTCTTTCTTCAGTATGAGGTGGGCTGAAGTGTGGAGATATAACATTGGGGACATGACAACATTTCCAATATTTTCTGTCAATGTTATCTTCATTTTGCATCATTTGTGAGATCAAACTACACTTGCTGACAAAAGAATATCCCTGCTGGACAGTTTTGGGCTACTGTTGAGAGCATAATAGTGATATGAATGCTAAATGTGTTTTTGAACTGATACATTACTGAGCTATAGGCTGTATTTGTATGCTGCAAGTTGTCAGCCAACAATGGAATGATAACAACTTATTACATAACAAGACATTTATTTACCAAACTATATTGAAAATAAGAATTGTCAAACATTCGAAATACTTTCCTCAAATATTTTGTCTACATGTTATCAATGATACAATGGTAAGTATTAACTTTTCCCCCTATGTTTTACTTAGACTTCTGCAATTAAAAAAACGAAAACAACCTATGCTTCCTGGGAACAAGAAAAACACACAACAACTGAAATAGAGGGACACAAAGCATATAATATAATAACAGTGGACATTGCCTTAAAATGTTCTGTTTAACATCAGCTTAGAATATATAGCAAACAGTTTTCTAGAGGATGGATCTAAACCAAAACATAAGAGTGATCTTGGAGGAAATTAGATGTACTCTGTTATACACCTCCAGCCTGTGTCTGTAACCTTCTGATAGGGCCCTATAAATTGCCAGAAAGTTCCATCCGCAAGAGACAATCACAATATATAAATAGGAACATCACTCAATGCAGCCAAGGGTGTTAAACTAGACTACGGGCAAGCACAAGCCCAAAATAAATACCAGTAAGAGAGAAGTCCAGGCACTCCTATAGCTTCAGACACTTTTATTGGAACATGAGGAATACTGCAAGGTTTCGACCCAAGATTGAATCTTTGTCAAGCTACCTTACACCCAGCAAAACAAACATTTATAAAAAATAGTGAAAGTGCATAACTTCATTTAAACAATTAAGTTAACAATGAATAATCCATCAACTAGATAATCAAAGGATTTTCTCGTATTGTTTGGTACTCACAATCCGGCAAAAACTGTCTTCAGGGCTCATCTGTATGGCTGTACATAGACAAAGCCCAACATTCTAAAACAAGCTAAAAAAAATTAATATTAATACATATGGAAAAATAATAAACATTAGCATAATTTGTAGTTGCACACAGTAATGTCCTGCAACTCTCACTTCTTAGTATAAAGGACGTGTTGTAGCGGATGGCACTGGGCTGTCGTGGAAATTGCATATGTTTGAATGTATTCGTTTAAATTGCAGGGTTATATGTGTAAAAATAGGTTGTATTCGTCTGATTGTTCGGTAGAATCATTCTAGCAACTAAGGGAATGAAACTACCAAACAGTCAGACCTCCACTGTGTGAAGTGTGCCTTAAATTACCCGTTGCAACAATGTTGCAAATGGGTAATTGACAATCTGTGCAGTGGGTCCTTTGTTCTCGGGGGTGGCCGCCATTCGGGAAACGAACACGTGGCGGCGGCCATTTTAAAACTCCCGAACAGCGGTGTTTTGCCGTCGAGTGTCTGGAACCCAAATCGGACACTCGGCTAGGCAAACACCGCTGAGATCTCCATACGCATGATACGTTCGCTTCCAAACTACCGAACGGTCCCTCGTTCGGTAGGAAGAAACAACCGAACGAGGGGATTCATGTGAACCCTCCCTGATCTCTGTAACCTTAGCCTTTCATGCAGTTTGTTCCCTTATACTGTGACCGACCGCAGGGCCCCATCGCATGGAACCCAATTCGGCTGTTCTCTCCAGCGCGGTCGGTCTTTTCATTACCTCCACAAATTTCCCGAACCCCTGGTCCGATCTGGGTGATTTTTGGATATGTTGCTCACCCAGATCAGGGATACTGGGGATGTGCCATGTGCTAGATTTAGGGGTACATCCAGAAACTGGGGGAATTTGTGTACCGTATAAGGGGATTATGAGTCAGGCTGAGGGGAGGAGATGTGTGGGAGGTTACCAGAACAGGATTGGGTACTGTAATAATTAATGGAAATCCCTCCCTTGCATGGGAGCATGCTTTAAAAGGCCACTGTGGAAATAAAAGTTTAGTTCTGCTCCTGATGCTGTGTGTCGTCCAGTTATTGGGATTGCTGTTGGGATATTGCTTTATTGTTTTACCTGCTGAAAACCTTGCCTTATGGATTTATAAATACTTGTTCCTGAGCCTCACTGGGATCTTAAGCGGAGATAACTTGTGGAATACTAAATCTCCACTACACGTGTCAAACACGTCCGCCGGTTTAGCCGCATGGTATAGAATTGCTTCTGTAGAATAAAGGCTTTTGTATGTTTCTGGCATTGTTGACCACTCAGCAGACAGCCAAGGAGGAACCTTTTTTATTTCAAATGTTGTTGTACCAATATGTGAAAGATCATCTGTGGTTTGTGCCATCTCATTTATCAAATTCACTGGTTGAATCAGATGATGCAAGCATAACATCTTGTGGGTTATTTAAAAGTTCCATCAAAGACTATAATGAATTGGGGGACACAATAATCAAAATCCTTTGCTCTTGGCTTTTTTTTTTTCCAGATTTTCCTTTTTTTTCTCATCCGTGTGAAAAAAGTATATTGATTGAATCATCAACTGCTAGAAAAAGATAACATTTTCCTGTGCTTGGACAAGAACACACCGCCATCTTGGATGTCTATTTCACAACATACACATTTTCATTTCTCGAATTTCTGACTAATAAATGCTTTAATTGTACATTAAACCTAACAACATACATTTCTACAGAGCTTCATGCTAAAAAAATTCTAGTTCATTTGCAGACTTTGCATTTTCTTTACAGTGCATGGATTTTCAACTGTTGTCTTTTCACTCATTTAATAATATCTTCAAGAGTAATGAAGGATGAAGTTGCTTTTTTGCCCACTTTTCTTAGGTAAGGGATGGCCTTTTTTTCAATTGTTACACAATTCACAATTTGCTCTTTCAAATTATTTGACAAAGAAGTCTGCATGTAGTAAAGTTAAATAACCATTACTCTCAGAAGGAGCTTTTTCCATTCATTTGGGGTTTTTATCATTTTCTTCATACATTGACTAATGTTGTTTATTGCACATTTGCCTCTAAAAGTTTTGAGTGATATATGACACTCATTAATCCTGGATATCATTTTTCAAGTGCATGTCAAAATATTTTTTTAAACCTCTAGTCCGAGTTTTGCTAAACTTTGAATATTTTTTTTATTGAATTCAATAGCAGTTAATTAATCAGTTGTTTGATGTCGTCTTTTAAAACATTTACATCATCGCATCCAACTTATTGTTTTTTTACCCAATACTCAACATGTCTCGGCACGTTTACATGGCAGAGAAAAGTACTAAGATGTGAGAAGTTCTTTTCCACACTTTTATAATGCCTTTTTCTCTGTCAACAATAATTTGATTTTTTTTATATCGGTCTTGAAGTCCATGTCTGATCTGCTCAATACCTCTTGCAGAAATCGTTTGTGATGTGTCATAAATTTCCGTTCATGTAACATAAAGGTCACAGGGTAAATTGGGTCATTTCACAGTATTGTATTCTTTTGAACTAAAATTGACAAATAGAAGTCACCCAGTTGATATGTGGTATCATAACTTACCGGCTGTGGATATTTGTATTTTGACATTTCTAGTATAGAACAAGACAAAGCTATAATGTCTGGTAGTCCGAGAAACACCAAAATGTCTGGAAAAGTGGTAATGTTCCAAATGAATCCATCACATTGAAAGGCAAGCTCATGCAAATTGAATATCTCATCCCTTAATATTCATTGCTCTTTCCGTTAAGAGTATATGGTATTCTGCACTTTTTTCACATTTTGTGGACAATTTATAGACATGCATTCTTGGTTTTCATCACTTTCTTTGTGGCTCAGTATTGTTTTATATATATTGATTGAATCATGTCCTGTATCATTTTTACATATATCATAAACATTGTTTTTTTTTGTAGGCAGGTAAGCCTTGCCAGTTTTTGAATTCCCATGTTTTGTACCAGTAAAGTTCTTTCCATTTCCAAGGTAATGTGTTAAGTAGTACTCTGACATAGTTTGGCTTCTGTTTTTGTTTAAGCAGTAGACATGTCTACAGACCTCTGAAGATCCAGTTTTAAGATCTTCTGTTCTAATCAGATAGTACCTTTTTAAAACAGTGCCTCCATATTTGCAAAGATTATCCATGTCTGAACCCTTTTGTTTCCAAGTATATTGGTCAAAACAAAAATCCAAATCGATCATGTCAGAGGCTCGGGTCTTGTAGACATAGAAATGATTTGCTTTTGGTAAAATGACTGGATCAGGAGATACATATTCATTATGTTCTTCAATGATTCTTAACATTGCTTCTGCTCCCTTCAGTGTGAATCCAGTAAATCCTTCTTTAAACAATGACATTTTATATTTGTTCTATGTTAAATACAAACTATAATAAAAATGTGCAGACCATCATCAGTGACCAGATGCAGTTATTCATTTATCACTGGCACACAATGCAATTCACTACTTGTAACAGCTTCACTTTCACTTTAGACTTAAGTTTTTTTAAGGGTTAGAGAGTTAAGAAACATTAATTTCGTAGTGAGTTTGCTTATTCCTGTCATTTCTCCCAATAGCATTGCAGGCATTTAGAAATGAAAGCAAGATACATTTGTGGATAACTTTCGGGTTTATTTTTTCAAAAGACCAGACATTTTGTAGGTTGTTTTGTCCAGCTAAAGTTTTGTGTCGTGGAAGGTTGGAGACAATAGATTCATACTTGAAAATATTTTTCCATATTAAGCCACTTTAAGATCCTGAACAAAATAGCTCAATGTCATTCAGCAATTGATTGTTTGAGCACTTTTTTTACACATTAAGTTACATTAAGCCATTTTCACTTTAAATATCTTAGGAAGTCCTCCATCATGGCATACCATTTGCAAATGTAGAAAACTCAGGGCACCAATATATAATTGAAGGAACACTATAAGTGCCAGTAATACAAAGCTGTATTCCTAGCACATAGAAACATAGAAACAGAAACATAGAAACATAGAATGTGACGGCAGATAAGAACCATTCGGCCCATCTAGTCTGCCCAATTTTCTAAATACTTTCATTAGTCCCTAGTCTTATTTTATAGTTAGTATAGCCTTATGCCTATCCCACGCATGCTTAAGCTCCTTTACTGTGTTAACCTCTACCACTTCAGCTGGAAGGCTATTCCATGCATCCACTACCCTCTCAGTAAAGTAATACTTCCTGATATTATTTTTAAACCTTTGTCCCTCTAATTTAAGACTATGTCCTCTTGTTGTGGTAGTTTTTCTTCTTTTAAATATAGTCTCCTCCTTTACTGTGTTGATTCCCTTATATATTTAAATGTTTCTATCATATCCCCCCTGTCTCGTCTTTCCTCCAAGCTATACATGTTAAGATCCTTTAACCTTTCCTGGTAAGTTTTATCCCGCAATCCATGAACCAGTTTAGTAGCCCTTCTCTGAACCCTCTCTAAGGTATCAATATCCTTCTGAAGATACGGTCTCCAGTACTGTGTACAATGGCATGAGCACTTCCCTCTTTCTACTGCTAATACCTCTCCCTATACAACTAAGCATTCTGCTAGCTTTTCCTGCTGCTCTATTACATTGTCTGCCTACCTTTAAGTCATCAGAAATAATCACCCCTAAATCCCTTTCCTCATATGTTGAGGTTAGGACTCTATCAAATATTCTGTACTCTGCCCTTGGGTTTTTACTATTGCTCCCTCCACTCCCCCCTACTTGCGCCCACCCACCAACGTGAATAAAGGGTTAAAAACCCTTTATTTATTTATCTTACTCCAGTGCCAATGTCCTTCAGCACTGGGTCACAGCTCTGCTCCCTCCAACGTCCCACAACGAGCAGGCTCTCATGCGAATGTGCGGCAAATGCCTTTATTGAAGCAGTTTCAATGTCACAACAACAGTCACTAGTTCAATAAGGGGGGACCTGGCAGTATAATGTTCCCACCATGTCCCCATTCATGACTGGTGGGTCCCCATTATTTGCTTATTTAGGGTCCCCACCCGCTGCTCATGGGTTGGGACTAGGGGGGACATTAGGTCCCCCCTTTAATTAATTACGTATCCCACCAGCTCATGGGTGGACCTGGGGGGGACATAAGGTAACCGCCATTATTTATTTATGGTCCCCACCCGCTGCTCATGGGTATGGACCAGGGGGGGACCTGTTCATATAAATAGCCCCCCCCCCCCAGGTGTCACAGGTGGGGATGTGGGGAAGCACTATGTCCCATTTTAGTTATTTGTTTTGCCCACCATGGCGGAATGGGCCAGGTCCCCCCTTATTGCACTAGAAACTGGGCAGCAGGAGATGCCCAGTCACTGGTACTTTTAAATTTGTTTAGGTGACATTCCGCGAGAAGGGGCATGTGGGAGGAATTAACCTCTCTGTTACGTACAGCGCTATGGAATTTTGCTGGCGCTATATAAATAATAAAATAATAATTATTAATAGGGGGGTCATAGTGACCCCCATAGGTTTTAATGCAGGATAATAGATATTTATTACAAGGAGGGAGCCGGTAGCACTGCCGGCTCGCTCCTTGGTTTGTTTTTTTTCGCAAAAGCGCAGTGTTCTTTCTCTATGCTGTTGGGGTTAATTCCCCTATTAATTGAATGAAACGAACTGGAAAAGGTAAGTCATTCAGCATTTGCCCTTTCATTTTGTTAATATTTAGTTTGTAGGGCTTTCTTTATGTTTTAGCAAACAAATACGAAAAAATCCAAATTTTCTGACCTAATTGTATTCGTACGAAAACGAATGCACATGTCTACCTGTGACTCTGTGTGTGATTGTCTGCCTTTTACTCTGTGTGTGAGTGTCTGCCTGTGACTGTCTGTGTGTTACAGTGTGCCTGTGAGTGTGTGTGACTGTCTGCATGTGACTATGTGTGTGTGACTGTCTGCCTGTAATTGTCTATGTGTGACTGTCTGCCTGTCATTGTCTGTGTGTGAATGTATGCCTGTGAGTGTGTGTGTGTGTGTGTGTGTGTGTGTGACTGACTGCCTGGGACTCTGTGTGTGACTGACTGCCTGTGACTGTGTGTGTGTGACTGTCTGCCTGTGAGCTTGTTTTGTAACTGTCTGCCTGTGACTGTGTGTGTGTGTAAGACTGTCTACTTGTGACTGTGTGTATGTGTGACTGTCTGTAACTGTATGTGTGTGAGACTGCCTTTCTGTAACTGTGTGTGTGTGTGTGTGACTGTCTGCCTCTGACTGTGTGTTTGATTGTCTACCTGTAACTCTGTGTTTGAGTGTCTGCTTGTGAATGCCTGTGTGTGACAGTGTGCCTGTGAGTGTGTGTGTGACTGTCTGCCTGTGAGTGTGTGTGTGTGACTGTCTGCCTATGATTGGGAGGATGCTGCCTGTATCTGTGTGTGTGTGGGTGTGTGTGTCTATAACTGTCTGCCTGTAATTGTATGTGTGACTGTCTGCCTGTATCTGTGTGTGTGACTGTGTGCGAGTGAGTATATGCCTAGGACTGGACTCTGAAGACTGTTGCTAATATTGTGTAAAAAAATGAATTCTATTGTAAGGGACTGAGCAAGGGCTTTAGAGGGAGAGGCAGAGGTTTTTTTGGAAGGGGGGTGCAGGTGTTTTATGAAAGTGGGTACAGGGATTTGTAGAAAGGGGGCAAGGATTTTGTTTAGGGGGGGCTGAGCAGGGATTTGTGGAAGGGGATTGCAGGTGATTTTTAGAATGGGACATGACATGTGCTTTGCAGAACGGCAGGCAGGAAAGAGGTTTTGTAAACATTAAACTTTAAAAATATTGTGGGTGTTTTTTACATTTTAAAGTGGGGGGGAGAGTGGTTGCCAAACACAGAATCTGCCCTGGGTGCCAAATGATGTAGGTACACCGTTGGATTAATGGCAGAGCAAAAATGTGACTCTAACATAGAACCTTCTTAGATCATTGCGGTGTGTAAGTAAAAGTAACAAATGGTAACTAAAGGACCAGAAACACATGACAAGGCAAATATGTATTTAAAAAGGTGAAATATAGAAAAGTCAGCTGCTAGGTGATTACCTAGCAATTCAAATGCGTGGTAAACCACAGAGCCAGTTAGGCAAGAGCAACAGCACCATGAGTGTCAGTGCTAAAATCGATTACAAAGGCTTAACAGAAAATAGAACAAAGCACAAAAATCAAAGCATAACTGATAATAAGGGCACTGTCAAAGAAAGTATGTTGTTAAAGGAGCACCATAGGGTCAGGAACACAAACATGTATTCCTGACCCTATAGTGTTAAAACACCATCAAGCCACCCTGGTCCCCTCATGTCTCCCTAAAATAGTAAAATCTTACGTGTATTCAAGTCTGCATCTGCATGCAATGTCCCTGTTTCTTTTAGACCTGCCCACTGCCTGCTGACCATAGGATTGTCTGAGACTGACCAAGAGGCGGATCGGGGCAGAGCCAGCACAATTCAAACACAGCCCTGGCCAATCAGCATCTCCTCATAGAGATGAATTGAATCAATTAAACTCTATGAGAAAAGTTCAGTGTCTGCATGCAGAGGGAAGAGATACTGAATGTTTGGATGCATTTTAGGCAGCCATGACCCAGGAAGGATTTTAACAGATATCTGAGGAGTGGCCAGTGAAGTTATCACTAGGCTGTAATGTACACACTGCATTTTCTCTGAAGAGACAGTGTTTACAGCAAAAAGCCTGAAGGTATTGATTCTACTCACCATAACAAATTCAATAAGCTGTAGTTGTTCTTGTGACTATAGTGTCCCTTTAACATGTGTAACAGATACTTGGAGTCTGGTATCAACCTCAATTTGTAACATAATTTGTTACATACTGTGGCGAAACCGGCCTCGCCACATGTCCTTGGAGGGGGCTGCTTGCCCGCCTCTTACCTTTGGACTATGGACCAGACTTTATGTGAATGTGTTAACCCAGATAGCTATGCCATGGAGCCCATTCGTGTAGTTAAAGACTTCGGCTCCATGGCAATTGAACTGTGTGAATAGGATCTGAGCGCTATTCGGTAGTTTTGTGCGCTCAGATCCCAGCTATCTGGGGATATGTGAAATGTCTGTGTGTTATGTGTAAAAAGTGACTTTATGTATTTTAAAGTGTTTTGTGTCTTTTGCAACCATGTGCTTAATGGAGTCTTGTGTCTGTCCTGGGAGATAATTGAATTACTTATCTCCAGGATAGAAGACTCTGAAACTGGTTTGGGCCAGAAAGCCATGCTTCATTTAGTCACAAAGGACTTTCCCTTAACTTTTGAACCCCTGGTCTGATTCGTGCCATTTTTTAATATGTTGTTCCCCTGAATGGACTGATTATGAAAATGTATGTTTTATGTTTGTGACATGTATATTTTAGAAGTTATAAATGTTGTGTAAAAACTGTATTCCTCTGCCGGTGATAATGAGATTACCCATTGTGTTCAGTAATCATATCACATGCAGAGGGGAGGATTTTGTGTGGGAGTGTCTGGGTGTATTGTACGGATTGATTGGTTGTTTTGTAACGCCCTGTGGGCTGTACTATGTTTGTGGATTGGGAATAAAAGAGACTGTATGTGACAGTACAGGGAGTTCCTGTTTTAACCCTCAAAGTGAAGTGTCGTCTCATTATTGGGGGAAGGATTCATTGTATGCTGTTCCAGTTTGACTGCTAGGAGAGTAAACCTATTCGTATGGTTCCTATTCAACTGTCTACAGCATTCAAATGCTTGGGAGAATTTATTTGTTTCTCCGGTTCGGTGATTGTGGTGTCTGCTGCAGTGCTTGGAATCCTCAGGAAGCGCTAGGAGCATCCTTTAACGGAGGTACCCAGTCGGGGTGCCAGGCGATCCGTTACACATACAATGTTATAATTCAAGAAGTATCCAAATAAGTAAACTGTGGATAGACCCAGCAGTGATTTGGTATAAAACTGTTAATATACCAGTAAGATAGGTATTTCAATGATCAATATTAATATTATTAATAAAGCGCCAAAAAATTCTGAATGCTAACTTTGACCAGCGTTTATGACTAAGTGGATACTGCAAAAGACTGACATACTCCATTTTGAATACCCTAAGTTGTCTACTTTTTCAAATGGTATGTCATGGTGGGGTTCATTTTCATTTCTAGGCTGCCATACCGTCTCAAAGACAACATAGCAAATCTGGCAAATTTCAATTTGCAAAACAGAAATTGGTATACCTTATAAAACATTATCAGTTAATGCCCAGGGTATTAATTCCCCATATAAAAGATTGACTATTTACAATTACTTAAAAAAAATATAGGGTAGATGTGGCATTTTTACAGGAGACACACTGGAGACAAAAATGACAAAAAACAGAGAGGAGTAGCCATAGTGAACGCTAAATCTATAAATTTTTGAACTAATATACCAGATAGTACATCCACAAGGGCGATACATGATACTAGTATGTAAAATGAATGAGGAGATCTATACATTAATTAATGTATATCTACCCAATATTTCCCCAGTTTGTCACCTCAAGAAAATGTTGGCTGTTGCCAAAAAAGTAAAAAAGGAATGGTAATAGTAGCAGGGGACTTTAATTGCATTTCTGATGTGAATATGGATAAAAAAAATATTAACACTAACAAAACACAAATAAAAAAAACAAGCATCTATGCTTACAAATACTTTAAATAACTTTGATTTATATGATACATGGAGAGTTTATCATCCAGGAGAGAAGGACTTTACCCATCTATCTAGAGTGCATCTTTCATATTCCCGCATTGATCTAGTATGCAGTAATCAAATACTGATGAAAAGAATAAATAAAGTCAATTAATAATACCTGTTCAGATCATAATATTCTTATGTTGAAAATTAAAGATAGATTCAAATTTTATTGTAGACCACCATGGAGACTTAACAAATTTGTATTCAATTCAGAAGACAATAGAAACTATATATCAAATTTAATATCCTTATACTTTAAAGAAAATAGCCCAGAAGATACATCAAATAATTGGTGTGCCTTTAAAGTGGTTATTAGAGGACATCTAATTAAATTAAAGCAAGAATTAAAATTGAAGCAGGGAAAAAATTTAGCTGATCTGTATATTCTTTTTTCTGATTTGTCAAATAAAGATAAACAATATCCATCAAATGATATATATTTAGAAATTTTAAAAATGCAAGCAAAAATTAATTCTAAATTAAGACAAAATCCAATTAAAGCAATGAAAAAACTTAAAGCAAAATTTGATGCTAAAGGTAATAGAGCCGATAAATTATTATCCAATAAAATATAAAAATACAAAAAATAAGATAAAAATAATTGTAGATGACAAAACTTTAATGTCTCCAGAATCGATTGGTAAGGCCTTTAATAATTACTACAAATTCTTATATAATATAGAAAATCCTTCACAAGATTCAGATATATAAATATTTCCCAAATTTAAAATCACCAAAATTGACAGATCTTCAAAAAGTAAACTTAAATCAACCTATAATAAATGAAGTGGAACAAGCCGTAGCTAAATTACAGCTTCAAAAAACACCAGGACCTGATGGTCTTAGTAACATCTTTTACAAGACATTTAAATTAAATTTAATAGACCAGTTAACATCTACATTTAATGCTATTGTACACCAAGGTTATTTTCCGATAGAATTAACAAAAGCAAATAAAATTCCAGTTCTCAAACCCAATAAAAATCCAGCTTATCAAGAAAATTATAGACCAATATCTCTCTTAAACACAGATATTAAATTATTTGCCTCAATTTTAGCAGAAAGGTTAAAACCAACTTTAAATAATTTGATTAATTCAGACCAAATAGTTTTTATACCAAACAGATTTTCAGGATCAAATATAAAGAGACTTTTGGATACAATGGATTCCGTAGAAAGAACAGGTGATCCCCTGCTGACTGTCGATTGATGCTGAAAAAGTGTTCTACAGAGTCAGCTGGAAATTTATGAGTAAATCATTAAACAAAAATTGGAATGGAGGGTTGGATGTATGAAGCAATTATGTCTATGTATTATTCCCCATCTGCAAGAACAGTTGGACACGGTATTTTATCAGATTGGTTCGCGTTGAACAAGGGAACTAGACAGGGATGACCACTTTATCCAATCCTCTATGTCATATCTATTGAACCGTTAGCAATGAAAATCAGAGAGAATAAAAAAAATTGAAGGCTTTTCAATGAATCAAAATCAATATAAAATACATCTATACACATATGATGTCCTTTTGAGACCAACAAACCCAAAGCAATCTCTAATAAACCTCATGGAGGAGATCTCCACTTTTAGTAAAGTATCGAAATATAAAATTGATATACAAAAATCAACAATTATATCTAAAAATATAGACCCAGATATGAAAAATTAAATAAAAACTCAATATAATTTTACATGGATATATTATAGTTTTCAATATCTGGGTATTAAAATAAAAAAAAAAAATTTAATGATCTGATGGAATTAAATTTTATAGAACTATTGAAATCCACAAATCATTTATTAAAATAATTAAGGAAAGTGGAGCTCTCCTAGTGGGGGTGAATACATTTAGTCAATTCATATATTCTTCCGAGATGGTCATTTTTATTCCAAATGATCCCTTTATCAATTCTTAAAATGTGGTTAACAATGATACAATCAAGTTTTGCAGATTTCGTCTGTAAAGCAAAGATACCAAGAATAAACCAGAAAGTATTATCCTTAAAAAAACAACAAAAGGGATCTTGGTTTCCCAAACATAAGAAAACTGTATCAAGCTAGCATGTTAATTCATATTTATAAAATGCAAATTTGTTCTCCAGAATTAGATGTATGGCAAGAATTAGAGAAAAATGCTACCTGAGGTATAGAAATATCTCTAATTATATGGAATATAAAATAAAAACCGTTAATATTAGATCTAAGAACACCATTTTAAGTCAAACAATAGAAGTATGGATTTAAAAAAAAAAAAATTACCTCAAAGTTAATTACAACACTGAAAATTGCTATTCTACAATTAACAACCCAAGATTTTGATTTAAAATAATGTAAACAAAAAGGAATTGAGTATATGTATATTTTTGATCTAGTTGATCAAGGTCAAGTTAAACCTTTTGCAAAATTATGAGAAGAATATGATCTTCCTAATTCCCAGTTCGACCGGCTATTTAAGAGTTATTCTACATATTCTTAATAAATATTTAGCTCAGGAACATACAACTATAATTTCTAAAATATAAAAACTATTTAATTACACAAGAATTAAAAAAAACATATTATCAAAATCAACAGAGCTGATGGCAAACATAGATATCCCAAAGACAATCCCAGGCTTACTTAGGTGGGAAAAAGATCTGGGAATCAGGATAGACAGAGAGGAGTGGGTAAAATCATTTTCTTATTCTTTTTCAATAAGTCATTGTCTGAATTTGATAGAAATGCAACCTAAAATACTCATTAGATGATATTGAGTTCCCACTAGACCAGCAAAAATTTCCCCTAATCAATCAAATTTATGTTTGAGATGTAATGAAAAAGAAGGAATCTTTATTCATATATGGTGGGATTGTATATTGGTGAAAGAAATAAGGTTACAATTTTATGAATGGTTTTTCAACATATCTGAAATAAAATAAAATTAAACACCAAAAGAGGTGTTGTTACATATGAACTGGCCTGATATGTCTAAACCCTTAAAAATGCTACTTACTCATATAATAGCTGTGAAATTAACTATAGCTCAAAATTGGAAATCTAACAACAAACCTACTTGGAATAAAACAAATATGAAATCCAAATGGAAAGAGAAATTAGTTTCACTATGGTAAATCCCCTCCTCCAAATATTATATACAGGATCAATAGTTATCAAAATACTAAATATAATCAAACTGAAATTATGCCAACCTATAAAAACGTAATATACAGGCCCTAAAGGCATTACAAGAAGAATATCTATGTAAATTCCAAGTCTCTCTCTACTCTCCCAATGGCAATACAATTAATGTATGTTAAATGTTGTGTTTTTGTTAGGTAAATCTAAAGAGAAAGGAAAAAGAAGAGAGAATTAGCAAAGAAAAAGAATAGTAGGTTTATGAATGCTGTATATTTGTATGTCTATTCAATGTTGAAAAAAGAAAAAACTTTAATAAAGATTATGAAAAAAATAAAATAAAAAATTATATATATATATATATATATATATATATATATATATATAAATATATACACTGCTCAAAAAAATAAAGGGAACACAAAAATAACACATCCTAGATCTGAATGAATTAAATATTCTTCTGAAATACTTTGTTCTTTACATAGTTGAATGTGCTGACAACAAAATCACACAAAAATAAAAAAATGGAAATCAAATTTTTTAACCCATGGAGGTCTGGATTTGGAGTCACACTCAAAATTAAAGTGGAAAAATACACTACAGGCTGATCCAACTTTGATGTAATGTCCTTAAAACAAGTCGAAATGAGGCTCAGTAGTGTGTGTGGCCTTCACATGCCTGTATGACCTCCCTACAACGCTTGTGCATTCTCCTGATGAGGTGGCGGATGGTCTCCTGAGGGATCTCCTCCCAGACCTTGGACTAAAGCATATGCCAACTCCTGGACTGTCTGTGGTGCAACGTGACGTTGGTGGATGGAGCGAGACATGATGTCCCAGATCTACTCAATTGGATTCAGGTCTGGGGAACGGGCGGGCCAGTCCATAGCATCAATGCCTTTGTTTTGCAGGAACTGCTGACACACTCCAGCCACATGAGGTCTAGCATTGTCTTGCATTAGGAGGAACCCAGGGCCAACTGCACCAGCATATGGTCTCACAAGGGGTCTGAGGATCTCATCTTGGTACCTAGTGGCAGTCAGGCTACCTCTGGCGAGCACATGGAGGGCTGTGCGGCCCCCCAAAGAAATGCCACCCCACACCATTACTGACCCACTGCCAAACCGGTCATGCTGGAGGATGTTGCAGGCAGCAGAATGTTCTCCATGGCGTCTCCAGACTCTGTCATGTCTGTCACATGTGCTCAGTGTGAACCTTTCATCTGTGAAGAGCACAAGGCGCCAGTGGTGAATTTGCCAATCTTGGTATTCCCTAGCAAATGCCAAATGTCCTGCACAGTGTTGGGATGTAAAAACAGCCCCCACCTGTGGACGTTGGGCCCTCATACCACCCTCATGGAGTCTATTTCTGACCGTTTGAGCAGACACATGCACATTTGTGGCCTGCTGGAGGTCATTTTGCACGGCTCTTGCAGTGCTCCTCCTGTTCCTCCTTGCACAAAGGCAGAGATAGCGGTCCTACTGCTGGGTTGTTGCCCTCCTACGGCCTCCTCCACGTCTCCTGATGAACTGGCCTGTCTCCTGGTAGCGCCTCCATGCTCTGGACACTACGCTGACAGACACAGCAAACCTTCTTGCCACAGCTTGCATTGATGTGCCATCCTGTATGAGCTGCACTACCTGTGTGGGTTGTAGACTCCGTCTCATGCTACCACTAGAGTGAAAGCACCGCCAGCATTCAAATGTCACCAAAACATCGGCCAGTAGGCATAGGAAATGAGAAGTGGTCTGTGGTCACCACCTGCAGAATCACTCCTTTATTGGGGGTGTCTTGCTAATTGCCTATACTTTCTACCTGTTGTCGATCCCATTTGCACAACAGCATGTGAAATTGATTGTCACTCAGTGTTGCTTTCTAAGTGGATAGTTTGATTTCACAGAAGTGTGATTGACTTGGAGTTACATTGTATTGTTTAAGTGTTCCCTTTATTTTTTTGAGCAGTGTATATATAACCTATACATAGGGGGTACTGTTGTACTTTGTGAGACATTTCTGAATACAAATGTGTATTTTATTGCAGTAAAATCCAACAGTATTATGATGTTCACATTTAAAATGTCATACAGAATTTGAAAAATAACAATGTGGGTGCACTTAATATGAAATAAGTGAATTATGGTTGAACCATATGTAAAGAAAATTCCAGGTTTTGTTTACATTTTGTTATAAATCACAACTTGAACAATTGGCTCAGTCCTTAACCCCTGAAGGCGGCCGTTCTATGCCATTCATTTTGGTATGTCTCTAAACATCGGAGGGCGGCATAGAACGTCCCTGCCCTCCTTCATACTCACAGAGACCCCGCTAATCCAAAACTGGCGGTCGCAATCCTGGGGTCTGCCTGGGAGCTCAGGCAGACCCCCTCTGCCCGATCTGGTCCTCCCGGGTCATGTGATTGCGGTATCCTTGTGATCACATGGCCAAAATAGCCGGCTTGTGCAGTGCCTGCAGGGGGACTGTCTGAACTCTCAGGCCAATCCCCTTAAAATTGCTGTTTTTTGCATTTTTCACACATGAATGGCACTTTCACTGATGATATAGTTGTTGTGATATGTTTCACCATTTTGAAACACACTTATATTTGTATACAGCGTAGTCTCCCGAGTTTAACAGTAGTCCCATGTACAGGCTTTATGTTTTTTTTCAAAAGTTACAGGGTTAAATATAAGGCTTGCATTTCCTTTTTTTCACATTGAAATTTGCCAGATTGGTTATGTTTCCTTTGAGACTGAGGTAGCCCAGGAATGAGAATGAGAATTACCCCCATGATGGCATACCATTTGCAAAAGTAGACAACCCAAGGTATTGATATGAAAGCCCTGTTTCTCCTGCACAAAATGATATATAATAAGTGTGGGTGCATTTAATATGTAAGAGGTGAATTACATATAGTGCAAATTCAAGGTTTTGTTTACATTTTGTACAACTGCCTCAGTCCTTAAGTGGTTAAGGGGTTAATGGTCAGACACATTACACTGTATGTTTATTAACTCTGACACGAACTACATTGTATAGAAATATTTTTCCTTTATTTAAAAGTATTAGTGGAATAACGCTTTTCAATAATTTGTTTTTCAAAGTAACACTTGGAAAAATGTATTATTACTTGTCTGACATAATTTCAGCAAATCCTATAATGTTAGCAATGTTCTGATTCTTAAAGACCAAGGTTTTAATCTGACTCACATTATTGTAAAAACAAACTGTTCAGTTTGCAGTCCTACTCAGAGTATAAAACTCTTTTATACATGCAGAATGCACATGCAAAGCACTAAAATTCTACAATTATTTAGTGGAGTAAAGATGTGCAAGGAGTAACCCATCAGTTGTTTCTCAAAAACATGCAGCAACTGCTCATAGTAATGTGAAGCATGACAGTTTTTTTTTAAAGTTTTTTTTTCTCTCTTGAAGTGTTTGTATGTGTTTGTTTATTTGCCAGATTTTCTTGCACTTAATGCCAAAAAGTAATGCCTTTATGAATGCAACTAATCGTATTCATCATTTTTATCCAGTGTTCCATGATAAAATGTACTCACATACTTTTTATTACAGTGTATCAGTAGCTAGTCTTGGAAGATACTTTGTCTGTTGCAAGTCTTTGGTGGGAATACTGTTTGTTGTTGTGCCAAGGTCTTGAACAATTCAGACACCGCCAGTTATTATTCAGATGATGTTTAAAATGGTATCACATTACGGTATAGTGTTTAATATTTAATGGACTATGTTTACTTTGATCTGTCTTTTTATTTCCAGTTATTGATGTACAGACATGTAGACAAGAACTTAATAAATTATGATTTATTTATATGCATATATACATATAACCAAGATGTCATTTATAAAATCATAAGGCAACCCCAATGGACCAAACAAGTGAAAAATTATGAGTGGAAACAATTACTAACTTATACATTTGGGATAATATTCTGAGACTGTACTTAACCATAAAACTAGTCATATATATGCTGTAGGGTATAGTAAATGGTATATATAACATATAGCCCATGACTTTGCATTTACAGTTGTAATCAAAATTATTCAACGCCCATCAAAAATTAGGCTTATTGTCAACATTTACAGACTTTCAGCTGTTTGCAATGAACAAATCAAACAAAAGGAATTGAAATAGCTCAACACAACGAATACGTTTCAACTAAATTCAACTAAAAATTCTACTTATAATGACTTCTCCAGCCTCAAAATTATGCTGCAAATGAGATACATAGCCAGACACAAGCTTCAGTCAGCGTTTCTGAGGAATTTTCCAGTTCAGTAATATTCTTGGGTTTGCGTGCTACAACTGCCTTCTTCAAATCACACAAGAGATCTCTATGGGGTTCAAGTCAGGTGACTGTGATTGCCACTGTAGAATTTTCCAGGACATCTTCTGCAACCAAGCCTTGGTGGGATTTGAGGTATGCTTGTGATGATTGCATTATTGGAAGGTCCAATGATGCTCAAGCTTCAGCTTCCTCAAAGATGATATATTTTCTCCTAGGATTTCCTAATACTTCAATAAATCCATCTTTCCTTCCACACACTGCAGGTTTCCAGTGCCAGAGGATGCAGATTATCACCGAGCCACCACAATGTTTAACTGTAGGCAGAGTGTTTTCAGTGTATGCTTAATTTTTTTTCCTCCAGACATGCTGCTAATCCATTGGGCTGAAAAGTTCCAGTTTTGTTTCATCGCTCCACAGAACAGAATCCTCAAACTTCTGTGGCTTATTTTGTGATGTATGGGTGGTTGGGCTGTTGTTGGCTGTGGATGATGCACTTCCTTTCTTTTGATTCTTTACTTCCTGTTCCTGTTGGCAGTTGGTGGAATGTTCGAGGGATTTGAAATGGTGGCTGCAGAAACCCTGTGTAACAAGGCTGCAATATGAAGATCCTGTTATATATGTATTAATAAAGTGAGTACTTCGTTATACAGGAATTATTGGCTTATTTGTACAAAACATCACATATTTATGTGGTTCTGAGCATACTGTAGCCGACTTTTCTTGGGCTCATAGGAGCAAAACCATTTAAATATGTCCAAGGTCCACTATTGAAGTCCAATTTTTAGAACATGCACCAAGATCAGAATCTAAGAGATTCAAAATAATCAGCAATGAAATATAAGAACCAAGCACGCAGTAATGTCAAGTTTAATTTGGGTTTATTCAGCCAAAAAGGCAGGCAGTGTGTGTCTTTACCGAGTGCTTGAGTCTTTTTTATTATGGGAACATCCCATTGTACAGTGCTACAGAATTTACTGGTGCTTTATAAATAATAAAATAATAAGAACACTTAAAGGGATCCTATAGTGCCAGGAAAACAAGCCAGTTTCCTGGCACTATAAGCTCCTGGAGTGCCCCCCTCCCACGGGGGCTCAAGGGGTTAAAAAATAACTAACTTATACATTTAGGTTAATACTCTAAGACTGTAGTTAAGGGGTTAAAGATGTCAGCCGGCAGGGGAAACCTAATGCGCATGCGCAGCAATGGCACATTATTCCATGCTTTCCTATGCAGTTTTTCTGGAACTGCAATTTTTACATTGCAGCACTAAGTGCAAAAGGGACACAGCCCCCAGACTACTTTAATCAGTTGGATATTATTTAATGAAAACTTAAGCCCTGTCATGGGTCTTAGTACCTGAGAATGTTAATGTACTGTGTATTGGATTTACTATTTTCTGACCTCATTTTGTTTGACTTCTGTGATTCTGTGCATCTTTGTTATCCTAGACCTTGCCCTGTCTCTTGTTTATTCTCTGTCTTCTTGCAGACATTTTTTATTTATCTGTCTTAGACACTAGCTCGGCCATTCTGAGGACCAGTGTGTGACAAAGCTCCTGTACCCTGACAGAGTACCTCCACCACTTCGCTTCTTAGCCACTTGCTGGGGCACTGAAACGCTTCAATCCCAGTCGCCAAGGCTTGACTGGGGTCTTTCTGGAGCTTTTCCACCCAACCAGGCTGCAGTGGGATGATACCTTCCAGGCAGGATTACCTTCCAGGCAGTATACCTCCACGGGTGCCCTTTCCCCAATAGACTAACACCAGTAATTCTGAGGTTAAAATATCGCCTGTGTCACATAACCCCCCACACATGAGCCGAGGCTTAATGCTGGGAGAAGAACTGTTTTATTCGGGGCAACACACAGGCTTTTATGCAAAAGTCCCAACATGGGGTTTCTGACTCCTTCTGTAACTGAGAGATGATTATCTGAGTAAACACCTATAATCAAATTCTCTCTCAGGGACAGAAACATCTAACAATTCTTAACCACCCCAAAAGTACCATCTAGTGGAGCATTCTATTAATTAGTTCCGTTGCAGTTTTCGTACAGGATACTTAATGTTCCCAGTTCTAATTGAGGCTCTGGGGTGGTCCTTGTTCGTGAACCGAACCAAATAAACGAACAAAACTAAAATTAATCCATTTCCGTGAAATGTGCTGAAAGAAATGATGGGGTTATGCCTTCACACTGCACCCCCTTTGCTCACAGCTCCGGCAGACATGGTTGTACCCTTTCGGGTTAACTTGGGGCTGTCCGGACAGTACAATACCTACTTAAGTTACCAGCTCGGTCTGTCGGGATAGTCCATCCACATTCCCGTTCTGTTTTCTAGGTTGGTAGTGTATGGTGAAGTCGTAAGGTTGTAGGCAGGACCGGACTGGGAACTAAAAGCAGCCCTGGAAAAAATTCTATACCAGCCCAATAATGCGTCGCGCCAGCATAATGTGAAAAATAACTTAAAATTGAAAACTATTACTCCAACGAAAGAAAGCATATAGGGCTTCAAAAAAAATAAAAGAGCGCCTTTATTTTAAGCGGACGTACATTTGCATGTAATCAATGTTTCAGTACAACTACTTTGGCCTATTAAGGACATTTTAGTAATGGTACTGAAATGCTGAATGTCTGCGGTTGCACTACTGAAAAAAATGAAGTGATCTTGTTTATTTTGAAGTCCTATGGGTGCGCTCTTCACTTTGAATATGTTATTGTGCATGAGTATGCAACTAGCAACAAGACTGGGCCAAGACGTGCTCATTACATACATATATATATAAATATATACACACACATATATATATATATATATATATATACACACATATATATATATATATACACACATATATATATATATATATATATATATACATACATATACATATCCCCTGTGTTTCATTACCCCTCTATTTGTCCTCCCCTTCCCCTCTTTTTCTGTGTCACAGGAGGACTGAGGGATGGGGCAGAACTAACTACCATGCTCCCTTGCGGTTCCCATAATTCCCAGAACAGCCACATCATAAAGTAGTGATTACTCTATGACGGGTAGATACTGGGAATTATGGGAACCGCAAGGGAGCATGGTAGTTTGCTCCGCCCCCTCCCTCAGTCCTCCTGTGCTGACAGCTATGCTGCTGTCAGTATCAGTGAGTGTGCCGCTCGATCGCTTAGGCAGCCGCCCAGCACACTCACTGATTCTGACAGCAGTCATGCAGCACGGAAGATGGGGCCGCGGGCCACAAGGTGAGTATCCCCCTCAGAGTGTGCCGCCGGACCGGCCACCTGGCGCCACCGACATCCGGCCACTATATTATTAAAATATAGGGAGCAGGGCTCCTTCTCTATCCCCAGCCCCCCAGGTGCCGCGGCCCACCGAGAAGTTTCCCGGTATCCCGGTGGGCCAGTCCTGCCCTGACCGGAAGAGTCTAATTGTATTGTACATTGAACCAATGCTTTCCTGAACTGGATAACTTAATATCAGTTTTCAGTAGCGGCTGGTAAAGTTTCAAGTTGATGGGGTGACAGATTCCTCCCCCAAAAATGTTACTCCTCCAATGCAGAGAGCAGAGCATAATACAGAGATGCTAACACAATTAAACAAGCTGGGCACAACATAAATATATTTATAAAATACATAAAGCTTATTACAATAGAGATAACCAAACCACAAACAAAGATGTATATATAACAAAGAGATGGGCACAATACAAACATAACTATATAATACACAATAGAGTTGGGAAGACTATAGAGATACCCATATAACAGGTACAGCTGAGTAAAATATAGATAAATAACATACAAAACTGGGCACAATAAGGAGATACTCATAACTATCCCACTCAGCCACAATCACTGTAATGAATTACACAGAGTTGCACTACAGAGATCCACATATAGTACATGTATCTGTAATGTAACTATTATCCTAGCCCTAGCTCACCTTACATAATCTCATCTGCAGTAGTGTTCATGCTGTGACAATTTTAGCTTTCTATTAAATATTGCTGCTGTTATGAAACATGCCACAGTGTGGACATAGAAAAAGCATCAAAATACTGATACAATCCAACAATTTCAGCCACTGCTGACTCACTATTAGCTCTCAGTGCACAGTGTATGTAGGGTTAAAGAAACATAATACCAAGTGTCTCACGTCTCAGCTGTAGAGTGACTTTAAAAACGATTGTGCGTATGTGCAGTAGGAGTTATTAAAATTATTACTGATGGGCAGCATAGTGCTCTGTGTCAGCCTTTTCACCCCTGAACCGAACTTCCTGGCTATATATATATTATTTATTTCAGTAAATTCCTTAGCTCAATCGGCCCTCAGGCAGTCACTGAGCTATTGGAGGATAGAAAAATATAATATTACATTACATTATGCAGGGACCAAGAGCCTGCTGCTGCCGTACTCTGATACATCCAAGACAGCCTCTTGCTTCTCTCAACTGTGGGCACTGTAACACTACCCCCTGGTGCTGTCAGCCAATGACGGCCCCTGAATAGAGATGCCCGTACCATGCTTCCACTCATGGGCAACTGGCTCTGCTACATGAATGGCAACTCAATGGAAAATTCCTTCTTCAAGGACACTAGGCATGTGCAAAACCTGCTGAAACAGGGCAGATTTCAGATTTCATGTTCTATTTTATGACATGCCTAGATGCTCTCAAGTAAGTTTCTACAAACAACTAGCAATAAATGGAATGAGTCATGCAGAACAGAAACCTATTCCATATGTTTTTGGCTTACCACCCTTCCCTACAGAACAAGAATCTTAGCATTTCAAAACTACTGCAAATACATTCTTTTTCAACAAAAACTGGTGTGGTGCAGCCAGTGGCGGACTAATGGGGGGTGGAGGGGGAGGTGCCTGGTAGGGGGGTGCCATAACCCAGGTCCGAGAGCTAAAGGGGGCTGTGTGAGCTGTGCCCCATGGCAGCTAGGATGTCACACAGCTCACACAGAGACCAGCAAGATAAACTGGCCGCACAGGAGGAAGAAGGGGGCGGAACTACTGATATTTAGGGGCGGAGCCTAGCCGTGATCAGGGGCTGCTGTTAATGCTGCACATGGAGGTGCAGCAAGTAGAAATCCCTGCACCTCCACCTACCTGGACTTCAATGAATCCACTCATCCAGCCCACACTGTAAGTAAGTATAAGAGTGTGTGTAACTGCCTGAAACTGTGTGTGTATGTATGACTGTCTGAAACTGTGTGTGTGTAACTGTCTGTAACTGTGTGTGTGTGTGTGACTGTCTGTAACTGTGTGTGTGTGTGTGTAACTGCCTGAAACTGTGTTTGTGTGTGTGTGTGTGACTGTCTGTAACTGTGTGTGTGTCTGTAACTGTGTGTTTGTGTGTAACTGTCTGTCTGTAACTGTGTGTACGTGTGTAAGTGTCTGGCTGTAACTGTGTGTGTGTGCGTAACTGTCTACCTGTAACTGTGTGTATGTGCGTAACTGTCTACCTGTAATTGTCTACCTGTAACTGTGTGTGACTGCATGCCTGTGACTGTGTGTGACAGTCTGCCTGTGACTGTGTGATGCTGCCTGTAACTGTTACTGCACTGTATCTTAAATGTTCCTAGAACTGTACATGTCCAACATGTAATCTGATGAAGCCAGTCTCCCAACTTGGGGATAGAGTCTGAGTAGTGATGTCCCGAACGGTTCGACGAATGGTTCGCCACGGATGGCGAACATATGCGCTGTTCGGTCCGCCCCCTATTCAACATCATTGAGTAAACTTTGACCCTGTACCTCAAGGTCAGCAGACACATTCCAGCCAATCAGCAGCAGACCCTCCCTCCCAGACCCTCCCACCTCCGTTCGTCGAACCGTTCGGGACATCACTACTCAGACTCTATCCCCAAGTTGGGAGACTGGCTTCATCAGATTACATGTTGGGCATGTACAGTTCTAGGAACATTTAAGATACAGTGCAGAGGCCTCAGATTCCCAGGCCGGATTGCTGGAATAAAAGTTAAATTTTAAGAAGTTTTGAAGGCTTATGAATAGTTGCTATACTTAAAGTGTGTCCCACCCTATGCCACCGAATGCAGCACATCCATCTACGAATGTATCAGGATTTGAGGCCAGGTCATGCTTTATTTTAGTTTTTAGGTTTTTTTTGCTATTACAAATAGTATTATCTCTAGCAATACTACTTCATTCGGCACAAGTATTTTAAGAGAATATTCACTGGAGTCGTAATTACCAATGTCTAATTTTAAGCACCTGAAAAATAAATATTTTATTAGTGGTAGAGCAAATGCAGATATATCATTGTCAGGCATGTTATCCTTATGTTATCTATTATTCAACACAATCTATTACTCAATTGCACTTTGGATGACCTTCCAAGTTCTAGCCACTATATCAAGATATTTATGCTGTAGTTAAATCATTGACTTTTAGCATGTAAAACAGTATAGAGCAGTATCTATTGAAGACATTACATCTTCAGTATCAGGGGATTAAATACAAATAGGGAAAAAAGGGAAGCATCATCGACAAAATGCAAATTTATATAAAGAAATTGAAATTTTAAAAAATTGCCACACATAAAAAATTCTCAGGCTCTGGCTATAGGAAAACATGGTGATTTATTTATAGCTTAAAGCCATATTTTGCTAATGCCAACAGTTGTGTCAACGTACCACAATAGATTGGTTAGCATATAGGTCAAATCCTTTGGACTTCATTGTGCCGTACATGTTCTATACATAGTTTTCTATTACTTTAATATTTCATCAAAGGTCTACTTATACATGCCTAATTAATGTGACAATTTTAATCATTCCATGACATAAAAACATCCGTTTGGATTGATGCCAGTCATATAAAGAATTTAATAGTTTCAAAATACGTATCTGGTGCACAAAATAAGATTTAAAAGCGTAAAACAACTCTTCAAAAATTAGCATATGCAAAAGCAATTGTATTCACTGGACGATATGCCTTTAGGGCAAAAAAATAAATAAAACTTTTGCAAAATTGCTTGTCTCATAAAAAAAAGAACTTTGAAATAAATCACAAAAAAAAAAACTCCCATAGACCTTGCTGTGAATGCATGTCTATATTTTATTTTGCATGACAAGTGAGCATGAGGAAAGGACATTCTGACCTGAAACATTTCTTTTCCATGAGCATGCTGACTTGATGCAAAACAAAATACAAAGACATTTATTCACAACTAGTAGGCGATTTATTTCAGAGTTCTTATTGTTATGAGACAAGCAATTTCGTAAATGTATTTTGCTTTAGAGGAGTGCTCACTAGAAAAAAGGCACTAACTTTTGTTTAAGAAAATTACGAAAGAACCTCCCACACAACCATTGCCAGGAAAAGCATGCATATAAAATGAAAACATGAATATATCTCAAACATGAATGTATGTTCATATCCTCCTTTCTCTTCTTGCAGCAAGGTGGTATTCTAGTAACTGCTGCTAATGATAATGGCATGCATTTACCTGGTTTTGTTCATTTATTTATTTTACTATTCTTACATAGTGAGGCTATTCTGAGCACTTAACATCTTTTTTCAATTTATCACAGTGAGCTATTATAAGGTTAACTATAGCTAGTGTCAGTTGCAATAGGGTCTCTATGATGCATTTTACTGATACTGCTTATTTCAATTGAATGTTGGACACTATAGTTGATTCTAGAAGCTAGAAGTGCTCCCTTTGGTCTTTTGGTTTATCATGATTCCTCCTCACTTATTAAAAAAAAATTAAATCGCTGAACACTGAACTCCAAACAAACACTGAAATGTCCGTGTTTGGGTCCGGGGTCCAAAAACCGTAATGTTCGGTATGAACCCGCACTTTCCAGTTTGGGTTTGCTCATCTTTAGTTATGAACAATGCAATCAAAAGAGCCCCACTTTTCGAGGCACCAAATGGAGCTCATTTAAAAGATGTCATGTTCTGTACCTAGTCATACAAATCTCCTTACATTAACCAGTCGTTGTATATAATATCATTGAAATTGGTTAACTATTAAAAAAGTCATTGACTACTCAAACCCTACTCTAAATTTTGCCCCACCCTGCATATATCAATAATAGGAGAAATACTTTGCTCTCTGATTGTTATTTCCAGTCTATAATGCACATTCCTGAAAGCGAACAAAAAAATAAACACAAAATAAAGCACCGCTCTTACAGCAGCAGTGGCTTAGTATCTAACAGCTCAAAATACATAGTAAAAACAAAGAAAAAGTTATCTGGGCTATGGCCCAAGTCCCTATGTACATTTAAACAAAATGGAGGCCATTTGAATATAAGCTCACCTGCCACGTCAAGTCAAGCCTCAAAAGGTGAGTCCTACTCTAGCCATTAGATTTGCTGATATCAGCCAAGAATCTCCAATAACACAGGAAGGGATATTTTATAAACCCTTTCACATTTAACCCTTTATAGGGCTTCTACACATACAATAAACTTTGCTGGTATCAGACAAAGTGTAAACATCTCTAATGAGACATGAAGAGGGTTTTATAAACCCTACATACTTATTAACCCTAAATAGGGCTATAAAACATACAAACCACCTTACCGATATCAGCTAAAAGGCAAATTTCTCTGTTGAGACAGGAAGGGATGCTGCCCCTACATACTTATAAACTCTTAATAGAGCAAACATGTGGTGGCTGGCAGCAATGTAACAGAGCTGTATGATGACAAAAATCATATACAAACACAAAATAAAGCACCATGCTTACTGCAGCAGTGGCTTAGTATCCAACAGCTCAAAATACATAGTAAAAACAAAGAGAAAGTTACCTGCGCTCTGGACCAAATCCCTATGTACATTTAAACAAAATAGAGGCACTTTAGCACTCACCTTTTGAGGCTTGCTTTGACGTGGCAGGTGAGCTTTTTTTCAAATGGCCATTGGAATGAAACTAAAGAGCCTCCATTTTGTTTAAATGTACATAGGGATTTGGGCCAGAGTGCAGGTAACTTTGCTGTTTTAAGCAGCAACCCTTCCTTTCTCTGTTTGAGCTTCCAGCTGATTTTAACTATCAGCTCCTTCATTAATGTTGCCACTGTTACTCAACTGAATGTAGCAACCAGCCCTCCTGCTAATCAGTGCAGCCTATTTAAGCAGCAAGTCCCAGCACCTCCTTGCCCTTGCGTGGTTTCCTGTTTCCCAGAAGACTTCCTGTTTCCTGTGTGTTCCTGGTTCCTGACTTCTGGACTTTTTCCTGACTCCACTGCTCTCCGTTTTCCAGATCCTGGATTGTCTCACTACCCGCTTTGGTGCCTGACCCCTGCTTGCCTCCTGGACTTTACTTTTGGTTTATGTCATTATTTGCTATTTATAAATAAGGTGTTTTGCATCTACATTCTGTTTCTGTCTGGTTCCTGGTCCCTAACATTACACAAAGGCAATGAATACAGACGGTACAGGGAATCCACCTATGAGTTCCTGTACTCAGAGTCCGGAGGTAGATGGGCGTTTCCTGCTCGTTCTGGGAGTCTGCTTCCACTACACCACGGTCTTTTTTGAAGAACCCGACCGGGGTGCAACATATAACCACCCGTCTACTGATCCTCCCTGGGCCTAACGATATTCCATCTAATACCGTCCACCTTTCATCCTTCTGAATATATCCTCTCCGGGACTTCATTTACACTTTTATTATTTTTTACATACACCTCGGTGGGGGCCCACACCGAGGCAAGGTACTTTTTGCATATTTTTCATTCTTTCTAGAGTTACAGTTTTATCCGTTTATTTTTTAACTTTTTTCTTTCACTGGTGTATATGTATTGTAGGTGTTAGAGCCTCGAGATTCATTGTGATTTACTGTATCAGTGGTGGCTTTATATGCCTACTGTTGTAGCAATATTTGCACGACTTTGCTTTTCCATCCTTAAAATAGCTCTCCACCAACCAGTAATAGATCTTTGTGGTCATGTTTTCATTTATGATTTCATTAACTTATATGCATGTGTTTCATATTAATAAATGTATTTGTTTATTTCTACAGATTTATTTTATACTTAGGAGCGCACATACCCCTTTTTTCTGTTTTATGAGCTTACATTCATCCAAGACACTTGCTGGTGTCTGTAGCTGCCCATTTTTATTATATCATTTATTACACCGATTTTTATTAGTTCTGTGTAGTCAGAACGAAGCCAAAGTCAATAAACAGTCAATAAAAGTCAGGAACACACTCTTGGATAACCAGCAAAGGGAAACCATGACAGGGCAATGATTAGAAGAAATGAATTAATTTAAATATCCCTCTTGTTAATCTGATTGGCCGTGTCCGGCCTTTGACCTCAAAATGCACGCGCGCATGTCGACGTTGCTACCATCGTGAACAGACCTGGGGCTACATAACAGTGTGGATCCGCAGCGGCCAGCGTCCACTGGTATGTCGCAAAAGCCTGGTCTTTTGGCATAGGGCTGCCGAGCAGCACTTCTCATATTCCTGGAAAGGTGATTTATGTTGTGCATTACACATGGAGAGGATGTAAACGTGACAGAGGGTACTTCAGTGCCAATTCTCATTCTCACGGACCACAAGAATCTTACTTATCTTTCTAAAGCTAAATGGCTTTCACCTCAGCAAGCTAGACTTCCTGTTTCCTGTGTGTTCCTGGTTCCTGACTTCTGGCCTTGTTCCTGACTCCGCTGCTCTCCGTTCTCCTGATCCTGGCTCGTCTGACTTCCGGCTTTGGTGCCTGACCCCTGCTTGACTCCTGGACTTTGCTTTTTGTTTATGTCATTATTTGCTATTTATAAATAAGGTGTTTTGCATCTACGTTCTGTCTCTGTCTTGTTAGTGGTCCATAACAGTATGTCAGTGCAGAGTATGTCGAGGAAACATCTGACTGGATGATCTTCTGCAGGGACTTCAGGTACGCTGCCGTCACCGGTGAAGCATCCGAGCTCTGAATGACTGGTGCCGGTCTCAGTACAGGAGGTAAGTTAACTGCCTCTTCCCTCAAGGAGAAGTCATTTGATAGCAGCACCTTAGCAGCACCTTAGCAGCACTTAAAAATTGGGTGTGGATGTTCCACATAGGTACGTTTAGGCCTGAAAATGCAGGAACCCGTTTGCCATAGGACTGTTGCTGAGATGCTTTCTAAAAAACATGTTTAAATAAAATCAGTTGTATTAAATGAACACATAAGAAATGTAAAAACATTATAAAAACAAATAAATTTCAAAAATATAATGTATTATCACAAAAAAATAAAAGCCATTCTGCATAGAATTAAAAAAGGCATAAATAAATAAAATGAGCTGCAATAAATTAACAAATAAGAAATATAAAAAATATAAATATTAAATGAAAAAAATTGTATAATGTAATAGCACATAAAAAAACACAACATCCTATTTGTATAATAATGTAGGCTACATAGTGTGCAAATAGATTCACTGAAGATGGTTAAAATTTGGGAATAAATATTAAAAATATTGAATTATTTCGGGCACAGCAAGGCAACCCCACTGTCACATAATAAATTAATGTAATTATAATCCTCTATAGTGCCTCAGATTTGAAGACTTGAAAATCATGCTTAAATCATTTTTGGCAATTTTTTCTTGGCGCATGTCATTAAACAGAAAGAAAGAGACTCAAACGTATATATTTTTACAGGTAGCAGATCCGTTTTTGAATTAATTAATTTGTTATATCCCTTATATAATATTGTGAAGTGATCATCAAATTGTTTCCCAAATACTTTAAGCATGAAATAATTTATATATAAGCAAGGAGAAATGATAAATTAAATTTTATTACAATTTTAATTTCCGATTTAAGATATTTGGAGTTTCTTTCCAGACAGAACTACAATCCATCCAGACTAATTACTTTCTGAGGATATATGTTGCTCATGGAGACCTCTGTATTCTGCAAATATTGTTTGAATTCTTGCCTTTTCACTCCCCGACACCTTGTATTTTAGAAAGGGCTGTTTACTTCAGCATAGGAATACAGATGAAGACTGTTTGATAGCCAATCTGTTGCTATGACACTGAAAGACAGTGTTAAAGCTTGTCTATGTTATACCGTCGTATGCTTCAGCATTACTCTAGTGACTATGCAA
Organism: Pelobates cultripes; assembly: GCA_933207985.1. NCBI lineage: Eukaryota > Metazoa > Chordata > Amphibia > Anura > Pelobatidae > Pelobates > Pelobates cultripes. The sequence continues at coordinate 152,121,294 of OW240917.1, read as the reverse complement.
GCAGCAAAAAATAACTTGTGTGTATTTCGTCTGATGTAAAATTAATTTTTCCAAAACCTCTCTTATTTTGCGTAACAATTCACAGCGTACGCTAGTCAAGAACTATGCCAGCTTTAAGAAACACCAATTAAGTTATGTTTTCTTTGTAAACGATTATTGTGCATATAGCATCCTGCCTAGGCCCCTGGGAAATCTGAATCCATCTCTGCTCCTGCCAAATAATCCATGGTGGAGATAAAAAGGAACAATCTTGGAACAATAAACGCTACAGCGTGTTGTATTGATTGCAGTGGCAAAGTGCTTTGGTGTCCACTACCCAGTGGAAGGAGTCAAACTGTTTTTGATTGGTTTGGCTTCTTATTTGGAGACCACTGGGAATTGCTACCTGCCTCCACTTCCATGGCTGAAGAAACAAAAGTTCTTCTGCAGGAACTTCCATTAGCTCTCCCTAGCTTATGCAATGTAGGGCTTAGTTCATTGACCTTCAGAAATAAGCTGACACTGATTCAACATAAGTGCACCTCTCATGAGTGCTCCCATGGATGCTTCCCAGCAAGTGGTCCAATAAGATAATCAGTAAATTTGTTCCACATAATTGTATTTTAGCAATTTTAAGCTTTCAGGCTTGAAATTCAGTTGTTTATGTTAATCCTGTTTAGACTGTGTTGAAAATTATAGAGACAAATAAATTGTAGCAATGGACCACACTTAACTGTTGCTATTTGCAGTCTCTGATTATAATATTGTAATATAATATAGCAATTATAGGGTTTTGTGTGTTTATACATATATGGGTGTGAATAGATCTTGTTTTACAATGTACGGCTTTTACATATTTCAAAATGTGCTTACCATCAAATAGGCCCCAATGAATAATCCTAATCAAATATGAAAGATAACTAGGCACATGCAAACAGCTTCTTGAATGGAGGCAATAGAGGTTGAGATTGCATCTATTCCACAAACATTCTGTCTTTGTGCAGGAATGGTAAAAATGGGTCAATGTAATCTGATATCATTAAGCCTGCAATCAAAATGGGTATTAACTCACCAACCTCAGGGTCTGGTATTTATTAGATCTCTAGTACCTATAAGGCCTGAACGCGCTATCAGGCAAAAGGGGAAAGTGCCTGGTGGGATAACTGGCAGGAATAAAGGATTTCCCTGGCTAGCCAGCTATTAACCCAAGAGAACCCTTCATGAGCAGGTGGGAAATAGAAATAGCAAAGTTGCAGTTCCTGCAGAATGTTTTGAGCTGCAGGGATGAAACGAGGGGTATATGTTGTCATACCTGGGGGTGCCCTGCGGCAGCCACAAAGATCTCGGTCCCACGCTGCTTTCACTAAGTTGAAAGCTGCGTTCTTGGACATCTCCAGCTCAGAGGTCATGAGCCGTTCTCTCCCTGGAATTGCAGACAGATTTCCCTTGCAACCTCACTCCACCTACAGACGTCGTTTAAAAATGACAATGACAGGACCCTGTGGATGTTACATGTTATACTCACCTTTTAGTGGTGTCATATTTGTTAGATGTCTTGCACAGGTCACACCCCATTGTGTATCCTGGTGCAGTGTGATGATGGTGTCCAATAGGATTCTTTCTAGCCTTATATAAGTCTCCCACCCCCCTTGCTGGGAATCATTGCCCTGTTATGGTTCTTGTTAGCCTGAGAGTGGATTTATTATTACTATTCTGTTTTTCTTGTTGCCGACCTGGTTTCGTACTTTGACTCTCTGTATACCTTTGACCTTGGCTTGTTTTCTTGTTCTTGTGTACCTCTGTATTCCTGGACCTAAGATTCCATTATTACTATGATTTCTTGCCTTTTTAGGCATACGTTAAGTCCAGGCACTCTAAAGTCCGGTATACGTATCCTGTTCTTCCTTCTATTTTGGCTAATATCCTTATCCCTGTGTGTAGGGGTTACCCCAATCCTGACACATGGCACCCAGACGACTTCATTGACATGAAGTGGTATGGTTGCCTATATAGTCCCTTTAATACAATTTTAATATTTCTCTTATCCCCTAACACACTAGAGCTCATACACACCCTACATTCTCTATTTGCACACACACACACACAAAATAATCCTTACCCATACACACTACAACCATTATCTACACATGCAAACTATGACCCCTATCCACACGTGTACACTCATGACAGCCCCTATCCAAACATACACATTACACCACACCACAAACAACCCTCTCCCCATAAACACATACAACCCTGCAAACAACACAGTCAACACTAAAATCAGTTGTAACACACAAAACCACAAGCACCTTCCTCCCTATATATGTAACTGAACTAGCAGCCTCCAAAAATATATAGCACCACAGGGAACATGCCCTGGCAAAAACCCACACACAAATCACTTTCTCCCAGCTTTGTCCCAGTTTTGTCCTCGAATCCCACTTTTGGGTACAACAGAGACAATCATCCAGCAACGAACACAGGGAAGTGTGTCAATTAATTCCTTTAGGCTGTGCTCAATACAGGACATTTTTTCTTTGTTAGAGCACTTCTTTAGGGCTTTGCATGTGGAGAAACATTGACAAATCCACCTTGGATGTCTTATCCCTGGCCTTACCCATTCCGTTAGGCTGCACGTTGATGCCTGGACTGAATTTTTAACCAAGTCTGATTTGTTTCCTCTTCTAGCACACTTGTACACAATAGTTACCCCCGTACAATACTAGTTGAATACACATTACTATGTTGTTGATCATTCTCATCCTTACACTGCTGATGTGACTCCATGCACATTGATAATCTCTTTTTTCTCTTTCTACAGTTAGTCTTTCTCTGCAAAGGTTTAGTGTCACAGGTGGAAAAAAATATATACTGACTGCTATATGACTGCTTAGCTGTAAGCTACTACTCTTTTCACTTTTATGGTTTATTTTAATCATTATTATTATTCAAGAGCCCTCAGTACACACACAATGTGCAGAACAACTATTCTTTCTAGATTTTCTAGAGCCGAATGTGACAATATTTTGGAAATTAGGAATTAAATTTAGTGGTAACAGGTCACCAGCATGTTCAAATAGGAATTATCCTAAGTTTAAACCCTGCGGGTAAGTTTCGTTGCTTTTTACATGTTCAAGCAGGATTTAAAGTGTTAGTCTCTGAGTTCAAGATGGATGTAGTCATTAATAAAAGACCACCTGATATTTTTATTCTTGGACTATGTACTCATTAAAAAGCTTACAACAATTCCAAGTTATTTGTGTCAAAATCATTGTGCATAACACTTTGCAGTCCATGATCAATTTAGAAAAATTTCAATATTGCACACACATTTAAATGATACTAAATGATACTAATGTTATAATAAGTTGTCTACAAGATTACAGTGACATAACAGTGTGCATTGTATTCTAATTATAAAATTAATACGTTAAAGAATAATATACATTTTTTTTAATGCAGGAAAAAATATTCATTGACTGTGGACACATTTCATCATCACCCTCAGCAAATCAAATGATAGTTCTGCATCACTGCCTTTAATTTTGAAATTGCTCATGGATTTAATGTCACTAGAATTGTATAGCATTTCCTTTACTGACGCAAGACATTTTTTTTTTTTTTTCTGGATCAAAAACATATCTTTTCACTATATTCTACATTCACAATCTAGAAGGGCAGCCAACTTTTTCATTAAGATCTCTAGAAAATCATTGAACTATATCATTATCAAAAATTTAAGTATGAAGCTTCAAAAGTATGACTTTTAACAGTTTTATTCAGGTTATTTTTTTACCTAATGCAGCATATAATGAATGAGTAGGTAAATTGAAAAAGCTGCATTTCTAAAGAATTATTTGCTTTTAAAGCATAGCCACATAAAAATATGTATACTATAAAAGTATCGTTTTGACCTTTTAATACGTTTCTGTATTGTTTTATTTCAGCTATAAAGCTAAAATAAAACACTGGCCAAAGTTAGCGTTCATATTTGATTTTGTGTAAAAAAAGCAAAAAACAACTATTTGGCCAGTGTTTGTGACTAAGTGGCTACTACAAATGACTGGACATACCTTGGGTTGTCTACATTTGCAAATGGTATGCAATCATGGGGGTAATTCTCATTCCTGGGCTACCATACTGTCTCAAAGGCAACATTACCAAACTGGCAAATTTCAATGTGAAAAAAATGAAATGCAAGCCTTATAGTTGACTCTCTAACTTTCCAAAAACACCATAAAACCTGTACATGGGGGTACTGTTATACTTAGGAAACTTCACTGAACACAAACATAAGTGTTTCAAAACAGTAAAATATGTTACCACAATAATATTGTCAGTAAAAGTACTGTTTGTGTGTGAAAAATTCACAAAAAGTTCACCTTTACTGAAAATGTCATTGTTGTAATACAAGTTATCATTTTGAAACACTAATATTTGTGTTCAGCGAAGTCTTCCGAGTAAAACAGTACCCCCCCCATGTACAGGTTTTATGGTGTCTTGGAAAGTTACATGGTTAAATATAGTGCTTCTGAATTAAATTCTCTGCACTTTCAGCCTAGGTTGTCAGGCACGTCAATCATATTTTAATTAATTAAATCACATAATTATGTTAAAAGATAACTTCAATATACACGTAGAATTTTAATATATATATATATATATATATATATATATATATACACATATATATGTATTTAAATTCTATGTGTACATGCACATCATTTATGTAATGACATATTTATATATATATAGATATATATATATATATTTGTGGTTATTCTTTTTTTATATATAGATAGATATATATAGAATGTCATTCTAAGTGTAATTGGTTACATATATATATATATATATATATATATATATATATATATAAATAACAAAATACAGTTAGAATGAAATTACATATTATTATTATTATTATTATTGCCATTTATATAGCGCCAACAGATTCCGTAGCACTTTAAAATATTATGAGAGGGGGGATTTAACTATAAATAGGACAATTACAAGAAAACTTACAGGAACGATAGGTTGAAGAGAACGCTGCTCAATCAAGCTTACAGTCTATGGGAGGTGGGGTATAAGACACGTTAGGACAGGAAATATCAAATAGGGTGGGAGTGAAGCAGAGCTGGAGGAGGGGGTAGAGTGCTGCCCTATAGGAGAGAGCAAGAGACAGGTATGTAAGGTAGAGATTACTCTGGGAGGCCATAAGCTTTCCTAAAGAGATGGGTTTTAAGGCTCTTCTTAAATGATTGAAGACTAGGGGAGAGTCTGATCGTGGTAGGCAGGTTATTCCATAGGAAAGGAGCACCCGTGAGAGATCCTGCAAGCGCGAGTTTCCTGTACGGGTGCGAGCAGCGGTCAGGAGGTGGTCACGGGCAGAACAGAGGGAATGAGGAGGGGCATACCTATGGATCATTGAGGAGATATAAGAGGGGCTAAAATTGTTCAGTGCTTTAAATGTATGGGTTAGCACTTTGAATTGACTCCTATAGGATACAGGGAGTCAATGTAAGGACTGGCAGAGGGGTGATGTGTGAGAGGACCGACTAGAGAGGAAAATCAGTCTAGCTGCAGCATTCATTACAGACTGTAGTGGGGCAATACGGCTTTTGGGGAGACCAATCAGGAGAGGGTTACAGTAATCCATGCGGGAAATTACTAGAGCATGGACAAGCTCTTTGGTCGCATCTTGCGTAAGAAAGGGGCGGATGCGGGCTATGTTTTTGAGTTAGAACCTACAGGATTTGGCAACAAACTGGATGTGAGGCTCAAAGGTGAGGCCAAAGTCAAGTATGACGCCAAGACAGCGTGCTTGCAAGGATGGACTTATGTGGATATCACTGACTTGAAGGGAGAGCGAGAGAGGAGGATCAGTATTAGGAGGAGGAAAGACAAGGAGTTCAGTTTTAGAGAGATTGAGTTTCAGAAAGCGTGAGGACATCCAGTCAGAGATGGAAGAAAGGCAAGCAGTGACGTGTTGCAGGACGGCACGGGAGAGGTCCGGGGAGGAGACATATATCTGAGTGTCATCAGCGTACAGGTGGTAGTTGAATCCAAAAGAGGCAATAAGCTTGCCAAGAGAGGCAGTATAAAGAGAAAATAGAAGGGGACCAAGGACAGAGCCTTGGGGAACTCCAACCGAGACAGGACGAGGGGAGGAGGTATGCTTGGGAAAGGAGACACTGAATGAGCGTTGGGAGAGATAGGAGGAATACCAAGAGAGGACAGAGTCACAGAGACCGAGCAATTGAAGAGTTTGAAGGAGGAGAGCATGATCAACGGTGTCAAAGGCAGCAGAGAGGTCAAGGAGAATTAATATGGAGTAGTGACCTTTGGAATTAGCTGCGATTAGGTAATTAGTGACTAGTGATGTCGCGAACCCGAAATTTTCGGTTCGCGAACGGCGAACGCGAACTTCCGCAAATGTTCGCGAACCGCCCGAAACGCCATTGACTTCAATGGGCAGGCGAATTTTAAAACACACAGGGACTCTTTCTGGCCACAATAGTGATGGAAAAGTTGTTTCAAGGGGACTAACACCTGGACTGTGGCATGCCAGAGGGGGATCCATGGCAAAATTTCCATGGAAAATTACACAGTTGATACAGAGTCTGGTTTTAATCCATAAAGGGCAGAAATCACCTAACATTCCTAAATCACAATCAATATGGATTGACACCTGACATATGACATATTGACACCTTGACATATGGATTGACACCTGTCCTCAGAGCCCCTGATGCACACTGACACAGAGCAGAATAGAGACTGTTCCCCCTACATAGGGTCACTTGGCAGATATGGATTGACACCTGTCCTAAGGATCCCTGATACACACTGACACAGAGCAGAATAGGGACTGTTCCCCCTACATCGGGTCACTTGGCAGATATGGATTGACACCTGTCCCAAGGTTCCCTGATACACACTGACACAGAGCAGAATAGGGACTGTTCCTCCTACATAGGGTCACTTGGCAGATATGGATTGACACCTGTCCTCAGAGACCCCTGATACACACTGACACAGAGCAGAATAGAGACTGTTACCCCTACATAGGGTCACTTGGCAGATATGGATTGACACCTGTCCTCAGAGACCATGATACACACTGACACAGAGCAGAATAGGGACTGTTCCCCCTACATCGGGTCACTTGGCAGATATGGATTGACACCTTGTTACAAACTGCTATTTGTAACGGCCCTTTAAATGGCAAATTGCCCTGCTTCCCTGGGTTGTGGAGAAGCCTATTTGCCAGCCTCCTCCCGCATGACTATGGCCCCTGGGAGATTGTGAAAATGTATGCACTTTTATTTGGTGTGTATGGCCCTTTAAGACTGTCGGTGGGCATATTGGGGCTTATGGACTCTTTATGTGACTGGTGCTGGCCCTTTAAACACCTTTTTTGGGACATCAGGAAGATTGGGACACTGCCCCTTTAAGGCCGTGTCCCCAGACTTGTTGGGGACACGGCCCCTTTAAGACGGTGTCCCCTGTGTCCCCAGACCTGGTGCAAACCCTTTGTGCCTGCCTGGTAATTCCCACTTGGTTCAGTAAATGGGGCTTACTGAACCAAGTACCACACAGGCAGACCACCCAGAAGTGGAAGTGTGCAGGCAATTTACCTCCCAGAAGCGCGGTTAACCGCAGCTTAATTGACAATGCTGGGAGGTCTTTGTTCGTTTGCCGAACACGTGGCGGCGGCCATCTTTGATCATTCGACGAGGTCAGCGGTATGTGTAGCCAAATTCATGGAACTAAAATCGGCTACACATTTCCGCCAACACCGCTGAGCTCTACCTTCTCCCCTACTGGTTTTACAGCTGCAGAGACTAAGTCCCATTCGGCGATGGGACTTAGTCTTTTTTTCAGCCGTTTTTTTCAGCCTTATTTCAGCTGCAGAGACTAAGTCCCATCAAGCGACAGCACTTAGTCTTTTTTCAGCTGTTTTTTCAGCCTTATTTCGAAGCGAGGAGACTAAGTCCCATTCCGCCATGGGACTTAGCTCTGCTTTTTTCAGCCTGAAGACCGGACCCTACAGCAGGAAAATGTGGGTTTCATGGTCGGTCACAAGGGACCCTCCAGCTAACTTTTTAACCCCTGGATGGATTTATTGATTTTGGTTATGTTTATACTAAGTGCGCTGGATTCCAAATATGTAATTGCGAAGATGGATGTGTAGTTTTAAAGTTACAGTGTATGGCTAAAACTGTATTTTTACTGCCTGTGTTTAATTATGTTAATCTCTTCCCAAACGCCACTTGCTCAAAGTGGAGAGAATGTTAAAAATATATTTTTGTTCTGAGTGTGAGAAATGCTTTTCAGCCGCTTCTAATCTTTAAGCATCATTTGAGTGAGCCATACAGGAGAGAAACCTTTATTTGTGGTGTGTTTAGTATTGTTCTGATCAGTTTAATACCTTCCGTGTCTCCTATCAGTGGACGTGTATATGGCAGCCATTTTAGGAACCGTACACCTGGGACCCGAGCAAGGTCACCTCGTTCAACAGGTTTGCAGCGTATCCTCCAGGAAGAAGAACCCTTACCGGCTGCACGTGTCTTACCTGTACATGGAAAGCTGCTCTGGTTCCTTGATGAGCCAGCTGCCCGGGAGTTAACATGTCCCGTGGAGAAGCACTCTGTCCTGTAAAGCCTCACCAAAAAAAAGGAGTGGTGTGTTTAGTATTGTTCTGATCAGTTTAATA
>OW240917.1:151894377-152112493 GCA_933207985.1 Pelobates cultripes | reverse complement strand
ACATGGCCCCCGGGGGCCTGATTTGCTGGGAGAGGGCTGCCTGGGCTGTCAAGCAGTCCTCCCAAAGAGGATTGCGGTGAAGGTAAGTACCGCGGACCTCTAGGGTCCGTTCTGGTGTTCTATGTCGCTGCAACGGCTTTAAAGCCATTATAATGGGGATGGCAAAGAACACAGTAACGTCAGGGGTTAATTGTCTGCAATAACTCATTTTTGTGGGGGCCTTTACTATTATAGGTTGGCATACTTTGTAAGCTGGCTGTGAAGTCATGTAAGTAGTTATCTCCCTATGCAGCTTTGGTATACTGGCTGTTTTTCACAGCACTTGGTAAATTGATTTGTGTATAATTTACCCTGAATAACCCCAAAATGATACGTATGATATTTGTTATGATTATGTCTACTCCGACCACCATGCCATCACTGTATAGCTTTTATTATGGGTGTCTTTTTCACCAACCACTATTTTCGATTTCCCTTCCACCCGTCAATTCTGGAAAGGTTCTTCAATGGTCAAATATTCCACTCCTGATATATGGACTACATCACATGCTACATGCTTTGCCAGCATTACAGCTGTAAGAGCATAATGGGAGATGTAGTCCTCACCATCTGGAGTGGCAAAGGTTGCCTATCCGTAGCTAGAACATTGATGAACCTTTCCATTGAATAATCTTTCCAAAACCATATTTATGTAATCTCCATACTCTACACAATAAAACTGTGTTTGCATTTAAGTGTCTTTGTTTAGTTTTACACTTTGTTCACTATTTTGTTCATTATGTACTAGACTTGTGCATGGCAAAAAATGGTTTTGGCGAACTGAATTTTGTTCATGTGCTATTTCAGTTCAGATTGCTTTGATCCGTATAAAACAATTTGTATGCACCAATTTATTTAATTAACAATATAATTTATTAAATATAGAATGAAATATCAAATTTTATAAATTAAATATATAATTATATATATTATATAATTTTTATATGTCTGTGAATCATTGGCTGAGACCAGTCATCTGGGCACTCTGAGCCAGTCAATCACTGGCAGGATCTGCATCCAACTTCTGCAGCTCTGGACTCGTAGGGGCACAGGTAAGAGAGCAAACTGTTTCAAAACGCTTTTTCCAATACTGGGAAATTGTTCCAGGTAACTCCTGGCATCACAATCACCACAGCTGTCCCCCATTTTGTAATTATAAGCCCCCACAGGTGGGATAGTGGAGGACCATTATTATATTAAAGCCCCCACCCAATGCACCACGTAGGACACAGGGAAGGTGAACCTATGCTCGTCTGCAGGTATATCCCACCATGAGATAGGACATTTCTTAGTGACTGGCAGCAATAGCTGCCACTTGATTTTTTTTAATTTAAGTGAGCAGCTGCTGACTGCTCATTGTTTTAGCAGTTTTTATTGAGGGCAAGGAGGGGCCATTCATCTAAATGGTGTTTTTAACACTGTAGTGTCAGGGAACACATTTGTTTTCCTGACATTATAGTGTTCCTTTAAGTAATAAACAGATACAAAAGGTGCGCTATACCTTTAAAACAATATTACAAACAAATATACAACTAAAGTGCAGCAAGTATTAAGTGCAAAAAAAGCACATGAACACAGTAGTATTTGTTTAATGTGCAAAAAAATTGTAACCAATATATTGTGCAAAAATGTGTGCAAAAATGTGTGTAATCAGCCACAAAGTGCTCCAAATAAAGGAAACACTTATTTTAAATATGTCTATATGAATATAATGGGTCTCCTCAGTATATACCGTCCATATACATATAGTACCATAAAAAGAAAAGAGAGAACATATAGTATAACACAGTAGGCACTGTTACACAAGTAAAAATATGCCAAATACACACACAAGAAGTAGATTAAAAGCTTTATTTAAATACAAGGTAAAATAGAAACACCCCTAGCAAAAGCTATTCCCTTAAGGTGAGGGCAACACAGGAAACCTGGAGTCTGAATGCCGGCAATCTTAGAATATTCTCCAGTTCTCTCGAGCACTACACCACTTCTGGGAGGCGGGGCTTGGCAACGGCAGCGTAGTGACATCCAAACATGATGACGTCAACAGCATGATGACTAGTTTCGCCTAAACGGCTTCCTCACATCACCATATCAGCCAGACACTGTAGGACAGCTGAAATCCTGACTAAATTCTGCTAATCCAGGCTCAGAGGCTTCAAATCTAGCCCTGGTTTAAAACAAATCCTAACTTTTAGCTCACTGGCAGCACATTGGCATTGAGTAGAGGACTTTAAAATAGGTAATATGGGGTGGGCAGTTTCCTGGTGGTTAGTAGGTGGGGATATTTACTAAACTAAATGGGAGTGGGTGTGAGGGGTATCCTTTTAATCCTTATAATTTTCATGGGGGTAACCTAGAGTTCCTCTGGGCCCACACTAATTTGTGGCAAGACCGCATTTAATAAATATCTAATATATTATTTTTACTGCTTCTTTTTTTTCTACTTTCTTTTGATTACTTCAAGATCTCACTTGAGCTGTGAATAAAACAAACATTCATTGACTTTCCCCAAATCATTAATAATTGTTTTTATCTATATATTGTGCAGTATGGCTATATTTTTCCAGTTTGGCTCATTTTTGCACCCCTTTGTTTTGTCTGAATAGTTTTTTCCAAATCATTTTGGAAATGAATGAAATGCATCTGAACTTAAATGTCATATGGACAGATCTCAAACCCCTATACAAATTTGTTTTACAGTACACAAGTCCATTTTCTGATGGGTTAATTTGTATTAAAATGGATTTAATTATTATAATCTAAGATGATTATTACCTACATTATGGTAGGTGAAAATGAAATATTGATGCCACAGAAATCCACTGAACAATATTGTATTACTATATAACATAGAAATCTTTTGGAATAAATAATTTATGTCTACAATGGAGATTAAATTACTTTCTGAAATACTAGTAGACTACTTCAACTCACTTTGCTCAATATATTTCATTAAATTTTAGAATACATTAGCAACCCTCCAGCCTTGAGATAAACACAAAGCTATATTATCTTGCGATCCAGAAAGCCAATCTCCCAAATACACTACCATGTATGCAAGCTTCTATGTCCTTCATAGACTTTTTCCACGTTAAATTTTATTTTCTAGTTATCTGTTTTGCTGTGACATATTAAGGAATACCATACAGTCTAAAACGTTCTTCCCAATATGTCTGTAAAGAAATTGACCAATAAATAATATATTGAAACTCAGTAAATTTATATAACATCATTTTTATGCATTTCTAAAATCTACATACAAAATCGCTATTTTGACCAACATGCATTTACATCCATCCCTCACTTCATGTAACTGTTATGCTAATAACATAAAAGTGTTTGGTAGTGGACTGTTTAAATATTACTGGATTATTATTTATTTTTAATAAAAACAAAAACATTACCCATTGAAGCATGCAAGGTTTGAATGGAAATAAAATTATTTTTTAGATATCGAATACTTGTGGACAAGTTGATTCATTTCATTGTTATTCTACAGATGCCCATTCCCAAATCGTAGGTTTTCTTTATTTTTTTATACATTCTTCCTTTGTAGCATTTCATTAAAAAAAAACTATATACCTTTAATGCATGTATTTTGTTGCAACACTATTACATTGTGGGTATGGAGATGGATTGACTATGCTATATTTGGCATTTCATGATCCTAGTTACACCACAGTGTTAGGGCTTAAATGAAAATATATAGAAAAATACTAAAGTCAAAGAAGGGAGTGCCCAGACAGGATTAAAAGGGTGACAGCTGCCTATCTGAAAATAAGTTTCCCACCTCCATCTGTGTCATTCCAGAGTTTAAGTTTGCACAGTATATCTAAACAGGGATCATCTCAATGGAACAAGAGACATACACAAAATGTAAATAAAAGTGTCCTCCCGGTGCTATCTGATATACGACATAGCGGTTATGAAATGTTATTTTTGTATAATTTTATTATGCCCCAGTAGAGTGTGCTGCAATATACACATTCAAATGTTTGTAAATTACTCTATTTGCAATGTTGACCGAAAGGCAGTCAAACAAAATAAAACATGGAAAAGCTTACACTCTATTAAAATGTAGATTATGCACATCAAAAATGACAGACAAACAAGCAAACAAAACAAAAACTTTTAATAATTAATAAAAAATAATATATCTTTAAAATGAATAAAACACATAGGTGTATATGTGGTTTTAAAGGACTACACAATACTGTTATGTGCAAGCAATGCATTTTTTTGCTTTTCAGACCTCTCGATGCTTGATTGTATTAACCAATTAAAATCATTTGGAGCTAGATTTTTTTGGATAATGTGCAATCTACATTGGAACATTTGGAGAGATTTCTACTAAGAAAAAACATGAAACCAGGTTATGTATTCTGAGATATTACTTTAGGTAAAACAATGTAAACATGGGATACATAACTAACACATTACCATTTGGCAAAATAGTCATTTGTGTATATATAGCTGTACAATATTTTCTTTTTTTCAAAACAAATTGAGGGTTTTATATTAGATTGGCAGTATAAGGTAACATTCTACTAAGGGTTGTTTGTAAAAAAAAAAAAAAAAAAAAAGAAGGTAAGCATGATCACAGCAAAATACAAATTTCCACACAATACTCACATGCAATGCAAACAGATAACTGCAGTATCAAAAAATACAAATCTTACATCATCGCAATATTTAAGTATCTTCAAGAAACATTCTACCCAAGGCACTTGTAGCACACACTATGAAATTCAAACTTTCCACCTTACATATGGAATTGTACATTTGGTTTCCAACAAATTGCAGTATGTCCGAATATTGAGTGATTGACGCTTTTTTTCCGAATTCCACAACTTCAAAGTTCCATATGGACAAATCAAGAAACAAGCAATGGATTTTAATTTGTTTTGTGATTTGGAATTCTGCCCATAACACCAGAAAAGGGGTCAGGGAATGGAGAATAAGCTGATTTTTTTAAAAATTGCATTTAATTGCATTTTGGTTTGTCCAAATCCTTTTATCCAAAACAATTGAATGGAATGAAACTTGACTGACCTGAGATGCTACAAGAACAAAATTTAGTCCAACCGAACCATTTTTTTCCCTTGGGTGAAATGCAATGCAAGAAAAATTGTTTCTAAAGTGCACAACTTTACTTAAATAGATCAAGCCCCAGAATGACAAAACCAATTGTTATTTATGAAAATATTTTAATTATTTTCTGTCTTGAAGACTTTTGGATTCATAGGATATAACTTTTTTTAATACATAAAGCCATGGTAGATAATGGATCTCTATCAAAAACTTCTCTAATTCTCACACCCTACAGACACACAACCCCATGTACCCACACTCACTCACTTACTCACTCATGCACTCTCCCCTTCAACCCTATTTTTCCTCTGTCTGTGTTGTGGTTTTAATGGGTGGTGCCCAGGAAGCAGCAGTAAGCCAAACGCAAGGTATTAAATAGGGATGAGACAAACTCGTAGTCAAGGAAAGTCAAGGTTAGGGGCAGGAAGTGTAGGTTCAGAAATGATATAACAGCAGGCAGGACAAGGATCATGTATTAACAGGATTTACAGAAACATAAACCAAGGATCACAGTATAACTGAGACCTGAGGTAAGGGTTAGCTGTGATTATATAGGGGAGAGGTATCCACATCTTAACTTATTAGTCCCTTTAAGAGATAACAGGTGTTCTGCCCTTTTTAAGAGGCCGTCTTTCGGGCGCGCTCCTAGGGTCTTGCTGTTTTGTGGAGTTTCTACCTCCACATTTGAGCCAGCTGGGTAGAGTAGTTCTCTGCAGAATGATGGAGAGAGCCATGCCATCGCATCGATGTGCTACAGGGATGTTGTTGGTGTGTGCTGAAGGGGAGCTGCATCAGCCGCAGAAGGAAACATGGCAAGAGACCCCGAGGTAAGTGCAATTGTGAAAGTCTGGAAGTCAAGGCAGACATGTCGAGAAATAAGTGCCTGTCACACAGGTACAAATCATAAAGTAACTGCTGTTAAACTCAGCTTGAAAAAAAATAAAAAAATGTAAATGTATATTTGGCATGGGTCTTGTAAGGACCTCGATGAGACTTTTTTGGGCAACTGAATGTCCAACACCACTTCTGACTATCACTTCTGATGACGATGTTATCAGTCACCAGGGCCATGCCTCGGTGCATAGTGCAATAGTTGTGGCAACTGAAGTGCTCACAAGAATTCCATGGGGTCCTCCATGCCGATATAGTTAGCACTCTATCTCAATGGGGCATCACTAGAGTTCTCAATGCTCCCCATGATTTTGTAACTGCCTGTTGTGACTGGCAAAATCTTCTTCTCCCCAGCAGAATAGAAAAAGTCATCGTAGACTCTGGTTTGAACATTTTACATGTAAATGGTAAGTTTATTCCTGCAATGGGACAGAATAGCAGCTTTAACTGAAGTATCCAGAGTAACAGAAATAATGTCCCCAGGAGAATCCACAGGGGCAGCTGTGGCTTTCCTGATTTGGAATGCAGTTATGATGGGCAATTTCCCATCATCTTCCCTTACCTCCATTGTCGCATTCAACTTGTTAGTGAACTCCAGCCCTGGCCCCAGGGTCTACTGTTTCAGGTGCTCTGCTTTTGCGAGTGATCCTCCTGCAGTACTGCACTTCCAGCATAGCTACAGTGCAGGTAAGTCACTGGAGTTGCTGGGAAAGAGACTCAACTTGGGATTGGGTCCCCGTAATTTTGTATTCTCTTCCCCCCTAATGGGCCTCGACTGCACCTATGTGTACCCTGTCTAGGTCTGTCTTCCATACCTCATGTCGGTCAAGCAATAGCTTTTTAATATCTTACTTAGTGTAGGGTGAGGTGTCCGAGTTCGAGTCAGCTCTCTGGTACACCCCACTTGGAGCCTGTGAAGTTTTAGATCCCTCTTCGTCCAGTGATGCCTATGATTTGCTCGAGCCTCATGGCATCACAATGCCTATAGCAGATGATATAGCAAAGTCAAGGAACAAAGGTCAGGGATTCCAGAAATACACAATAATGAAAATCCAGGCCAGATCAAGGAGTGCAGATAACAGAGTAGTCAGACAAGCCCAATCAGGAAACCAGAAAATCTCAGAATAAAGAACGCACTATAGGGATCACAAGGAAACTACAACAGGGCTCTAAAAATATATAAAGCTCAAGTATTTATAGACCTGGGAGTTTCCTTGATAGCCATGTCCCCAAGGTGAGTGTGTGTCAGCAATGAAGGGATTTTGCATCGATGATGTCATGTCATGTGTGTGATATTGTGATGTCATGAAAAGGGGTGGGGCTACATCATCTAGTGTTAGAAAGGCTGACACAGGTGTCTGAGGGTGTTAAATGGATGTGGTGCTTACTTGGAGTGGTATTGCCACCAGGTGACTGATTTAGCCTTTTAATAAGAAAAAATACATATTCATTTACCAATGATGGATACCTTTCTTAATGTAGTTTTTACAGATTCAGTAAATGTTGCCAGGAAATATATACAATTTGGCAACCAATAACCTTAATTTGTTGTAGTGGTATTTTAATTTTCTGGTAGGTAAATATTTATTGTAGTCCAATTTTATCTCTTTATACAGTGTCACTAAATACAAAATGTTTTGCTGTTAACGGTGTTAACATGACTGTACTGTGTAATCCCTAATTCTCTTTGGACATCTAGTAGATTGTATCGGGAACTTGCCAAAGCTCACAAATTAGACAGCCACAAAAAAAAGAGCTAGTAAAATAGAAGTTTAACAAATAATTAAAATGCAGTTTCTAAAATACCTGATAAATATATTCTCAGTGCATTCCTTTTTGATTTAATATCTCAATCACATATGTATATGCACAGGACAGCAGCGCAAGATAATTCACAGAACATCTGACACAGCATATGGTTTAGGGACACACATACCATCTGGTAGGCCCGCCTCAACAAGTGTTTTACTATTCACTGCCTAATTTAAGGAAATAGAAAAATGTGTCTTGTTATTTGGGAGTATTGAATGGGACACAGACCAAAGCATAACAGAGCACAGAGTGAGAATTATTCTTTGATCTCTGAACAATCTTGCAATATTTCTATGACTTTGATATTGCAGTTCTGAATTTTTGTGGGTATTAAGAATTACAAACAAAGTGGTATGCTGATTACAAATGTTTGCCACTTGAATATACTTGGCATGTTTATCACCATAAGGCAGAATTTTCTATAATTTCTGTTGAGAACTAAATATTCAAATATTATACGATCTAAGTTTAAACCCTTTCGTTAATAGTAAATTGAGTACAAAGAAAACCAAAAAGATAACTAAGCAAAGAGGGATCTATTTACTAAACAGTGATTTGTCATGAATTAAAAAGTTAAGTTGTAAAAAGGTAGACATAAATAGCAAAACTGAGATTATAACTAAAGCAGAGACTGTCCTTTAATTACCCACCAGGACAATGTCCTATGCACTTGTTGTCCAAATCCCTGACTCTTCTCCTTACTGTCAAGGTGGCAGTGATTCCTTAGTGTGTGTGTGTGTGTGGGCGCAAAGGACTGAAAATCTGCCATTGTGTTGTTTAATATCTTACATTGCTTCTCAAATGCACTCAGCTCTGGACTTGAAGCTTATATTGCATCACTACAGAGACACTTGACTTAACATAACATCCTTATAAATGTCAAAACTAAAATTGTACTTTCTGTAAATTTCTATTTCAGCCAGAACGAACAATGAAATCCAGACCGAATGCTGCAAATCCAGACCCTGATTGAAAAATAATCTAAACTGTTTGCTCTTCAGCAAACAATGGGAAAATAGTTAAAAACCTTCATCTGTGCTCTTTAGAGCAGGGTCCTCGTCTCCTTCCTGTAAAATGTTGTAATCGTCTCATATATTGTTACATGTTCCCCTTCATGATATTGTAAAGCACTGTGGCATAAGTTAATGATATATAAATAATAATAATAATAATAATAATAATAATGATTATATGGAAGGTGGCCAGTTCTTGCAAGCCTGCTGCCACATTCAAAAAAAGTACAAAAAATAATAATAAATGAATAAATAAAAATTGTGTGGGGGTCAATAAGGTGGAGACATTTCTGATAAATGTTTAAAACTAGCGACTGGGCAGACATTGCTGTCAAGTCTCTAGGAAAGGCACAATACAATGGAGGATTGCTACTCACCTATGTCGTTTCGATCCAATTATCTCCATGGCTTGATCCTCCTATTGCTCAGCTGTTTGAGCAATTCTTTCTTTGTGAGTTGATCTATATGGGAGTGTTTTGGGAGGGTAGATATTTTAAATTATATATATATATATATATATATATATATATATATATATTTTAATTAACAGGATATTCTTATGAGTGTATAAGTGCATGTTTTTAAAATTTGTGTTTTATTGAAATTTGTACACACAGTACACAACTGAGCCATTGTATGAGTAATTAGGTTTGCAAAGTAACAAATACCTCAGTTATGGGTACAAGGTTGCATAGTATACAGGCAATAAAAATGTGGAAATAGAAGAAGAGCAAAGTGACATACACCTCATTACTAATTAATTAATCTGTATGTTTAATGCACTGCTGAACTTTTGTCTCCTCTATACTAAAAAGTTAAGTAGGCAGTACTTCTAACTATGCGGAACGTGTCAGACATTATTGATTTTGGTTTATATGATTGAAAATTACATAAATGTCTGCTGAAGGCTAGATTTTTTGGTGACTATCAATGAACGGAGAGTCCCTGTTAGCCTATGGAGTTCCCGGATTTTTCTTCTCCCGTGGTGGAGAAATCTGGGGTGCCCCCTCCATTATATGAATGGAAGGTAAGCCAAGTTTGTGGAAGAGTCTCTTCAGTTCTTCCGCAGAGACAGGGTAAGCATATTGGTGCCCCAGGGGAGTGCAAGGAGCCTTCTGTGCTCCAACGATATTTGATGGAGTGGTCTCTTAGAGCTTGGCTACAGTAGCCAGTTGCCTCTTCTCAGTAAGAACTGAAAAAGGTAAGTCACTGTATATGGCCACAGCAGTTCCCTCAAAGTTCCCTTCTCCCATTTATCTGGAATGGTTCAGAATTGCAGCTCTGGCTGCTATGTCTCTGGTGGTGCCAATGGTGTCTCTGGGGTCTCCCACAGGTGCTGCTGCTGACTTGCGCACATGGAAGGTTGATGTTATTAACAGGGAGTTTACATCACCTTTTAGACCCATGAATCCAGTGAGCCTTCAGGTATATGGTAGAAGCTCCTCACCTCCCACCTTTTCAGGTATATCCCTCAGGTGTACATTGCGGCATCTGTGTCGGGATTCCATGAATGTCACCAATTTATTCAGCTGTCGGACCTGTTTTGTGAGGCCCTCCACCTGGGTTTAAGTGTACTGAAGCTGACTGTCCTTGGACATCGCTCTACTTTCTACTGTATGGCCCTATTTCTGCCTGGGCCTCTTGTAAGTCAGCCTTTCAGACTTGCCTCAATTCCACCAACAGCCTCTTGATATCCCCCTTTGTGGGTGGGGATGAGTCATCATCCGGTCTGATTTGCAGTTCACTGCACCCGATTATGGTGAGAAAGGGGATCTTCCCTCTTCCTGTAGTTGTCCAGACGGCCTCCTGCCACAAGTGCCCATTTGTAGATCCAGTGTCCTGCGGGGAAACAAATTAGACACACTCCCCCCTGGTTGGGTAAAGTTGTCCCTGGGGACTGCGGGTGCAGTTCCCCTCATCCATGCCTGTTGGGCAGAGGCCAGCAGTGCCCTGCCCTATAGCCAGTGGTTCAGCTGAGTTGGTTGGTGGGTTGTCAGGCCCCAGAACAAAGGGATAGGTAGAGCAGAGGCCAGCTGCGCTCGGCCTGGATGCCAGCTCTTCTGCTGGTAGGAGGTCAGTAGATGCCGTGGTTCCCTCTCCTGCACCTGGACCATGGTTGGAAATGGGCAGTTAGGGATCTGGGTAGGCTGCCCAGCATCCCTGTAGTGCTGGTGCAGAGACTTTGGTCCCATATGCACCATCCATGCTAGGGGGCTTGTCCCTGGATGACAGCCCCAGCTGCTGGGGAGTGGGACCGACCGTCTCCACTCCCTGTAACACAAACTGCTGCAGGGGAGAGAGACCGACCATCTCCTCTCCCAATAATACACTCTAACACTTGGGAGGAAGGCTCACACACTCTGCTCCCTGTACATGCACACTGCCGCTGGGGAGTGAGACCGATTGTCTCCACTCCCTGTAGAATACACTGCCGGTGGGGAGTAAGACCAGTTGTCTCCACTCCATGTAACACACTTTGCCACTGGGGAGGAAGGATGACACACTCTGCTCCCTGCGACACACTCTGCCGCTGGGGTGGAAGGCCAACACACTCCGCTCCCTGTACTGCACACTGCCGCTGGAGAGTGAGACCGATTGTCTCCACTCCCTGTAGGATACACTGCCGCTGGGGAGTGAGACCGGTTGTCTCCAGTCCCTGTAGGATACACGGCCGTTGGGGAGTAAGACCGGTTGTCTCCACTCCCTGCAACACACTCTGCCGCTGGGGAGGAAGGACGACACCCTCTGCTCCCTGTTCTGAGCACTGCTGCTGGGGGGTGAGACTGGTTGTCTCCACACCTAACATTTCCATTTGTGGTTGGAGATCTGGGTCGGCTGCCCGGTATCCCAGTAGGGCCGGTGGAGGGACCTTGGTCCCATCTCCACCTTCCAACTAGGGGTTTTCCCAGGACCAGTCTATTAGGTCCCCTGTTTCTGGAGCTGGTAGTGAAACAGGGGGTACAGCAGCCAGGTCTCCCCACCTGGCGGGTGCCAGGTCTGGCTCAGCCACCCAGGTTTCCTTCTCAGCTTCTACGTCCTGTATCTGAACCAAGTCTAGCAGTTCTACATGTTCTATTTCTAGTTTCCGCTCCATGGCAACTAGACGGTGGAGGTCTCGCCCCAGCCCAATAGATCCTGGGACTTGTAGTATCGCTCCCCGGTCATAATATATAGCCCAGAACCGCAATTCTGCTGGACTGCCAAAGTCATCATCCTCCTCAAAGGCCTTCCAAAACAGGCCAGGGCCACTGTAGTTCTCCCCCTCTGGCTGAACGCCCTCTGCCATCCAAGTCTCTTGCTGAATTGTGCACCACCATAGCGCCTGGTATGAGTCGCCCAGGATCAGTTCCCTCTCTACTAGGGACTCAAGGTGCCTTACCCTCTCCGTCAGGGGTTGTTCCCCTAGAAACGCCATCCGCCAGGCCACTTGTTCCCACAAGCGGTGCACTATACCAGGAAGGCTCTCCTGACACTGAAACTGAACTTCCACTAGGGCGTCGTACCATAGTTCTTTACGGGCTGCATCCCTCCATTCCAGGTCACTCTCCTTCTTGGATGTGACCATTGCCCAGGGACTAGCATGCCCCCTTCTCCTGAATTCCTCGCCCATCCTTCCTGCGAAGTAGTGCTGGTTTTCCCAAGGCTAGGAAGCTATACCGCCACTTGCCACCAAATGTAATAGAGCTCCCTGTACCCCGACTGGGTACCTCCACCAAGGACCGCTTCCTAGCTGGAACAGGGGACAAACCACAGCACTTCTGCCCACAGTCGCAGTGGCTTGACTGGGGCCCTGGAACCGCTCCTTCCTGAGGCCGAATAGGGAATTAGCTCTAGCCCTTACAAGGACTTTCCCAGTTGAATCCCATGCAAGCTGAAACAGCAGACACAGGAGTAAATCTTCTTTCCATCCAATAACAGGACTACACTGTTTTGGAGAGAAAGCTGGAATTCCATTTTAATGGAGGCACACTGGCCTTTTATGCAAGTTTCCCAACAAGGGCGACACCCAGGTGGAACAAACCAAAGTGAGCAAACCAATAAAAACAGAGTCATACAGTGAGACACTCCCATACACAAACAATAGAATCCCTCCTCTGTGCTTGGGAGATAATTGAATCAGGAACTGTACTAATCTAACCTAATTATCTCCAAGCACAGAAAAAACATACAATTTTATGAAACCCCAAAAGTACGTTAAAACCACACAAAACCCCATAGTCACAACCCCTGATAGTCCCAATCTGGGTGAACAACATATCCAAAAATCACCCAGATCGGTTTAGGAATTTCGTGGAAGTCATAGTTTCGACTGACCATAAGCATGGCCCCATGTCCAAAACAGTTCCAGGGAAATCAGTGCTAACATTCGGTCAAGGTCGGTAGTCTTTTACAGGTTTCCCTGCATGGCCCATAGTCTGTGGGCAGGAGGCTGTCAAGCATGCTTCTCCAGGAGCTCGTGGCAAACTCAGGTAAAAAGAGGAGTTTGCCACAGGCACCATCTTGGCGGGTGCTTGTGGTGCAGGCCTCTCAAACGCAAGCCTGATGTCGGATCCGGCGAGTCGTTCCACATAAATTTGTTGGTGGTTCTTGCATCCCATGGGGTCATCTGTTGGGTTTTTGGAGCAGGTTTCTGTACTCTTTTTGGTGGGGCCACTTGGATCCCCACAACTTGATTCCGCTCAGCTCCTCAGTCAGCCACGTCCCCACACAATTTATAGGTTTTTTTAGTTTGATGTTTGCTTGTTGATGCAAAGCACAATTAGTTGCTGCATGATGTAGCAGCAACACCTTTTTTCTGTAACATAAGATTTATGCACTCAATTTGCACACTTTAAACATTTGAGGCCACTTTATAGAAGAGTAAGTCCAATATAAGTCAATGCCTATTTTTTCATCTTATTTAGTACTTAAATGGTATCAAGGGATCAAGGGATACTTGTTAGGGCAAGAAGAAAGGAGAAGTGCAAAAACCTCCTCTTCAGAAACAGGAGGGAAGATACTAAGTTCAGAGGAAGAGGGGGGCATAGGGTCGGACAGCCAATGGGGAAATAAGCAGGCAATTTATTTCTGGATCTGGCTGATCTTTTCTGTGAAGTAGGATGCAAAAATTGAGAGAAGTAAGATTAGTAGATGGTGGGGCACATTAATGAGTTAAAAGTTTAAAAGAGTCGTTGAGGGTCGCGCAAGAAAGTGGAGTTGAGGGAGGTGAGGTATGTTTGTTTGGTGAGGTAGCAGATGTAGAAACACAGTAAAAAATTGTATTGCAGGATTTTGCCATACTAGACTTCCTTTGAGCACCTAGAGCGCCTAGAAGGTATCAGCTGGATTTGGAATTCTAGGGTTGGTGCTTAGTTTGATTGGCAGTGCGGGTAGTAGTTGGACACATCTTATCTTGGGTACTTTAGAAGGCAGATTTGTAGAAGGTTTTTTTTTCATATATTTCTGAAGTGAAAAATTTCTGATTTTTGACATTCAAGACAAACAGTATCGATCAGACATTTGAATAAAATATCGTTAGGCACTCTGAGCATGATCAATCAAGTTATTCAGACATTAAAATTAAAGGACCTCTCTAGGCACCCAGACCACTTCAGCTTTATGAAGTGGTCTGGATGCCAGGTCCCTCTAGGATTAACCCTTTTTTTTATAAACATAGCAGTTTCAGAGAAACTGCTATGTTTATACTGAGGGTTAATCCAGCCTCCAGAGCCGCTAGAGGCGCTTGCGTGCTTCTCACTGTGAAAATCACAGTGAGAGCACGCAAGCGTCCATAGGAAAGCATTGCAAATGCTTTCCTATGCGACCGGCTGAATGTGCGCGCGGCTCCTGCCGCGCATGCGCATTCAGCCGATGACGTCGCGAGCAAGGAGGAGAGGAGGAGTACAGCTCCCCGCCCGGCGCTGGAGAAAGGTAAGTGTTTAACCCCTTCCTCTCTCCAGAGCCCGGCGGGAGGGGGTCCCTGAGGGTGGGGGCACCCTCAGGGCACTATAGTGCCAGGAAAACGGGTATGTTTTCCTGGCACTATAGTGGTCCTTTAAGTGCCATGTTTGAAGCAATCATTCAAAAGACAATTACATAAGACATAACAACCAATTATTATTTAACGTTTGGCACCAAGGAAGAGGGGGAGATTTTAATTGTTGGTCTGAAAGGGGGGGGGGAGGAGGAAAAATTACCTAAATATATATATATATATATATATATATATATATATATGAAACCTAGAGAGATGCACTCACCTGAACATGCATACATTATAGGGTGCTGCTGGGGCCAAAATATACAATCCAGCGCACTCGCTTACTCACTAAACAATTATTTCACATCCTACAGATTGTAGTAGTTTTATATAAAAACACCTCACCTAGGCAAAAAATTTTATTATTAAAAAAAATATATTTTGGCCCCAGCAGCACCCTATAATGTATGCATGTTCAGGTGAGTGCAGCCTTCATGGTTTCATTTATATATTTGGGAGTCCAGACCAACTCCTTGGTTTTGCATCCCTCCCTGTCACAGGTGCCTCATTCCAGGACCCTATCTAGCCTTGACTTGCAGAGAGTCCCAGTAAGGAAGTATTTCCCAAGTAAGTGGATTAATCTCATAAGAGCATGCATTAGGCTGCTAGAGTAGGGCCTGCCAAGAATGGGGTACATTGACGTTGTGGCAGGCTTATGCAATATATGATCATATAATGTAACTAAACCCCCATTATTTTTTGCATAGATGAGGTGTTTTTAAATAAAACTACTATAATCTGTAAGATTTGAAATAATTGTTTAGTGAATAATCGAGTGCGCTGGATTGTGTATTTTGTATATATATATATTTAGAGAGAGAGAGAGATAAATAGATAGATAGATATGCACACATGTACATACGCCTACCCAAATCATTGAAATTGTTCCCTCCCCTCTCCTCCCTCCTCGGCCGCCTCGCTGTAAAGGCAGAATTTGTTTATTTACGTCTCAAGGACTCAACAATATTCATGGTCCCTATAAAATTAGCCATTGACTTTCTTTACTTTTAATTTCTTTAATATTTCAGTATGATAAATCTAGTTAGATCCACTATTTATTTCCTCACAACATCTATCCCATAAAGATGGGTAAGCATTTGTTTTTATTACCTGCTCCTAATAATTGTTCCTTGATCTTGACTTGAAATATAATTGTAGATTATGCTAGCTTTAGTGCACCTATAATCTTAATTTTATTAATGACAGGAGGCGAGTATTTGCTTAAGTCTCTCTTTACTAGAACTCCACAGCAGCACAGAAAAACAACCAATCAGAGAAAAGTTAAGTACTATAAAACTCAAGAAAAAAAGACGAAAAATGGGGCAGACAGTCCACTCACAGAAAAGTGGGTGGAATGCCTGACCTCATTCAAAGTACCTCATAATGTAAATAGTCACATAGAAGAGGATAAACAACCTTTATTAGAGAAAAAAATGCTAAAATGGTATATAGTCTAAACACTATTACCATACACCAAAATAGTGTATTGATTACAAGTTAACCACCAAACCTATAAAAGCCTGGGAGAGGCTAATCCTGCAAAGTACATATAACTTATTAAAGGTGTAAAAGTACATCAAAAAATAGTAAATGTGTAACAAAGCAGGTTAGTCTAAGTCCATTCAAGGGAAGGACACGACTGGGAAATTGGATAGAAAGAGGATAGTCTTAGAGCAGTGTCTGAAAAAATCTGGAAAGGACAAGGTTAATAGCAACTAATGGGGGGCACCCAAACTAATTGTGAGTTATCTGGATAATAGAATAACTTGTAATAAAGAGAAAAGGAGCTAATACCCCACAAAAAGAGGAAAGAGAGAAACCCGGCCCTAAGTCACCCTAAAAAGACTAACTATCCTAGGAGAAACGGCAAAGTTAACTGCTGCTTCGTGGCAGCCTATCCAAATCCCTAAGTATGTATCAGGAGAAAGTATAGGCGCAAACACATGTGCTATGGAAACCCAGGTAAATAAAAAAGATGAAAGTGAAGAAAATCAATTGAGTATAATAGCATCGGCTAGAAAATATCTCGACGCGCATTTCGGCGTTTTAGATACGCCTTTGTCAAGAGCTACCTGGTAAGTGACACGGGAAGCATTTATAAAGGGATATAGACACACCCTTAAGTTGAAGCCCTCCAATCAAAAGCCCACAGTTTGTGAAAGAGTGACAGGTAACCTCCCCTGCATATTGAACCAATTGGAGGAGGTGGGAGTGGTCACCCTAATCGCTCGATATACACTAATGGCAAAAACTCTAAATAAAAGTGGATACATGTTGCAATTAAGGCTCAAAACTAAAGTAAGTATGTTTTAAAAAAGTAGCAAAGCTTCAAAACAAATTGGCACAGTGACAACATTCATCCAAAGAGGAGTATTAGAATGCAAGGTTAAATGATAATAAAAATAAAGTTCAAAGGCTAAAAAAGACGGCAAATTAATCGGACCCAAATGCCAGTCATACATAATGCCCAACATTAGTATAGAGGCCTGTAATAAATCAGTAGAAAAGTAAAATAGCTGTTAGAGGGCAAAAAGTGGGCTAAGAAGCAGAGTGTCCACAAAAGTTCTTGGAGGGAATGGAATGGTGCAGCATAATTTATCCAAATACATAAAATACTTGTAATATGTTATAAATATGTGCATGATGCACCAAGAGCAAAAAGATCGAACGGAACTTTAAGGGTATATTGAAAAATAATAATAAAAGCAGTATAAGCCTTGCTAAACGCCAGGTGTTATATCAAAGGTAATAAACCGAACGAGACTTTGGAGAATAAAGACCATATAAACCTTGCCAAACACCAAGTGTATATTGAAAGTAAGCTGTTTAAAGGAAACTCACACCATAAAAAGGTTGAGTTTAATTCCTGTGTATATAAACAATTGACTGATATATATATATATATATATATATATGTTATACTATATATAGGCAGGGCTTGCTAAAGAGTAAAATAGCTCAGAGGGAAGGGTGACAGAATATCCTATATAGGACAGATGTTAACATGGATGTCCCATGGTCCACTTGCTAGTATTTAAGGTTGTATACTGAAAATGATCACAAGAAAAAGTAAATGTGCCAATGGGAAGACCGATTATATTATATATATTATACAATATAGGAAATATACAGGAAAAAAACAGATTGTAAGAGATATCATTTTATTTAGTTAGGATTAGAGAAAGTTTATTGAAGGTAAGGAGCGCTGAATAATTCAAATAAATGGAGAAAAAGAAAACCCCTCATTAAGTCCTCTTGGATTGAGGGTATTAAGTTTATAGATCCACCTGCATTCTTTCTGACGTAGAATTTTGTCAAAGTCACCCCGTCTCTGATCACGCTTCACAAGTTCTAAGCCACAGAAGCGTATATCCTTTGATAACCCACCATGTTGTTCCTTTAAATGTCTTGAAATGGGGGTATCAAGTCGGTTTTTAGGTGATCTAACGTGTTCTTTAATGCGTTCTTTGAATGGACGAAAAGTTTTACCCACATACATCAACTTGCAACTATAGGTAAGCAGGTATATAACCCCTACAGAGTTGCAATTAATGAAGTGGGTAATCTGGAAGGATTGTTTACCTTCACTATCCATCACCTCCTTCGAATCTCTGAGGATAAATTTACAAGCCACACATCTCCCACAGCCAAAAGAACCTACAGGGATTTTTCTACCGAGCCACATACTGTTAGAAGGTTGTTTAGAAGTAAAGTGGCTAGGTACGAGGATATCACGGAGGTTCCTACCTCTTCGGGCTGTAATGGAGACTTGTGGGCCCAAAATCTCCTTAAGGTGGGTATCCTTAAATAGAATCGGCCAAAACTTTTGCATCAAATTTTAACAGTATCCCAACCAGTATTGAATGTACCAATCATTCTAATGGTTTTGTCCGAAGTCTTCATCGATATTGGGGAGTCGGACAAAAGGGCCACCCTGTCAGCTTATATGCCCTCTTCAAGCATCTATTAGGATAACCCTTCTCTTTGAACTGCTGTCTCAAGATTTTAGCTTTAATCTGGAAGTCCTCAAGATCCGTGCAATTGAGTCGTAGTCTAAGGTACTGTCTAGTGGGAATACCCTGTTTCAAAGGTCTTGGATGACAGCTATTCCATTTGAGAAGTGAATTAGATGCAGAGGGTTTCCTAAACAGGGTAGTGACAAGGGAACCATTTTTAGAGATAGAAATCGTAAGATCCAAAAAGTTCAGAGAGGACCCTCCAAACTCTGCAGTAAATTTGAGGTTGTCTTCATTTATGTTGAGGAGGGCAACAAACTCATCAAACTCAATGCTATTACCCTGCCAATCTAGAATGACATTATCGATGTATCTGTACCAAAAAATGATTTTGGAAAGAAAGGGTGACAGATGGGTAGATGTCTGGATTTGCTCCTCCCACCACCCAAAATGGACGACAAACATATGACCCTGTACCTCACAGTCAGCAGACACATTCCAGCCAATCAGCAGCAGACCCTCCCTCCCAGACCCTCTCACCTCCTGGACAGCTCACTAAAAATGTAGCTTCAAAATGGATGCTGTCCAGGAGGTGGGAGGGTCTGGGAGAGAGGGTCTGCTGCTGATTGGCTGGAATGTGTCTGCTGACTGTGAGGTACAGAGTCATATGTTCGCCATCCGTGGCGAACCGTTTGGCGAACTGTTCGGCGAACCGTTCGGGACATCACTATTCAGAAGTAAAAAAGGACCCAAATTTATTTATTAACAGTATTTAAAAGCAGTACAATATCCAAACGCATTTCACCATATAGGCTTTATCAATGGATAAAAAAACTTTTCAACCTGGCTAGTTGGGGTACATATAGGTATGGAACAAATTGAAATTGGCGCCAAAATTGCTCAAACCAATCACAGAGCAAATAATTATTGCACTTAAATAACAACATTTTGTTATTAAAATTGCAAACATATAGCTTGTAAGGTACAAGTTATATAATTTTAATGCAAAAACGAGTGTTATTGAAAGAGTATGTTAGCATTTTAGCCGGGACACGTGACGCGCATCAAAAGCGCAACGTCATTTCCGGCCGCTCGGTATTATGGGGCATGTAATTTGTTAGAAAACTATGTGCCCATGTTACCGGCCGGCAGGGAGATATAGCCCCATATTGGGCTAATAGAGGAGGGTAGTGGCCGAAGATCGGAGGGAGGGGAGTGGCCGAGGGTCGGCTAAAGAAGTGGCTGATGGGGAGGGGGATGGTCGCGGCGGCCATCTTGGTGGGGGAATAAGCTTATTAAAGCTATGATTCCCATAGCAGGCGGCCATGTTACATGTGGCATGAAGAAATGCATAATAAAATATTTTAAAAATAGTGCCTATTTTAACCCGTTAAGGACCAAACTTCTGGAATAAAAGGGAATCATGACATGTCACACAAATCAGACTGATAGCATGGAGGGGCACATATACAGCCAGCAAATAACCTGATTTAGCTTAATAATAATAAATAGTAAATGAATAAAGTAAAAATATGTGAATTTATATTGGTACAGGGATTAGGGAAACACAGTTAGAATTAATAAAAGATAAAAATAATAGTATTAATAATAAGAATAATTATAAAATGTACAAAAATATATAATAGAAGGCAGATAAAATATTATATAAAATTAAATAGATCAAAATCAGCATTTAAACCATTAGGAGTTAATGTTTTTAAGTTAAAGACCCATTCTATTTCACATTTTCCTAAAATATTTTTAATATTGCCTCCTCTCCATGGAATATTGCATTTTTGTATGCCAATACATTTTAAGAGGCCCGGATCATTGTTGTAGATAGAAAAATGTTTAGATACAGTGTGATTTTGGTATCCATTAGTAATATTTCGACAGTGTTCTCCTAATCTTGTTTTGAGGCTTCTTGTGGTCATACTCACATATTGGAGCCCGCATGGGCATTCTAGGAGGTAGATTATGTTTTTAGTAGTGCAAGTGATAAAATCTTTAATATTATATATTATATTTGTTTTATTGGATTGGAATTGTGTGGTCTTAGATTTGGTAGACTGGTCAGTACATTTGCATACTTTGCAGCGTTTACACTTGAGGAACCCTTTAGTGTTGGGTAGAAGACAGGATTGTTTTTTTTTTACATTCTCCCTAGTGAAATTGGAGGTTAAAATGGATTTGAGCCTGGGAGCTCCTCTAAATACAATGTTCGGTCTCTCTGGTATAATTTTTTTCAAAGTATCGTCTTGTTGTAGCAAGTGCCAGTGTTTATTTATTATTTTCTTGACATGATTGCTTTTATTGTTAAAATTGAAGATAATAGGGAGACTGGGGTGGTTATCAGGAGTTTTTTCTTTATAGGTTAGGAGTTCTGTTCTTTCTTTGGTTCTAACTACATCTATAATATTGTTGAGATTGTCTAATGGGTAATTTTTTTCAGTAATTTTTTTTTTTTTAATCAGCTTGCTTGTTAAAATCTTCTATCTGAGAACAATTTCTTCTTAATCTTAAAAATTGGCTTTTTGGTGCACTCTCCAGCCATGGCTTGTAATGGCAACTTGAACGGTCAATGGTTGTATTTGTGTATACTTTTTTGAAAAAAGTTTTTGTGTTTAAGATTCCATCTTTAATGAAAATCTCTAAGTCTAAAAAATTAATGGTAGTTTTGCTATATTCACAAGTTAAAATAATTCCTCTGTCATTGATATTGAGATGGTTGATGAATGAGTTAAGTGAGTCTTCAGGTCCGTCCCATATAAAAAAGAGGTTGTCTATGTATCTAAAGTAGGTAACCAGGTTTGCCCGCCAGGCATGCTCACCCCAAATGGCAGTGGATTCCTAATCTGCCATGAAGAGGTTGGCATAGCTGGGGGCGAACCTGGTCCCCATGGCTGTGCCTCGTTTTTGTAGGTAAAAACAATTAAAAAACCAAAAAGAGTTGCATACGTACCTGATGAACCCAAACTATTAAAATTAAACAAGCGAGGGATAAGAATGGGTGGGAAATACTCGCCTCCTATCATTAATAAAATGAAGATTATAGGTACTAAAGCTAGCATAATCTACAATTTTATAACATGACAGGAGGTTTTGTATTTGCTGTTTTAACGCTCAGCCAACAAATCCAACGCTGTTTGTTTCGCTGGTACCTATTCCGGGAGATACCAGAGCAATCCTAAATGGATTTTCCAACTGC
The DNA here is from genome assembly GCA_933207985.1 of Pelobates cultripes. Lineage (NCBI taxonomy): Eukaryota > Metazoa > Chordata > Amphibia > Anura > Pelobatidae > Pelobates > Pelobates cultripes. Next base: position 152,090,464 of record OW240917.1, on the reverse strand, counting down.
GATAAGTGACATTAGACAGATCGATGAAGATGCCAGTTGTAGATGCACCCCAAAATACGGGAAAACACCACGCGCTGTTAGATCCATTGTACAAGGGTTGCGACCTGTTTCCTAGCAGCCGGGTCATGAGCTGCCAGGCTGACCTATTAGTCATTTTCCTGTAGATGTAAAATGCTGAAGGTAATTTGCGGACTTTGGTCCACGAGAAGAAACTGCCACCAGGTCTCAACCCTTGATGTGGAAGATGGCTCCTCCGATCGTGCCCGGGTCACCAACCTCAAGTAATGAGACTAAGTCTACCACCAATTCCGTAACAGAACCGAGTTGGGTCTTTACATTATCTTATGACCTACCCGGTGAGTGGTCTCCTACGAGAATGAAATTATTATGCAGATAAGAGTGCAGTCACGACTAGCCGTATCCTAAGTGACTCCAGTACTCCAAATGGACTGTGCAACCCACGACTGCGGTAGAGAAGGAACTCCCAAAGGACCACCAATCAGGGTCCCAAACCGAACTTGTGTAGTGTAACGGTGTTCGACTACTCTGGGGTATTGTGGATCCTGGAAATATCCAAAAGGAGTGGAACGTAAACAGGGGTTGAGATTTCCATCCAGGTATATCATCGTCGAGGATTGATAAGTGGGCTGGATCCAATGGTAAGTGGGACCTGTATAACAAAGGAGAATCCTCACGTGCTGTAGTGAGTGAAATAATCCGATTACTCATTTGTAGTGTAATGATCCTGATCCATGCCCGACCTGTCAAATTTGTGTAGGAGCTCATGGTCTGCATGCCACCTACAAGACAGGGTATAATATAGTGAGACCTTTAGGTCCCTGTACCCCAAACTGTCCAGGCAAGTATCTCCAAAATTAGGTCCTAGGCCAAGGGACCCGGGAAAGTGAATTCAAGAACCGAAGTCAAGGCATCCCTATAGAGGAATACCTCCCTTCTTAGTCTGGAGTCCCACAAACTCATAGCATTCTCTAACATGCAGGCAAGACGTAAAGTCCCTTCACTCACGACAGGGAGCAGATATAGCGAAAAAACAAGGGTTTAGCTTCAACCGTCCAAAGCAGGGGTGGTCCAGTTTGAGAATGGCACCAGCCATTTCCGAGCCTGCTACACATCCTGAGTAGAACTCCAGCGGTAGGTTGCATCCCGACTTGTGACGACTGTGTAGGAACCGGGGAGGAGTAGGTCTCCTTGATGGTAATTGAATAGGTGGTGTGATAAAGTGACGGTAGAGAGGCCTTTAACATTTAACCCCAGGGAAAGTATGTGTTGTATGTGTGGTGTGCAACACAAAGCTACATTTAGTTATGGGCCCCTGGGGTGGAGCATTTGTAGAGCAGGGTGGGCCAATGCTCTATTCTTTAATTTATACACAACTGGGAGAAATCAGGTCCAGGCAAGAGTTTTTGGAACTGTCTCCAACCCACTGCTCAGCTGCAGATAATCAGCTGTAGCAGTGGGACTAAACCCCTCCCTGCTGGGCAGGTAAAGGGGGATTGCTGGCTTCCTCCCTGGAAGCAGGTAGGAGCGAGTCTGTTCTCTCCAGTGAGAGAGTCAAGGCTGGCTTGGAGCACTGGGAGTGTAGAAAGGAAAGCAACAGGCTGACTAAGCACTGGAGTGCAGAGAGCTGACAAAGACACTAGGTTGGTGAAACCAATATTGTTTTGTTCTAGTTTAAACCCTGAGAGATAGGGAACCTGATGTTAGTAAGTGCTCAGATGAGCTAGGTTTTTTTGTTTATAGGGATTTGTGTTATATTTATGTTTTCATTTGCTGCTGCCTCCTGTGTGGACTTACAAATAAAGTGCCTGGATTATATGCAAATAAAAGGACTGTGCCTGTTGTTTGCCCTAGAGGACCGTGCTACCTGCAGACAAGGATCACAATATGGTTGAGGATTCGGGCAGTGTAGCACATTAGTGGTCTGTGGGTGTGCCAGTCATCTGTTGGTCTGCTTATTGAGGACTTTTATTTTGGCAGACCTGTTAAACAAATAAGTAGCACTGTACCTTTAAGACTGTTACCTGCTTGGTGCTATAATGGAGGACCTGCTGAAGGCTGTGGAACAGGCAACTGCTGGCAGACCTGTTAAACAAATAAGTAGCACTGTACCTTTAAGACTGTTACCTGCTTAGTGCTATAATGGAGGACCTGCTGAAGGCTGTGGAACAGGCAACTGCTAAACAACAAGACACCAACCGTTTACTGGCTGCACAGGTTAAGAACCTGAGGGACGCTCAGCAGGAGCATAGAGCTGCCCTTACTGAGGTTTTGCAGATTGCCGCCTGCCGGGAGCGTGGGGACAAGGGACCCCGTAACCAAGCTACTGATATCCTGCATAAGATGACAGAGGCAGTAGAAGAAGTCTTTAGCAAGCTGAAAAGCATGGAGGCAGCAAAGCGTGATGTTGAGAAACACGCAGAAGAGAGAGAACAGAAATTAGAAGGCAAGAAGGATGAAATTGAGCCTAAAAGTAGGGATAAAATGGAAGAGGGTGAAAAGCGAGCTGGATCATCCAAGGAACAAAAGCAAAAGAAAAAAAAGGTAGTAATGAGACCAGCAAAACTAAAGGAAAAAGCGAAATTGTCAAGAGGCAATGATGGTGACACTGATGACATGCGCCAACGCAAGAAAGGTCATTAGAATCAGAAGGGAGAACAAAACAAACTGATTACTGAAGTTGACAAGGGTTTATTTGAGAATCAAAACATTGCAGCTTCACATGAAAGCCTCAAACGTGCTATGAGTGGCATCACAACATATAAAGAGGTCTTTGAAAAAGAGTTGGTGGTAAGCAAAAACCACCCAGAAGGTGTAAGTAAAGCTAGTGAATACAGCCAGGGAAAGAAACATGAAGCAGAAGCTACTGATGTTCACCCAAGAGAACAAGTCAAAGGCATGCAAAGCAGACTGACTTGGGGAGTCAGAGAAGACAACAGCAAAGGAGCTGAGCTTAATAGAGAGAAGCAAAGCACCCCAGTTGAGTATAGCAATGCGGTGCACTGTTTAGTAGCCGAGGCTACCCAAGAATGTCGACCAGCTGTTGAACAGTTTGGCAGAGAAAAACAAGGCCGAGAAGTAGTGGCAAAACAAAGTCAAAATAAGAAAGGCAAAGTAGCCTCTTCTGATCTAAGCCAAGAGATAGCGATCGTTACAGAACCAAGCTGTGGTAATAAGATTGGCACGTCCGCACCTAAGCCCAACCAAGGCGAAAGTGACATAGTAGATGACATTGGCGTAGCAGAACAAAATATTTCAGAGACACCTGGTATTGCTACAAAGACTTTGAATGATTGTCCGGGAGCCGTAGAACTGGATCTGCTGGCAAAGACTACTGCTACAAGGCCTGGGAGCACTGACTACCTGGAACAGCTGCCAGGTTCTGGGAACACAGTCATGGAATTAAAGGCGGGACTCGGAATGCCTGACCGGCTGTTTGATACCAGGGCTGTCATGACCCAGCGAGAGGCCATGACTGCGTCTCTGGACACCCCCGAGGGAGCAGGGAGACCGCCAGACGGCTCAGAGGAAAGAATTGCTAACAATGAGAGGTGTACACTCAAGGCTGAACAAGCGGAGGATACCCCTGGGGAGGAAACCAGGCAAAGGAAAGATGAGCTAAGCCGGGAGTCTGGGCCTCAGGCAGAAGAACAGCGCTCCATGCCAGGCCGAGCATGGTGGGATGGAGCTGGGATCAAAGGCTGCATTCATGCAGGAGGAGGGTGCTCTAGACAGCCTCCCTGGCCAACACCCTGAAGATATAGAGATAAGACCTGTAGCATTACCCGTAGGGAGCAAGGAAGGCTCCCAGGAATTCGCAGAACTGATGGAGAATGTTGTGGAGCCCTTCACGAAGGGACTTATTCCAGTGGAAGATGAGCTGGTGACAGAACCAGGTCTTGAAGAGGTTGAGCACCTGGAAAATTCAGCTCATGAAGGAATTGGACTTATAGCTGATCAAAAAAGGCTAGTTACACGCCAAGCCTTTGTAAAGTTTGCTTATGAAAGTTACTCCGAGATTATCAAATCAAAAGCTGTGGATGTGAAAGCAGATGATGATGATTGAGACGAACATGGCTTCTAAGGAGCCACATCGTATTGATCCTCAGCCTAGATCCGCTAGCAACCAGATAAGTGGGGAAAATAGAAAGAAAGGACAAAACCTGATACTGAGCCTGGGAAAATATAACTATGATGGTAGAACGTACCCAAAAGTCCCATTACAGCTACGAGACCAGACTGAGAAAAAACTCAGATGCTTCAACTGCCACATGCAAGGACATATTGCATATAACTATCCTGAGAGTGAAGAGCCAATACAATGTGACATAGGAATAAGGGCTCTGCATAGGATTGTATTGACCTGCTTAAAGATGTGTATGGTGACTGGTGGTGGTGTTACAGCACAGCTAAAAGTGGTGATGGTGGAAGGGAATTGTGTACAAGCACTAATTGATTCAGGGAGTGAGGCTACTTTGAAAAGTGTTCTGCTCCAGCCAGAGAAATGTGATATAAGACAAATGTTGATGTGGTAATTCACAGGGAAGCCTACCTGATGAAGGTCCAGTTAGTTGTGAATAATGTAAGGGCTGCCGGTTTGACCACTAACACTCAGTGTTATCTACGATTAGAGGAGGCTAACTATTTGGGTTATCCTATTGGGTGGGGGCTCCTTAAACTACAGGGGAGCAAGGTAGCAGCCATCTACAATAGGCCACTTCCTGTAACTGAGAAGCTAGTAAGGCTGGTACAACCCTAGGTGATATGAATGTTCCCGGTATGTGTTCTAAGGCCGCTCGCCCCGATGGGTCTGAGCTGGGGAGGAGGATATGTGATAAAGTGAAGGTAGAGAGGCCTTTAACATTTAACCCCAGGGGAAGTAAGTGTTGTATGTGTGGTGTGCAACACAAAGCTACGTTTAGTTATGGGTCCCTGGGGTGGAGCATTTGGAGAGTAGGGTGGGCCAATGCTCCACTCCTCAGTTTATACACAATGACGAGCTAGGTTTTTTTGTTTATACCGATTTGTGTTATATTTATGTTTTCATTTGCTGCTGCCTCCTGTGTGGACTTACAAATAAAGTGCCTGGATTATATGCAAATAAAAGGACTGTGCCTGTTGTTTGCCCTAGAGGACCGTGCTACCTGCAGACAAGGATCATAGTGGGTAGTGCGAACTCAAAACCAAGACATTTCCTGTATAGGGGTTCAGAGTATAGAAAGGAGGGCCCTCCATATCTGAATCATGTACTCCAGCCATGTTCTCAGATGAGTAGAGGCAGTCCTGTAATCTTATCCCAAGATTGTTATTGACCAGGAAACCCAAGTCAATCGAGGACTCCGGTCTTTCCATGCGATCCCTGTGTACGGTGTACCTGCAGACCGGGTTTTGGTCCTTCCCCAGTCTCGGAACCCGAGCAAGGCAGTGCCCGTTTGCTCTACGAAGGCCTCATGATCTCATGTCACCTTGACATGGGAAAAACTGTCTGTGCAGTTTGTTCACAATGGACTGCCTAACCTAGATAGAGTGCGATTGCTTGTTAGATATAGCGCAGAATATACCAAAAACCTGCACTCTTGTAATAACTGAGGCTCATCCGTTAGCCGTACTGTCTCCAGGAGTACCTCCAATAGGAAAGTATAGGGTCACCAACAAAAATGGGCCAATCCTGGGAGCTGAACCAAAGATGGTCGGTTCAAGCAGCCCCCATACTGTCCCATAAAGTATTTCTTGCGAGGGGAACAGTGGCCCGGATCCAGTGGCTCCATTATTGGAGGTGAAATAGAGGAATCCAGTCTAAACATGTATACCCTGCACGAACAGGCAGTCCTCTACAATGAAATCGGTAGTACGGTCCTTAGATCTAATGTAGGGGTTCTCTCCCCTTGCCCAGTCGTTGTGAAGCATAGTCTCCCTTGTCATAGTCATACCGGCGAGGTACCATACCTCTATACCAGAGCTGAAGCGTCAGTGGTAAACTCGGTATGTGGTGAGCATCTCCATATTGAAATTGAATGCAGGAGGGACGTCCCTCTATGTAGTCTTCGTTGTCCTGTTCAGGTACAAGACTGTGTGACGAAACAAAGGGACGGCACCGTAGTGCGTTGAGAGTATGCGAGAGCCGCACTCTCTAATAATGTAACCGAACTCTGTGTCAGCAGCAGGTTGATAGTATGAGTGGGCCGTACCCGTTAATAACAAAATTAGTGTCTACATTCATGTCCGGGTCTTTCTATGAGAGTGGGTCACACTCAAAACCTGTCCTCTGAATCCATCTCAGTATCGGGCTGAAGTTGATAATATGGAGTCAGTGTCTGGTTTAGTAAATGAGAGGGATCGCTCTTTACTCGTGTAAATAAATAACAGTCTCGGGCCGAGGTGATGGAGGGCCGCACCCTCTTGTAATCCAAACTAGAGTGCATATCAAACTCGGGCTGGATGAATGCGGAGTACACCTTTAATAATATCAGCGTAGGACTGAGGTCCTGAGGAGTGTCCCTCTCTGACCCGAGATCTCTCTCTGATTCCCTCCCTGAGGGGCAGGATCAAATGGGAATAAACTCGACTGATGGTAGACGGCCTAGTATTAACCTTGGGCCGTGCCCATCTGCAATGACTGAAAAGGGATGCTGAGAGAAAGTAACCTCTGGAAAGAAAAAAAAGGTATCTACCAATGAGCCGCCCAGATCCCGCGCATGCGGGATCCAGGATGACCGCTGGTAGTTTGGGGAAACGCTGGAGACGTTCTCCGCGATCCACAAGAGCCCGGGAATTCGAGGGGCCAAGTCAGGCCTCTCGATGGCCCGAGTGATAGGAGATGAGAAGACATGAAAATAGAGAAACGACAAACCAAAGCATACGATTCAGGAAATACGTACCTTGGGAAAAAAACAACGGACAGGAAAATAAACAACCGGTAAACCGGTCTGAAAAGGGACAAGAACCAAGCATGACGTAGAAATAACTATCTAGACCCAAATTGGATACCGGATATGCAGCTAAAGGTTAGTTGCTAAAGGCAAGGGATTACCGTGATCCCCTGTTGGCATCTGAGCCCTGGTCCTTGTATGTGCATCAGAGTGGAATTGGAGATGTGCTACCGCCGGGCTGGAGCCAAATGAGGTTGTCTGCCTGGTAACTTAGTAAAAGCCTTTCCCCTCAGGGTGTGATGTTTAGGGCCTTCACCCTTCCAATCATATTAATGTGCCTGTATACCGGTGTCACCTCCGGGAATATGGAAGCCGTTTCAATAGTGGGTACTGGGCTTTCCATCATTAATATTCCACCAGGCCTGCGGTCAAAGGGGGTTCGGGCACAGGCTAATGTCAGCCTATCATTAGGGCACAGATGGAGTTGGCCAAACAAATGGGCACAGACAGAGCAGGCCAATCCAATGGGGCACAGGCATAGCAGGCCAGTCAATGGGGCACAGACAAAGCAGGCCAATCACTGAGGCACAGACAGAGCAGGCCAATCAATGGGGCACAGACACAGCAGGCCAATCAATGTGACACAGACATAGCAGGCCAATCAATGGGGCAGGGACAAAGCCGTCCACTCACAGGAGTTGTGTTCTGCCAGCAGCAGGGGAAAAATCTGCGTGGGTAGAGCCCCCTTTATATAATATATATATATACATATATATATATATATATATATATATATATATATATATAGAATCTTCGGGGTAATATGGTGCACAACCCCCTGAAATACTAAACCTTCATGATAGTGTGAAAGTGCGCTAAGATCACTGAAATAGGAATTCTGGCAGTCCCCTAAACGCCCTGCAGGCACTGGTCACTAGAGTATCCATGTTGTAAAAAACCCAGTGTAGTACAGAATAGTACCCAAACTGCATCCCAACCTAGTTTCTTGAGCATAATACTTTAGAATGGTTGCTATGGTGACTGGTTTGGGTAAAATCCGATGCAGGGTCAAGGAAAATATATAACCGCCTGATACGGCCACATGAAAACTGTCCCAACAGTATGTAGTATGATGTAATGTAAAAAATGGTGAAATAAGTAATTGCTTGCTTTAAACACAAAGAAAAAGCAAGTACAGAAAAAACAAACTCACTCAATAAGGAAATTGAAAGACTAAGCTGTAAACTTATGACAGCCAAGTATGAGGATATATGCATATTTTTAGTTACCAAAAAGTAATGTTGAGTGTCTACTAAGCTTTACTTACTGTAGGTACAAATAAAGTACGAATGCCTATTAAGGCAGGATAGTAACACAAAGTCAGGTAGTAGCCTGACTTCCATCAGGGTAAGAAACCCGTAAGCAGGTCTCCATAGAGGCATGCACAGCCAGGGGAGGGGTCGCGATCAAAGCGCCCCCTCCTCCACACGGTCGAACACACGCGGTCCGAAGCCGGAGACGGCCATGTCACACGGCCAGGAAGAAGATCTGGCCGTCGGGTACTCGTGCTCGATCACGAGTACCCCATGGATCGGCAGGAAAAGCATGGGACCGCCGGAGGGGACTCCGCGGTCCCAGAGCCCAGGAGGTTGGAGGGGGTGAGACTGTCAGCCTCCAGCCGACCCCGGGCAGCACAAATACAGCCCGCCTTAGGGGGCAAAAGGAACATAGAAAAAGGAAAATAGAGTATCTGGGGGAGAACAGAGGGGGTAGAAAATACGGGTACAGTAAGGGCGGAAAAAGCCTACCAAGACCCCCCGGATCCATGCACAAACATATATAAGAAATATAAGTCATTGCTAGCTGACAAAGCAATTACAAAGATGGCTATCAGATAAGAATGCAGGCAGATGATTAATAGGGCATCTGCCATGAAATGACATGAACACCTTACAGTGAGGCATGCGATGTGTGTAGGAAAAAGCTACAGAAAATATTATTAACCTCTTAAGGACACAACTTCTGAAATAAAAGGGAATCGTGACAGAATATTTCCGTCATGTGTCCTTAAGGGGTTAAGTTTCCAGACAGATAAATCTAAATTACTGCAAATAAACAAATCAGTCCCAAAGCCACCCACTAAAATTAGCAGGAGGCAGTGGTACTCTGACCTGTACTGATGCGGAGCAGTAAAGAAAGAGGAAATTATGTATGGGAAGGGGAGTTTTATAGTACTTAACTTTTCTCTGATTGGTTGTTTTTCTGTGCTGCTGTGGAGTTTTAGTAAAGAGAGACTTAAGCAAATACGAAGGCTCCTGTCATGTTATAAAATCACAAGTCTTTTATTCTATCACACCCCCACCAAATGTGAAGGTAAGTACCTCAGCCCAGTTGGCATCTTCAGCACATATGATATACATTCAGGAACATATGCCACCTATTAATTACTTTAAAGTGTGATTCTACTAAATTTAAGGAATGGGTGTTCTTTGTCAATTTTGTAAGGGGAGAGCCCCGTTTTTTCAATCTCTATTTTAATCTCTATTTTAATATTTAATTATTTTTCCCATACCCCTAAGGTTGTTGGTTTTATATCTTTCTTAATTAAATCAATCAAAATTAGAGACTTTGTAAATGGTCTCAATAAACCAATCAAATGTGATTTCAGGAAGCTCTTCAATTTCCTTTTGATGGTAAGTGAAACTAATTGCAGGAAGAATTTTAATCTCTATCTATTACTAATTGGGGAAATATTGTAAATAACTGCTTGTATCCAAACATTTATATATATGTCTGGAACTTGTTGTTCAATAAATTTCAAATCAAGATGGATTGGGATTTTTTTTAATTAATATTAATTATTGTTTTCATTTTCTCCCAGTTTTTTAAAAGGTGTGTTATAATTAAATTAGAAAATATTTTCTTTGTAAGCGATGTAGTATCCCAAATTAGACAATTAAAATTAGCTACTTCCTCTGCTTTTGCCTCTCTCGTATACTATCTTTTATCTATATACATTTTTTTTATTGCATTCTATAAATATGTACCATTATCAATGTCAAATAGTTATTTTTTATAATGGGGTTTCCAATCCCTCCTTTTGCTGTCCTTTGGGCTAACATATTCTGGCTTATTCTTGACTTTTTGCTCTTCCAGATGTAACGATTAAAACTAAATTTTACAATTTCTAACCAACTGTCTGGTATGTTCAACGGTAACATCTAGAATATATAATTCCACTTTAGAATTATCTATAAATTAACTACATTAATCCTTCACCAAAAGGAAATTTCCAGATGTGACAGAACTCGCAGTCACCGAACTATTGCTGGCAGTTCATTCATAACTTATGGATCGGGAACCGAATAAACCCACAAATTGCCCTCTTTATACCACCCATACTCAGACCACCTTTAGGCTTGTTAACCCAATTTGACCTCTCCTAACACCTCCATCATCATGTTCGCACCTAGTTAACTCAAGTGTTCTACCGTTGTGGCTACCGTTCACATAGATGAACACGTGGGAAATTAGTTGGCGGCCATCTTGTCGCACGAAAGCAGGCAGCGGTATTCAGTCCTCGAGTGTATAGAACTTAAATTGGTCAGACGAATTCGCGAACACCGCTGAAATTCCATTCTCGTCTGTTTAGTTTCCTTGCACCTCAGAGGAACGCTGTTCAGTTGGAGTGTTCACACAAAGTAGGCGAACAATCGCTACCAACGAGCGAGAAAATCTGTTCAATATTTTGTTCATTTTTGGACTCCCCAAAGAGACAGATCGCCCCACCTTTCTCCTGGAACTATTTTGGGCAGGTGCCTTGTGTGCGGTTGGTCAAAACTTTACCTTGGTGGCGATTCGGCTGTGTTTGTGGGATCTGAGCACTATTTGGATATGTTGGACGCTCAGATCCCAACTATCCAGGGATACAAGACTTGAGGGGGTCCCTTATTATTTTACATCTGTTTTGAAATGTATTGTGTTTTGAACATTGTACCTCTGTGCCTGGGAGATAATTAGTTTAAGCAAAAGTACACTCAATTAACTCCCAGAAACAGAGAAGTCGGGGAGGAGTTTGTATGTACTGTATGGAGACCCCCTGCTCGTGGTCTGTGTATTAATTGCGTGTACCAGGACCCATCAAACCAGTTCAGTCCCAGCATTAAGTCTCAGCTAATGTCTGTGAGGGAAAGCTATAATCACTCCAGAGCTTTAATCACTTGTCAGCTATAATCACTTTGTAGCTTTATCACTGAATCCAGCACAGCGAAGTTCCAGAGAGGAGGAAAAGAATGTACTTGGCGGTGAGACCCATGTCCCTATCCGGGTGTCTGCAACACCAGATTTTTATGATCCTTCAGCAGAGGCTCCTCTCTAATTAGGCAATTTAATCGACTGTATAAGGCCTCGCGGTGGCTGCCTAAATCGCCTTAGGGCAGGCTGGGTCAGTGCCCGAGGACCCAACACCAGGAGTGGGCTCAGCGGCTTGCTGTGTACACTGGGTGCGAGGCCCCTCCATGCCATCTACTCGGGAGGACAGCACCCATCACAGACACCGGTCTGCAGCTCCGATGGGTGCATAGCTGCAGACCACGTGTCTTGCAAATTCTGTCCAATCAGAGCATTGCCACAGGTTACCACGGCAATGCTCTGATCGGGTCTTGCTAGATACATGTTCTGCAGCTCTGCACACTGCGGAGCTGCAGAGCGGATATCATGGCCACCGGACCACCAGGGAGCCCACTAGACGACCAAGTATTTCTCACCCCTCTCCCCACAGTATTACCCCGTCCCTCACACTATCACCCCCCCGACAGTATTGCCCCATCCATCACAGTATCACCCCACTCCCTCACAGTATTATCCCCTCCCTCACACATCACCCCCTCCCTCACACTATCACCCATCTCCCTCACACTATTACCCATCTCCCTCACACTATTACCCATCTCTCTGACAGTATTGTCCCCTCCCTCACACCATCACCCCAATTCCCTCACATTCTTACCTCCCTCACACACATACACTGTCACCCCCTCACATGCCCTCCACAATGTAGTGCATCATACTCCCACACACTGTCTGCCTCCCCACTCACTGTCACCTCCCACACTGTCAGCCCCTTCACGCATCCACACTCACATCAGCCACTTGAACTTTATCTTTTCAATTGTGTTTATTTTATAGATTAGCACCAGATATTTGCCTTCTTGGTCAGAAAGAATATATAATATTTTGGTGTGTAGCGACTCAACAAATATTATTGCCATGCCATATTTTTGTTTGTACTATCTGAGGCATATTAATGATATTTAAAAATGTTTTACCTCCACAAGTTAGTTTCTCTGATTGTCTCTAGTGTGTTTCTTGAAAGAAACATACCTCAATATCTTCTCTATTTAAAAGATTATATAACAAAGATCTTTTAGTTGAAGAGTTAAGACCTATGACTTTCAGAGCAATCATCTTAAACATCCCAGGACAAGTAATTTATCCTTTTCTCCATTGGCGTCTGAACTACGCCTAATTATACATACACAAATAACGTATACCACATATAAATAAGAAAGTTAAAACTAAATTGGGGCATAATCCCAGCTCTAAACTGGGTTCTTCCCTTATGAACCCTAAAAGTACAGAAACAAATCCTGCCTAAGCCCTACAGTTAAGGAAAGGTTGTACAGCAAATGCTGATGCCAATCATGGATTATGGGGATGTAGTATATGCACCTGCATCGCAATCCCACATTAATAAACTCAATACATTGTATAACTCGTTCTGCCGATTTGTGCTACAATGTAATTACAGGACCCACCATTGTGACATGCTAAAATAACTAAACTGGCTGTCGCTGGAATCCAGGCGCACCCTTCCTCTTTCCAGTATTGTATTTAAGAGCTTTTCTGGGAAACTCCCACCCTACCTGAACAAAATTCTCTCCTCGGCTGTTCCCACCTCCTATGACCTCCGATCCAGTACCAACACTCTATTTAGTCTACCTCAATACAAAAAGAAAGCAGCCCGATCCTCCTTCTCCTACAGAGCGCCGCAATTGTGGAACGATCTCCCACACAATTTAAAATTTTCCCTAAGCCTAAAGTCCTGTAAGAGATCCCTCTCTACATTCCTCAAAACAGAACGCACGTGTTATGGTTGTTTATATATTTCCTACCTGTTCTATGTTAAAATTTGGATATACTGTGTATTAATATTGTTTTTGTATTTTATTGTACCCTAATGTAACAATGCAATGATGTGTGGACCCAGGACATATTTGAAACCGAGAGAAATCTCAATGTATCTTTCCTGGTAAAATATTTTATAAATAAATAAATAAAGTCAACATGATACTGTGTCCCTAAAAGTCAACATGATACTGTGTCCCAAAGAGACACCAAGTTGGAGGGGTAGTCAAATATTCATCTTATTTAAGAGCCAGAGATAACAAGTAATTGCTTCTTAAGGCAACATCCACGATTTTCCAATTGTATCCCTATTGATTACTTCATTAACTTTAATAGATCGTGACAGAAGGAAAGGTATGGACACATTAATCTATTGGATCTATCTAGAACACACGAGAGAAAAAATAGAAAATATAAAAATAGCTAAATTACTAGACACTCTAGTGTCCCCTATGCGACTATAGTGTAGTGTTAGAGTTGTATAAGGTTGATACCATAGAAGGACATGTGGCAGTCAAGATCAGGTAGAGGAGAGCTTGGAGTTCATTGGAAAGCTTCGGCAGGTCAAGGGATTCCAGTTTTCTGCAGGGCCCAAGATAAGCAGCTGAGAGTGATTGGGCAGGCAAGATAACATTGCAGCTTAGGAGGTGATGAACAGAGTGAGGGAGAGGTGTGTTAGTAAAGTTAGCAACAGAACTTTGAGAAGTTGGGGCCTAAAGTTTTGCTGACTTGATGGGTAGGGAAATCGAACCACTGCAATATTTTGTTGTAGAATTCGCATGCAAATATCTGCCGATCTGATAGTCCAGATTGAAGCTTTTAAAATTCAAAGAGCTTTTCACCACCAGGCTCATTCTGCAACTCTGAACACCCTGTGAGTCATCAGTAAACATGTGCATTGAGAAAAGTTTTGGTGTTTTTTCGGTCCATTGGTCAGATTTTCTTTTTCAGTTCACTGGCTTTCATTCATATGAGGATTTCATAACTTTTTGCAGCATAAAGTCATTAAAATTGTTTATTCAACTAATTAATTTCAGTCAATCAATAATCTCTAATGGAAAGAAATTAAGACAGACAGGATTAATATAAAATGAAACAAAAAAGTTAAAGAAAGCAATAAAATAATAATAATAATGATGATAACAAAAATAATACAATATTACTTGTAAAAAAGGCTAGCTTTGCAATTTGCATATGCATTAATATGCAATACTATGCATGCATTGCAATTATATACACTCAAAGTGCACACGCAAGCCAGATTAAAATAAGAATTGGATGAAGGCCCAGGGACAGAGGTGACAGACTGGCAGATGGATAATCACTTCATTTTGATCAGGAGTCAGTAAAATTAATAAAACACTGCAGTGTTTTACTGTGAGAAGCACTGTGGCAGTACACTACACTCAACAAGTAGGCATTTTTCACTCAGAACAGCAGCAGCAACCTCTGCACATGAGCCTGGGAATGAAGGTGGCAGATGGGCAGTTACTTTGATATATACATTCCTGCAAGAATGGTAGAAAATACTTGAGAGTTTTACAAGGTGAAGCACTGCATCCCTACTCCCATCCAACAACCCCTAATGCGGAACATTTTTATTTTTCACCCAGAACAGGAGCAACAGCCTTTAGACATGAGCCCAGGGATAGAGGTGGCAGTCACTTTTATATTAAAATAGTTTAAAAAAATAGTTAAAAAAAAATAAAACACGTCAGTCCTTTACAAGCAAAGTGCTGCAGCTCTAGTACTACACAACAACCCCTAAATGGGGACCTTTTTATTTATCACGCAGAATAGAAGCAGTAACCTTTTGACATGAGTGCCAGTATCAGAGGAGGTAGACTGGCAGATGAGCAGTCACTTAGATATATAGGACCTGCTAAATAGCAAAATATACTACAGAGCTTTACAGGGAACAGCACTGCAGCGCAACTCCCAACCAACAATCCATAAATGTTGTTCCCAATAGGTAATAAGCTCTGTTGTACGAGACAAAATCGGTTCAACAATTCAACTTTTTCAGAGGAAGTGCTTTCCACCTTGTCTTAAGTGAAGTTCCATAGTGTGCTGATATCCTGTCGTAGACGATGTGTGGGAAATAGTGATGTCCCGAACGGTTCGTCAGCGAATAGTTCCTGGCGAACATAGCGTGTTCGCGTTCGCCACGGACGGCGAACATATGCGATGTTTGGTCCGCCCCCTATTAATTTACTAATACTAAGTTAAAAAAATTACTTAGTATTAGTAAATTGTGCCCCTACTCGCAATCCCGCGAGTAGAGGCATGTCTATAAAATAGTGAGCAGCCTGAGTGGTGGGTGGGGGCCCTAAAATGAACAATAAGGGGGGGACCTATTGTCCCCCCACCCCCACTCCTGCGCGGCGGGTGGGGGCAATATTGATAATGAGGGGGGGACCTACTGCACCCCCCTGGCCCCCACCCCTGCGCGGCGGGTGGGGGCCATATTGATAATGACAGTACTCTGTGTCATTTTACACAGCGTGGGAAAGTTTTTGGAATTTTCCCACGCTGTGTAAAATGACACAGAGCACTGTGATTGGATCGATTTCAAGCCATCCAATCAAAGTGCTCTGTGTCATTTTACACAGCGTGGGAAAGTTATTTGGAATTTTCCCATGCTGTGTAAAATGACACAGAGCACTGTGATTGGATGGATTTCAAGCCATCCAATCACAGTGCTCTGTGTCATTTTACACAGCGTGGGAAAGTTCTTTGGAATTTTACCACACTGTGTAAAATGACACAGAGCACTGTGATTGGATGGATTTCAAGCCATCCAATCACAGTGCTCTGTGTCATTTTACACAGCGTGGGAAAGTTCAATTTTCCCACGCTGTGTAAAATGACACAGAGCACTGTGATTGGATGGATTTCAAGCCATCCAATCACAGTGCTCTGTGTCATTTTACATAGCGTGGGAAAGTTCTTTTGAATTTTCGCTGTGTAAAATGACAAAGAGCACTCTGATTGGCTTAAACCCACCAATCAGAGTGTTCTTAGCCTAATTGCAGGGCGTGGCAAGGCTTTATATGCCTTCCCCCGCCCTGCAGAGCTCAGTCTGCGCGGAGCCCTCCATGGGCAGTAGGTCCCCCCCCTCATTATCTTTATGGCCCCCACCCGCCGCCCAGGGGTGGGGGCCGGAGGGGGGGTGGACAGTAGGTCCCCCCCCTCATTATTAATATGGCCCCCACCCGCCGCGCAGGGGTGGGGGCCGGGGGGGCAGTAGGTCCCCCCCCTCATTATCAATATGGCCCCCACCCACCGCTCAGGGGTGGGGGCCGGGGGGGACAATAGGTCCCCCCCTTATTGTTATTAGGGCCCCCACCCACTGCTCAGGGGTGGGGGCCAGGGGGGTACAATAGGTCCCCCCCTTATTATTATTAGGGCCCCCACCCACCGCTCAGGGGTGCGGGCCGGGGGGGACAATAGGTCCCCCCCTTATTATTATTAGGGCCCCCACCCACCGCTCAGGGGTGGGGGGCAGGAGGGGGGAAGGAGAGTAGGTCTCCTCCCCCCCCCTTCAACCAGATAGAGTCCCTGTGTGTTTTAAAATTCGCCTGCCCATTGAAGTCTATGGCAGTTCGTCGGGTTCGCCCGGTTCGCGAACATTTGCGGAAGTTCGCGTTTGCGGTTCGCGAACCGAAAATTTCATGTTCGCGACATCACTAGTGGGAAACTCTCTTTTCTCTTGCTCCTGTGTCAAGAGTTGACTAACCCTCACACATCAGTATGATAATGAGGAGTCCAACTATCCTTGTTCAACCTGCCTCTGTCAATGACTGGCACTCTTTTCAACATAATCTCCTGCTTAACGCAGGGGAGGTACTACAGTTGCTGCTATATTTGCCCTTTTTTAAAAATGAATTGTTGTAGTCATTTTAACTTGCCTTTTGTCTGTGTTGAAAAGATGGGTTGCTGCTTCATTGGTTTACTACTACTGGAGTATTATATTGTTTGACTACAGTGCACACAGCAAACAGTTCAAGAAAAGAAAGGCTTTCCAAACTGATTATTCATCTTCACTAATGCCGTAACCTGCCTGCAACACTACTGCGGCCACATCCAGTGTAGGTAAGGGTCAAATGTGTAGTAAATTACATCCATACACTGTGTATATTACTGAGTGAAGAATAGTACAATTTAAGAAGCCCACTGCAAATCAAATATATCTCTTACTAGAATTAACATAAAAAAGATATCACAAATCAGTAAAACATGTTTAAATCAGTAATTCGAAGTGGGTGCAAGTGACCCTACCAGTAGCAGCTAGGCAAGAGTAACTCTGTTTCCATATTTTTTTTTAATTAACTAGATTTGGAGGGATCAAACTGTTCCTGTCATTTGCTGGAACTGTCCTCACCATCCACCCTGCTGCGATTATGGGTGGTGGTAGTAGAAGTAGTGAAGGAGGTAGCACTGGTCGTAGGCTGTGACAACTGCACAGTATCAGATACAACACCAGTGGGCTTGCTTTTTTGTTCTGCTTTTCCCCTCAGTAATACAGTCTTGTGGTATCTTTGCAGATGTTATTATGTTATTATTTATATAGTGCCAACCAATTCCGCAGCGCTTTACAATGGGTGGACGTGTAAACATGTAATTGTAACCAGACAAGTTTGATGCACAGGAACAGCGGGGTTGAGGGCCCTGCTCAATTAAATTACATGCTAGAGGCAGTGTGGTAAAGTAACACAAAAGGTAAGGATAGTATTAGACTAATGACAGTTGCAAGAGAGGAATCAGTCGGGAGCTATTAACAATTTAATTGATATGCTTTAATGAAGAAGTGGGTTTTTAATGATTTTTTGAAGGAGTTGAGACTGGGTGAGCATCTAATGGAGGAGGGAAGTGAGTTTTACAGGAACATGGCAGCCCTTGAGAAGTCTTGAAGGTGAGCATCAGAAGTGGGAGTACGGACAGAAGATAGACGTAAGTCTTCAGCAGAGCGTAAGGGCCTAGATGGGACATACTTGTGTATTAGGGAGGATAGATAGGTGAGAGCAGCATTATGTAGAGATTTGAAAGGAAGAACCAGAATTTTAAATTGAGCCCTATATCATACAGGAAGCCAATGTAGGGACTGACAGAAGAGTGAGGCGTGGGCAGAGCGGGCGGAGCGGGCGGACTGGAAGATGAGCCTCACCGGAACATTCATTATGGACTGTAAAGGCACAAGTTGGGAGCATGTAAGACCACTGAGAAGCGGATTACAGTAGTCAAGGTGAGAAAGGACAGTGGAATGGACCAGCACCTTAGTCGCATTTGGCGTTAAGTAGGGTATGATGCGCTCAATGTTTTTGAGATAGAAGCGGCAAGATTTGGCGATAGACTGAACATGAGGTGTGAAGGAGAAGTTGGAGTCAAAGAGAACACCTAGATAGTGAGCCTGCATGGTGGAGCTGATGATAGCACCGTTGTCTTGGCGTTAGACAAACACAGGAGTAGCAACACTTGAGGGAGGAAAGACCTGAATTTCAGTTTTGGTCAAGTTGAGTTTAAGGAAGTGGGCAGCCATCCAGTTAGAAATAGCAGAGAGGCATTCAGAGACACTAGTCAAGAGGGACGGGGAGAGATCAGGAGAGGACAAATAGATTTGCGTGGGGTATTGATATTGGAAGCCAAAGGAGCTAATGAACTTACCAACGGAGGCAGTATAGATGGAGTATAGATGGAGAACAGTAGGGGACCAAGGACTGAACCTTGGGGGGACACCAACAGAGAGGAGTTTGGGAGAAGAAGCAGAGCCTGAGTAAGAAACACTGAAAGAGCGTTGGGAGAGGTAGGAGGAGCACCAGGAGAGAGCAATATTTTGTTGACCGATATTGTGGAGGATGAAAAGAAGCTGTTGATGATCAACAGTGTCAAAAGCTGCAGAAAGGTCAAGGAAAATCACTTCCTTTCCACACAATTTTCACTTGCAACTTGACTCAAAGTGATCCCAAACTTCAGTGCAATACATTAGCCTTTGCCTTGCAGTTGATGAAGATGCAGGTGTATTTAGATCTATGGCAGTGGAAGCTGTCCCTAAACTAGCCTGTAGACTAGCACTTGCTTGATTATTGCCAATGGAAATATTGATGATGCTGGTACTGGTGATGGTGGTGGCATTGGTGGTGTTAGTGTTGGAGACGGTAACATTGACAATAGGTGAGCTAGTTGTATTAGTGGTAACAGGTGCAGCTGATGTCACATTGGATAAGGCAATTCTAAAGTAGATTAAGATTTAGATGGAATTGATGATGGTGGAAAAGATGCAGAAAACAAGTGCATGCTAGCTGTGAGAAAAAAAACTGGGCTACTTCCTGTCTTTGCTACAATCTCCTCTTCTAATTCATCTTGCCCATCATACTCATAGTTGAGTAGCTCCTGGGCTGGAGGTAAAAAAGCTATGTTTGCAGCGGTGGAGAAAAAATTATTCTCATCACTGGATTCATTACCACCACTACCAACAACAACAGATACTGATGTTACAAGAACCCTTTGCACTGTTACAAAATAACCCCCTTTCGTTAAAACCCAAACTGTGTTCGGTATTCAGACCATACAAACTCACTCCACGAACCGTTATAAATAAACATTCGTATGTAGAACGATGGTCCACCTAGCCCTTGGGGTGTGCCGCCACTTAACCCCAGTCACCTCGGAAAGTACCGAATGACCGACCACCCTACGAGCAGAGTGTGCCTCTCATTAACCGCCCAGGAGTTGCGGACTGCAGTTAACCACCAACTAATTGACGGTCGCAGGGGATCCACGTTCGTATACATTTATCCGAAGGGAAACTACTAAAAGACTCACGAACGGGGACCACCTACATTCTGGCATGTGGCCTCAATTAGAACGTTGATCTTGAGGTTAACCGCACGTTAAGTACACCCTTCCGGGCGGTCTCCGTTCGCCTCCCGAACGGCCGGGACAACCATACTGAGAATGGGGATTTGTGTAAATATGTATCCGACACACGCTCCATGAGTTTCAGGTCGAAGTCCCGCTGTCCATTGACCAGCCTTAAAACATGGCTGCCAGCAGAGGCTTGCGGCAAAAGTGCAGAATAAGACGTTATATGGCAGAAACCCACTGTTCTGTTTGTGGGATCTGGGCGCAATTCGTATACCTGATGCGTCCAGATCTGAGCTACAGAATGAATAGTCAATTGAACTATATTCCCATTAAAATGTTGAAGTTACAGTTGAAAGAAAAAGTATGTGAACCCTTTGGACTGATATGGATTTCTGCACAAATTGGTCATAAAATCTGATCTGATCATCATCTAAGTCACAACAATAGACAATCACAGTCTGCTTAAACTAATAACACACAAAGAATGAAATGTTGCCAAGTTTTTATTGAACACACCATGTAAACATTCACAGTGCAGGTGGAAAAAGTATGTGAACCCCTAGACTAATTACATCTCCAATAGCCAATTGGAGTGAGATGTCAGCCAACTGGAGTCCAATCAATGAGATGAGATTGGAGGTGTTGGTTACAGCTGCCCTGCCCTAAAAAAAACACACACCAGTTCTGGGTTTGCTTTTCACAAGAAGCATTGCCTGATGTGAATGATGCCTCGCACAAAAGAGCTCTCAGAAGACCTACGATTAAGAATTGTTGACTTGCATAAAGCTGGAAAGGGTTATAAAAGTATCTCCAAAAGCCTTGCTGTTCATCAGTCCACGGTAAGACAAATTGTCTATAAATGGAGAAAGTTCAGCACTGCTGCTACTCTCCCTAGGAGTGGCCGTCCTGTAAAGATGACTGCAAGAGCACAGTGCAGACTGCTCAATGAGGTGAAGAAGAATCCTAGAGTGTCAGCTAAAGACTTACAAAAGTCACTGGCAAATGCTAACATCCCTGTTAGCGAATCTACAATACGTAAAACACTAAACAAGAATGGATTTCATGTGAGGATACCACAGAGGAAGCCACTGCTGTCCAAACCAAACATTTGCTCATGGCCAAGGTGTTCAAACTTTCTATATTTCTATGACACTACTGCTGATAGTTAATTTGTAATTAGGACCCCTACAGTCCCTCAATTTCATTTTAGTATTAGTATGTGACATTAAGGATATTGTGTTTGTTTGTCTTATTACAAATACATAAATTATGTATATGATTGTGTATTGTGTAAAATAATACAACTTTATGCAGTAAAAAAATAGATGCTTGTGTTGAAAAATAGGTTGGTGCATAGTGGATTTATTATTTTAATGTTATTGTGTTTGACTTTATGAATCATTGCACACACTAGACTAGACACAAAATAAATAAATAAAAAAATAATATTCTTTCTCTAAACACTTAACCAAAAGAAAAAAACCTGTCAAATTGTAAATTGCTATTTCCAAAATGGTGTTAATTGGCAGTGGCTATCAGACTTTTGGAGTGCCAATATGGGACTAACTTTTTACTGAACAACAAACCCCTCAAAAAAAAGAATTATTTTCTGAAAAACTTTTAAAAACTGTAAATTGATTCCAAGTTGGAATTGAGTGGCAACAATACATTGGACATAAACAACAGTGTCACACTAGAATGAACAAAGCTGACTACCTACCACTCAAAGTTTGTGTGAGGGCTAACAAGAGAAACTTATTTTTGTTTGACAAAACACTTCACCAAAAAGAAGAATTTTCTTTCTTACGGTAACCTAGTCTCACTTTAGGATTAATGCAAAATGGTAACCTCCTATTTCCACTCAAAATTCTTTCAAGTGCTCCTGGCAGTAGTTAGCTAGATGCAGCAGCAAGCTAAACCAAACATCACACTAGAATCCACGACCCAGGCTATATCCCACTCCCACACACGACAAATAAGGGTAAAACACTCAGTATCCCTCCTGGTCTGCCTTTCTAAGTAGCTGCAGTCAGAGTGTCTGGAGAAATCCTGCATGGGAGTATGGATTGTTTTACTGCTCCTCCATTTTTCCCTCTATTGGTCAGTTGTCACTTGATCTGTGTCTAAGATCAACTATTTTCCGGTGCCAGGAACGGCACTCCAAATTGAAAATAATAACAGGTATGTTCAGACATGCTCTGGTAGCTCGGATATTGGAATTTCACCCGATTGGCCTAAATTTAACCCAATTGCAGTTCAGCACTAAACAATTCTCCAAGTTTATTGGTTTATGACCCTGCATGTCAAATGTGCTTCTGAACCAAGCATTAAAATTTTATGAGACAATAGAGGTCATTTTTATACCAGGCCTTCATTTGCATATATGTTATCCTAATATTGAAGCCATTGCATCATAAGTTGGTTTCTTCCTTTATATGCAAACCTCATGCATTTATGTTGAATTTGAATTACTTTTTTATGGATGTATCTTCTGTTCATAAGATCTTTTTGTTCGTTAATGCAAACCATTGTTGCACTGGGTGCAATCTTCAATATTTTATTTAAATTTTTGGTAATATCTTGCCATGAACTTGACTTATTTATATTGATCCTTTTTACATTGATCTAATTTCTTGTAAATCTTTTTTCCAGTTTGATTACACAATGTATTGAAATAACAAGGTCAATTAATAAATAATACATTTAAAAAAAAGATAATTATATGTTATTAAGCTTAATTGAATATTTCAATTTAGGCTATTAATATACAATTTGTCCACATTCGGATGTACGAGTTAATAGCTATAATAGCTATAACAATTAATTTTAAACATACTTTTTTAAATACTATATAACAATCATCACTCCTTCATAACTCCAACAACCACTTCTTTACAAACTTTAAATCCCAGTGCATTAGTCTAGTGACAATGTAACTATGAAGGCATATTTTGCATGATGTTGTTTGAGCTTGATGTTTTAAGCTTAAGCACGTGCATACTGAGACTGTTAAGTTATAGCCTATGTTTCTAAAGAAATGTGATTAATAATTCACTAGACTTGTGCATTTATTGTCAAATGAACTACAATTCATATGAATTTTGGCTCGATGGCAATTCATCTAAGTTCCTTAACTTTGTTCTGCCATAAGGATGTATTACCGAACAAAGAACTTGTTTAATGGAAGACTCTGTGTTTGCTTTGTAATATGGAATGACCATGCTGTAAAAAAAGGTATATGAAATTGAAAAATGACAAAGAAACTAAAGGCAAATAAACAGCTTAGTTTGCCATGATGCACAAGACTCAAGGTGGATTATTTCCAAGCAGGATTCTTCTGGACACTTTGACTTCGTCAATTAAAGGAGAAAGACAAATAGAGAGAGATTGCCTGGTTTTAACCCTTGCTGTTTTGGAGTGGGAGGTGAGCCTGGGTCATTGATCGTAGTACGTGACTGTCTAGGTTACTGCTATGCCAGGCCACTGCCACTTACACTCACTTCAATTGGGGGATAGCTAGCCTGGTTCATTGATCCTAAAGTGAAATTGGTTAGGTTACTGCTAGGAGACAGATAGTTTACTTCAATTGTTTCATTGATCCTAGTGTGAGACTGGTTCCCAAGTGATGTGCCTACACAGAACAAAATCTATACTGGCAGGACACAAAAATCACATATATATATCTAGGGCTGCACCGTTCCTGTGGAACCCTGGTTCCTCTCCTGCAACAGTTATAAAAGCAAAACAAACAAAAAAACACTCAAGCCCTCAGTGAACATTATTCTAGCAACCTAGTTTTCCATCCTACCCGTACCTTTTGTGTCACTAACTCCCACTACCTCTAGCATGTAAGCTCATCGAGCAGGACCCTAACCTTCATTGTTCCTTTGTGTCCAACCTTATTGGTTACAAATACGTGTCCGTCACTCCACCCATTGTACAGCACTGTGGAATCTATTGGCGCTTTATAAATAATAAGAATTTATATATATAAATATATATATAAGGTCCTTGCACTCAGACTAACCCAAATATTTTAATGCCGGGTGCACTTTAAGCCATAGCCAACCATAATAAAATAGTGAAAAAGGCTTGCACTCACAGTCTTTGAAGCTTGAAAAAGGTTTTCTTTATTAGGAGTTATTCCATAAAATCATCAACGTTTCAATCCTCGTCCCGGGCTTTCTTCAGGATCAACCAACAATAGATAACCAAGATAAGATGCTGTATTATATAGCCCATAAGAAAAGAAATTAACTCACGACAGGTGATCGGAATCCGACTATCGGCATCCTCCCGAACCATGTGCACATGGGCATGCGTGTTCAACCCAGAAGTAGAGAGAACGCACGTAATCCGGTTGCCATGGTAACGCGCTATTGCAGAAAACACTATAGTAATGGTAATACACAAGTGAAGTGTGTACACAGTGTCAGAAAAGGAATAAAGAGATCGAAATTCCCAGTAATATGAGTGATACCATATTTAACTGATAACCCCAATGAAATGTTAAACAAGTGTATCCCCATATTGAGGAACAAGTGTAAATCATATATTGTGACTATTCATCACTGAACTGAATGCAGTACTTAATTAGTAGTCCAGTAGAGGTAAAGAATGATTGTATGCTAGAGCTAACGTAGTTAGAGTGCACATATAGAAGTAAAGTGCATATCTATATACAGAAAGTATATTCAAAGAAAGGAAAGCTGTACTAAATAAAGGTACAGTGCTTGAAAAAGTGAAACAGTGTCATAAAAGATGAATAAAAAATCAAATAGAACATCGTAATTGCAGAAATATGGGCATATATAGACCACAGCAATTGACTTAAAGTAGAACAATCACTATTGAGGCTCACAACACACAAAAGTCTAGTGTGTGTATATATGCACATCATAACAATGCAAAATGTTATAACAAAAAAATATCTTGTTCTAGGGCAAAAAATCTCTTAAAAATAATATCTGAAAAATAAATTGAAGAAAAAAAATAAAAATAAATCAATAACACTAACTTCAACACTAGCACTTGGTTGACTAATGGCAATGGGAAGGGAGTGTGTGTTTTTAATAATAATATCACTTGGTGAGTTAGTAGAAGATGATGCTCCAATTGTTTCCATTACATAAGGTTATTCTACTGCAGATAAAGATGGATATAGACTAACTGGTGAGTGCACAATAGGGAATGGAACTCAAGGGATTGGGACTGGATAGCTGTGTAGCCTTAAGAAAACCACTAATCAGTGAGGCTAATCTGAAAAAAGGGCTTCAATTTGCTAGACAGCATAAAGATTAGACTCTGGAGCAATGGAAGAAGGTCATGTGGTCTGATGAGTCCAGAATTACCCTGCTCCAGATTGATGGGCGCATCAGGCTAAGAAGGGAGGCAGATGAAGTGATGCACCCATCATGACTAATGCCTACTGTACAAGCCTGTGGGGGCAGTGTTATGATCTGGGGTTGCTGCAGTTGGTCAGGTCTAGGTTCAGCAACATTATGTTCCCAAAGAATGAGGTCAGCTGACTACCTGAATATACTGAATGACCAGGTTATTCCATCAATGGATTTTTTCTTCCCTGATTGCACGGGCATTTTTCACTCTTTATATAGAAAAGATAGGGAAGGCAAGAAAGGGGGAGGGGTGGCCCTGTATGTGAAGGATAGCATAAAATCTAGCCTAATAAAAGTTAGTGAGGCAAACATAGAGTCCGTTTGGGTTACGTTAGAACTTGGTAATCACACAGTAACTCGTGTAGGTGTGATTTATAGGCCCCCAGGACAAATTGAAGAGTTAGATAATCTACTAGTTGAGGAAATAGCTAAAATAATAATGAAGAGGGAAGTTATCATCATGGGTGACTTTAATCTTCTTGATGTAAATTGGAAAACAAAATTAGCTACTTGTGCCAGGAGCACACATATTCTAAACTCCCTACTGGGATTGTCTCTAAAACAAGTTGTTGAGGAGCCAACTCGTAAAGAGGCCACACTAGATTTAGTGTTAACAAATGGAGATTTGGTATCAGATATTACTGTAGGTGAAAGTTTAGGATCCAGTGATCATCAGTCAGTGTGGTTTAATATAAGAACAGTGACTGAGTCACACCACACAAAAACAAAAGTTTTAGACTTTAGAAAAACAGACTTTTCTAAAATTTGAATATGTGTAGAGGAGTCATTATCAGACTGGAGCAATTTAAATGGAGTCCAAGAGAAATGGGATTATTTAAAAGTTGCACTATTAAAGGCAACAGAAAATTGCATTAGGCTTGTCAGTAAAAGCAAAAAATTCAAGAAACCACTATGGTACTCCGCAGATGTGGCCAAAATAGTTAAAAACAAAAAGTTTGCATTTAGGAATTATAAAAAAAAACAGAGTGAGGAAGACAAAATGATCTATAAGATTAGGCAGAAAGAGGCTAAGCAAGTTATAAGAGCTTCCAAATCACACACAGAAGAGAAAATAGCACAGTCATTAAAAAAGGGGGACAAAACATTTTTTAGATACATAAATGAGAAAAGAAAAGTAAAACAAGGATTAGTTAGATTAAAAACAAAAGAAGGAATGTATGTAGAAGAGGATAAAGGTCTAGCTGACTGCCTCAATGAATATTTTTGTTCTGTATTTACAGATGAAAATGAAGGAAAGGGACCTCAGTTAAGAAAAAGGGTAAATGAGTCATTTATTACATGTGAGTTTACAGAGGAAGAGGTTATATTGCAACTGTCAAAAGTGAAGACAAATAAGTCAATGGGACCTGATGGAATACACCCAAAGCTATTAAAAGAGCTTAGTGGTATACTAGCAAAACCATTAACAGATTTATTTAACCAATCATTGTTAACAGGAGTAGTCCCAGACGATTGGAAGTTAGCGAATGTTGTGCCCATTTACAAGAAAGGTAATAGGGAGGAGTCGGGCAACTATAGGCCAGTAAGCCTTACTTCAATAGTGGGGAAAGTGATGGAAACCATGTTAAAGGATAGGATTGTTGAACATCTAAAAACACATGGATTTCAAGATCAGAGACAACATGGGTTTTACTTCAGGGAGATCATGCCAAACTAATCTTATTGATTTTTTTGATTGGGTAACTAAAATTATAGATCAGGGTGGTGCAGTAGACATTGCTTACCTAGATTTCAGTAGGCTTTTGACACTGTTGCACATAGAAGGCTTATCAATAAACTGCAATCTTTAAGTTTGGATTCCAATATTGTTGAATGGGTAAGGCGGTGGCTGAGTGACAGGCAACAGAGGGTTGTAGTCAATGGAATATATTCAAAGCTTGGACTTGTCACCAGTGGGGTACCTCAGGGATCTGTACTTGGACCCATTCTCTTTAATATTTTATTAGTGATATTGCAGAAGGTCTTGATGGTAAGGTATGTCTTTTGGCTGATGATACTAAGATATGTAACAGGGTTGATGTTCCAGGAGGGATAAGCCAAATGGCAAATGATTTAGGTAAATTAGAAAAATGGTCAGAATTGTGGCAACCGACATTTAACGTGGATAAGTGCAAGATAATGCATCTTGGATGTAAAAACCCAAGGGCAGAGTACAGAATATTTGATAAGAGTCCTAACCTCAACATATGAGGAAAGGGATTTAGGGGTGATTATTTCTGATGACTTAGAGGTAGGCAGACAATGTAATAGAGCAGTAGGAAATGCTAGCAGAATGCTTGGTTGTATAGGGAGAGGTATTAGCAGTAGAAAGAGGGAAGTGCTCATGCCATTGTACAGAACACTAGTGAGACCTCACTTGGAGTATTGTACACAGTACTGGAGACTGTATCTTCAGAAGGATATTGATACCTTAGAGAGGATTCAGAGAAGGGCTACTAAACTGGTTCATGGATTGCGGGATAAAACTTACCAGGAAAGGTTAAAGGATCTTAACATGTATAGCTTGGAGGAAAGATGAGACAGGGGATATGATAGAAACATTTAAATACATAAAGGGAATCAACACAGTAAAGGAGGAGACTATATTTAAAAGAAGAAAAACTACCACAACAAGAGGACATAGTCTTAAATTAGAGGGACAAAGGTTTAAAAATAATATCAGGAAGTATTACTTTACTGAGAGGGTAGTGGATGCATGGAATAGCCTTCCAGCTGAAGTGTTAGAGGTTAACACAGTAAAGGAGTTTAAGCATGCGTGGGATAGGCATAAGGCTATCCTAACTATACGATAAGGCTAGGGACTAATGAAAGTATTTAGAAAATTGGGCAGACTAGATGGGCCGAATGGTTCTTATCTGCCGTCACATTCTATGTTTCTATATGTTTCTAAGATTCCAAGATGATGATACCAAGATTCATCGGGCTCAAATTGTGAAAGAGTGGTTCAGGGAGCATGAGACATCATTTTCACACATGGATTGGCCACCATAGAGTCAAGAACTTAACCCCATTGAGAATCTTTGAGACGTGCTTTAGAAGGCTTTGGCCAGTGGTCCGACTCTCCCATTATAAATGCACGATCTTCCTGAAAACTTAATGCTACACTGGACGGAAATAAATCTTGTGACATTGCAGAAGCTTATCGAAACAATGCCAGAGTAAATGTGTGCCGTAATCAAAGGTAAAGGTGGTCCAACTAAATATTAGAGTGTGTGACCTTTTTTCTTTGGTGACAACTTTTTTTTTTTGGCAGGCAGTGTATATTATATGTATTTCTTGCTTTTCCATCACCTCTAGTTAACACTCCAGCTCTTGTCTATTTTGTTAAGTTTGGAAAACATCATTCGTTGCCACTGAAGTTTTCTGACAGGGTTTTTAATGTTAGTTTTTCACTTTTTCACATAAGGGAGTTTAGATATTTATTTATTATTTTCATGTGTTTTTACAATTTTCGAATAAAAATGCTTTTAGAAAAATGGTAACCGAAGGGCAAGCAAAAAGAATTGCAGCCACACCATGTAATGAGGCAAGACTCAAACATTATTTACGGTTTTTGACGCATTAGCGTCCAGCTTTCGGGTGTGTTTGACAACATTGTGCCTTTGAGGACAATCCAGCCACCGATGACTGGAATTCAGTTCTGGCTATGTGGAAAGAATTAAGTAAATGTGTTCTGCAATTATTGTAATTAATTTAGTTAATTATGTTTCCTATACATACTTTATAATTGCACTGTGGTGTAATGGCATGATAAAGACCTAATTTGAGGCTGAAACATTGCTGCTATTACTTGGTACACTGATCTTCATTAACTCTGCAATTTAAGTACCCTTGAGTGCCTGGATCATTTTATTGCTTTCCTACTTATGTATTGGGGTATGCCAACCCCAGGTCCAGATTTGCACCATGGATTGGTTCCTAAGAAGAGTATGTTTGCCTTTTACCTTTAACACAATAGCTGCTGGGCACCGAGACCCTCAGCAGACCACACACTCTTCTTTTTTTTTATCCCTTTAGCACAGAACATCCTAACTAAAAGGGAAATTAGGTCAGACAGGTAAGTTCTCCTTTCAGCTGCTTGATGCTTCATTTACAGTGGTGGGACTAACTTCCAGCTGAAAGTGAATCACGAGAGAAGTAATTATTTTGGAGCAAGGGCCTGTATCAGTTGCTTAAAGGTCTTCTATTATGGAAAGGAAGCTCCCATATCATGATCAGCTGGGCAATCAGGTGGATGTTTTTTGTTATCTTGCTGTTTTGCCATGCCCTAGTATGAAATCACACAAAGTGTTCAAGAGTCGGCTGGCGGACACATCCCTGGGATGATGTGAACAGGGAGTCTGTGTGCCACTGTCACCAAGTGGTATTAGGCTCAACAACTCCCTGTGGAGGAGGAACCCATGGTGGTAATTGGTTGTAGCATTAGATAAAGTTCCATGGCATTGCTGGATACCTTAATACATTTTCTTTCTCCTTCTTTCCTCAGTAATACAGAGCTGTGGTGTATGTGCAGATGTTGGTTCATACCAATTTGCTTTTCTGTGAGTCTGCTAAAGTTATGTCATGCATTGCTTCATTATGATATATTAGCCTCAACTTTTTGCTCTGGCTTATGAAGATGCGGATGGATTTGCATCGGTAGCAATGGAAGCTGTCATAACACTAACTTGGTTGGCTAATGGAAATGGGAAGGGAGTGTGTGATGTTAATAATAATATCACTTGGTGAGTTAGTAGAAAATGATGCTCCAATTGTTTCCATTAAATAAGGTTATTTAAATAAGGTTATTCTACTGCAGATGGATATAGACTAACTGGTGAGTGCTCAATAGGAGCATAAACTACTGGACTGCTGCCTCTCCTCCCAGGATTCTCCTCTCTATATCATAGTCAATTTCCTCCATTGGAGCACTGCTTGGGTACTCTGCTGTACCTCTTCACTAAAGACTTTCACAAATGACACTCACAACGTCTCTCCAGAGCTCTCCCTTAATGGCTTCTTCTGGGACTTCAAAATATAGGGGGTAAAATATAATGATAAGAAGTCCACTGGTTTCACCAATTCCTTGCTTTGAGCACCAGAAAACATAGAAGCTATAACTCTTGAACTAGATGTAGTAGAAGGAGCTGCAGTGCCAGTGGAAGTGGCAGCACGACTTATTGCAGCATGAAAAGGCTGAGAAAAATCCAATTTCCACCAAACTGCTGAAATGGACATAAAAGACATACAGCTAATGCCGCTATCCTTAATACTGCTAATAGTGGTTGTGCCAATCAAGAGTGGTGGAGGCAGTGGTTGAGGTGGTATCAGTAGTCCCCATGGCTGTGGAAGGGGTGTTCAGACTCTCAGAGGCCACGGCACAAATGCTGACGGTGGATTGGTGAACACTTCCCCTTCCTATTCCTTTCCTCAATTTCTGTTTGGGATAAGGATCCAACATTAGTAGTGCTGTTTTTTGGGGGTTTCTTCTTTTTTTTTTTTTTAGCTCTATACCTCTGGGATATAAATGAGTGTATTGTGCAAACTAACAAAACTTTATTCAGCGCAAATAGGTGTGTTGCAAAATGTGCTGGTGCTTTGTGTGTTTAGACCCCTCATCAATAATGGTTGTCATGGGCCCAGTGGTCCTGAGGGACCCGGCCAACAGTGCAGCTGTATGGCATCCGCATGTTGATTCGCCTAATTGTGTGGCACATGTACATAGGGCCACTTGATGAGAATATGTCTTCAGGGGCCTGGTCAAGGCTGCGGCCCTTTTATAGAAAGGTAAGCAAAAAAATGCCTGTGTTTGTCAAGTATCAGCATTGTCACAGCAATGACAGTGTGTCATTATGTATGCCTGTGTGTCAGTGTGTCAATATTTCAGTATGTGTGTATCTGTGTGTATGTGTGTCAGTATGTCTGTGTGTGTATATGTGTGTGTGTCTGTGTGTCAGTGTGTGTGTCTATGTGTGTTTCAGTATATCTGTGTGCCTGTGTATGTCTGTGTGTGAGTGTATCTCTGTGTCCTTTTGTGTCAGTGTGTGTGTATTTGTGTGTCAGTGTGTGTATTCTGGGTCAGTGTGTATCTGAGTATCTGTGTACATGAGTGTCTGTGTATCTGTGTGTGTGTCAGTGTGGGTATATGTGTGTGTAACTATGTGTCTTAATAATGTAAAATGTGTGTAAAATGGGTCAATGTGTCTGAGTGTATGTGTAACTGTGTGTCTCTGTGTGTATTGGTGTGTCTGTGTGTGTATCTATGCACCAGTGTGTGTAATTGTGTGTGTATCTGTGTGTCAGTGTGTGTGTAAATGTATACACTACACACAATTGCCTGCCTGCATTCAAACACCAACATTCACATATATACCCCATACAAAAATATGCTTACACATGCTCTTGAGACATGCGCATGTAAGCGCCGAAATGCACGTTGAGTGTAAGCTCGAGTTCACATGCTCAATCTCAGACCTCCTCTCCTTCACTTTTAAACTTTTTGGGGTACTGCCTTGACGCAGTTAGGAGTTAGGAAGGTCTGATATGTTGGTCATTTCAATAGAAGCATAGGGTCTGCCTTGAAGCAACATGAGGTAGATTTTTCCAATTTTAATCTATTGTAGCTTCTTTTTTTCAATCTATAACATTTCATTGGAGTATTTTGTCTACAAAGGAGCATATATACTAAGTCTGTACAACATATACATGTTTTATCACTTTGGTTCTACCTATATGTTATCTATTTCAGGCAAAACTTGTGAATATTATTGATTAACATTATTGGTCTGGATTAGATATCTCTATCATCCCCGAAAGGATTTCTATTTCTATATCTAACTTAGCTACTAATACAAGTGCCAAACTTTGGACAATATACTTAATCAATTTAGACACATTTATTGCTAGTAGTCCATTTGAAATATATTTAATCAATTTTGAGATATATCACCTATGTGACATATATTTCAGACAAAGCTTATGAACATTATGTATTAATACTATTGGTCTGATTTAGTTGTGTCTATCATCCCTCTAAGGACTTCTATCACTATATCTAATTGAACTACTAACACAATGCCATAATTGGGGCAATCTATTGCACTATCTTAGACATACTTATTGTGAGTAGTCTATTTAGTAAATCTATGATCAGTTTGAGATCTATTTTAACTTTTTGCCTCAGGTATTGTTTGTTAGGGTTATAACTGCCCAACTATTTCCTATTTGCATACGCCTATCCCTTTAAGGAAAATTTATTTAGAGATTCTGAGCAATTGAACTACCTGATAATTTTTTGGTCTAATTTCACTCCACAAAGAGTGAGAGTCTATATGTGGATACCAGCTGACCTCCATAGTCTCTTAGAATCGTAGTAACTGACTCTTTGGAGGTGGGCGCTCGAGGGTCCAGACTTTCAGCTATGTAAGGGAAATTTCTGATGGCAGCCCTGTATTTAGTACTGTGTTGTTATTGTGTTTAACTCTGAGAAAACACTACACTGCTCACAGCACACAATATTTGCACACAGCGTGCCTGCACACTTGCACAGCACACTGGAGTAAAACACTCTGAAAAAGTGTAAAAAAACAAAACATTCTATCTACAAATACTTAATAATTTATTTATTTAAAACAATTTATACTGTCAAATTGTAAATTTGTAGTTTTGAGTAAGTGCTAAGTGTCAGAGGCTAACAGTAGGGTACTGCAGTAAAACAAATCCCCCAGTCTCACAGTTTCTTGATCCAATGAGATATCTGACTGTCTTCCTAGTTTGCTGCAAAACTGGAAAAATCTTTAAATTGGGGCTTTTGCCTTCTTTTGGATCAACACAAAAAACAGATGTTAGAAAGGCTAAATTTGATAAACCCATGTGTTTTCTTAGCCTATCTAATTATGTAACTATCTACCACTCAACATTTGTGTGAGTGCCACATTGGCAATAGCTAGGCATTTCCTTTTTACTGAACAGCACACTCCTCCAAAATAAAAATAAATGAAAACTGTCAAACTGTAAATTGGTGATTCCAAATTGTTGTTAAGTGGCAGTGGCTAACAGTATTACAATATACTATCCATAACCACCAGTCACACTATTATGAATGAACTAGCCTATCTACCACTGTGACAATAGCTAATTTTACTGAAAAAGACACTCCCCAAAAATGATTTTCTTTCTACAAACACTTAACAAAAAAGAAGTCAAACTGTAAACTGGTGATTACAACTTAGTGAGAGTGGCAATAGGACACTGCACTAACCATTCGCACCAGTTTCACATTGTGATGAATTTTGCAGACTCAAACTTTGTGTGAGTAGCTAGGCAATAGGAGTTCTTTGGCAATAGCAAGATACAGCAGTAAGCTAAACCTAGTTTCCTACTAGACATGTGCAATTTGTTCCGTTCCGAATGTAAATTTGGATTAATTTTGGCAATTCAGACATTCGGAAGTGCCGAACCGAAATCCCGAATTTCGGAAGTGCCGAACCGAAGTCCCGAATTTTGGAAGTGCCGAATTGCCTAAGTGCCGAATTGCCTAAGTGCTGAATTGCCGAAGTCCTGAACCAAATCTTTTGCCCATGCACATCCCTATCTCATACTAGAATCAGTTACCCAGGCTCTCAAGCACAGTGGATATGATTATGTCCCAGCATTGCAGGGATTAGCCTGGTTATTCTTTGGTCCGCGTCTCTGACAGGAAATTAAACATTTTGATCACAAAGCATTGCGGTATATGAAGTAATTGACAAGTCAACAGAGATCCCCACAGCTTACACAAGTTAGTTTCCACCAATTCACTCAACTTTAGTAAAATTGCAGCTCAATACAAAATTAATTACCTAGTCTATTGTAGAGTGATATCTGGTTGTCTTATCTACTATGACTACTTGGTGCATAAGGGCTGTGGGCAGCTGGAGGATCAAGGTAAGTGTAAAACCCTTTAGAAATAGCTTAACTCCTTAAAGTGGGCTGTAGTGATTATGGTGCTTTGATAGCCCCTTAAATTTTGTTTACAATTTTCAGCAAAAGGCCACACCACTAATTATCTTAAATTTATTAAAGTATGTTACACTTGTGGCTTATATCCAAAAACAGATTATTTCCAAAAAGACATTATTTTCGAAACAATGAACAATCCACTTGAAAGATAATTCAGGTGATCCTTTGTAGCAATTAGCAGTATTATTTGTTCAATTGACAATATATATATATTTGGCTGGACGCCTAGATTTCAACCAGCACCATCTTCACAATAGCTACTAAATGATTCGCTTTCGTCTTGTTAATTGTGTGATCTTAAAGATACTGTTCTTTTAATCTTCCACTTGATAAATACTTGAAACTGTTAATAATTTAATGGTTTTGTCAGCAATGTATCCCTGTCACTTTAAAAAAAGTTATATTGTGAAACTCTTGTTAATGATAGTCATCTTTTTCCTTATTTTAATTAATTAATGAACTTATTCAACATTTGATTCTGTACTCATAATCTTTCATACATTTAGCCATTATGCTTTCATATACCTTTTACACAAACACACAAAGAGTAACAGAGCTGGTGAGATAGCTCAATGAGGAGTGCTCAATTTGCAGTATCTAAACCCCACAAGTTCAAAGTGAACTCTTCCTTTAATTTTTTTTTTTACAAATTTAATAAAATGAATGCCAACAAGCTGGTTAATGAAAAACTCAAAAGCACTTTTCTTTTTAAAATGCATTACTATATTCTTATTATTATAGCAGTTGTTTTGTCTTTTTAAGTAATAGTTCAAATATATTTATTAACAATTTAAATAGTATAGGCTAGAGTGCAACAGCATGACATAACTACATGCATTCCAGGAGGTGTAGCCAGGAGACCCATGCAGAGGGAGAAGCTTAGGTGAGGAGACGAAGAGAGACAAAGAGTGACTGAGTGTGGGTTCCCATTTGAAGAGACAAGACTGGTGAACCAACGAAAATCAGTTTATTTAAATTCCCCTTTCCCTTCACAATCCCCTTCCTTGACGGGTTTGTTGTTTACCCATATCTGCCTTTAACTGAGAGCCGGGAGGGAGGACCGAGTGGGAACTGGGAGAATGCTAGGAGCGGAAGGCTCTCCTCAGCCACGAGGTGGAACAGAAAAGACACCGATATTCAGGTACCGCTGTGGTTATATAATCTTATGGCAGCAAAAGTGAATACCTTTCTAATCTTTCATATATATGTGTTATAAGGTGCTTCTTAAAACAATAAATACTATATATATATATATATATATATTCATATATATATATATAAAACAAATATAACAGAAAGAGAAACCAAAGTGTAAGGAAAAAAAAAGAAAAAAGGAGAGAAACAAAGAAAATATAATAAAGTAAGAAACCACGTTTATAAATCCTAATATCTACTTCTCAAATAAAGCAGAAAGGAAAAGAGAAGAGGAGACTCAAAAGGAAAGGAAAACAAATGAAAACTTAACCCCTTAAGGACTGGACTGTTTTTGCGATGTTGTACATTTGCGACCAGGAATATTTTTACACTTTTGTGGTGTTTGTGTTTGGCTGTAATTTTCCGCTTTCTCATTTACTGTTCCCATACAAATTATATATTGTTTTTTTCTGGACAAAAGGGGCTTTCTTTACATACCATTATTTATATAATCTCATGTATTTTAATTTAAAAAAAATAAAAAAATCTGATGAAAAATTGAAAAAAATACATGTTTTTTGACTTTTACTTGAAAAATCTTTTACTCATCTACAAAAGCGAATGAAAAAACTGCTAAATAGATTCAAAATTTTGTCCTGAGTTTAAAAATACCTAGTGTTTACGTGCTTTTTTGCATGTTATAGGGCTATAGGTACAAGTAGGATATTGCGGTTTCAAAACATACATTTTTAAAATTTATCAATAGTGACATTGTAACACTATTATCTGTCATAAATCTCTGAATAACACCCCACATGTACATATTTTTTTTAAAGTAGACAACCCAGGGTATTCAATATGGGGTATGTCCAGTCTTTTTTAGTAGCCACTTAGTCGAAAACACTGGCCAAAGTAAGCATTCATATTTGTTTGTGTGTGAAAAAAGTAAAAAAACTAAATTGAACGCTAATTTTGGCCAGTGTTTGTGACCAAGTGGTTACTAAAAAGACTGGACATACCCCATTTGCAATACCTTGGGTTGTCTTCTTTTGCAAATGGTATGCCATCATGGGGGTAATTCTCATTCCTGGGCTACCATACGCTCTCAAAGGCAACGTAACCAACCTGGCCATTTTCAATGTAAAATATTTGACCCATATATTTGACCTTGTAACTTTCAAAAATGCTATAAAACCTGTACATGGGGGGTACTGTTTTACTCGGGAGACATCGCTGAACACAAATATTAGTGTTTAAAAACTGGAAAACGTATCACAACAATTATATCATCAGTAAAAGTGCTGTTTGTGTGTGAAAAATGCAAAAAAAGTAACTTTCACTGACAATATCATCGCTGTGATATGTTTTACTGTTGTGAATCACTAATATTTGTGTTCAGCGAAGTCTCCCGAGTAAAACAGTACCCCCCATGTACAGGTTTTAGGGTGTCGTAGAACGTTACAGGGTAAAATACAGTGCTAGCAAATTAAATTCTCTGGAATTTCGGCCTGGGTTGGCAGGCAGGTCCCTCAAATTGCAATCAATAAAATTACTGAATTATGTAAAATATTACATAAATACGCACGTAGAATTTAAATATATATGCATATTTATATATTTGAAGTCTACATGTATATTTATATAATTATTTATGTAATTTTGTATATGGACGTATGTATATTTCTTATTATTTTTATTTATTTTTATATACATAGATATATATACAAATTCATTCTAAGTGTATTTTGATATAAATATATATATATTAATTTTAAAATACAGTTAGAATAAAATTTCATATAGATATATAATTTTTTTTTAAATTTTTATTATTTAAAAAAAATTATTTAATTTAAATTACTTATTATTTATATTTTATAATAATATATATATACAATATATATAGTTATTATATATATTATATATATACGTGTGTAATTTAATTATAGGTGTATTTTTATATTAATATAAGTACATATTAATATAAAAATACACTTAGTATGACATTATATATATATGATATATAGACATATATTATATAGATATAATATATGTCTATATATCATATATACACATATATAATTATTTTATTTTTTTAATTAACACTAACTTTATTTTTTTTTCTGATTTTACACTAGCAGGGAGACTGCCTGTCAGCACAGACAGTCCCCCTGCAGGCAGACACATGGACACCTATTGTGACCATGTGATCGCTGTGTTAAGCGATCACATGGCCACAGGGGTCCTAATCTGCCGTGGGGAGACTGTCTGGGCTGCAGGCAGTCTCCCCACAACCGGAGGAACACTGATCGCCGCCGGGGGAACGACGGCGATCAGGTAAGTACCCCCAGACCGTTAGGACGGTTCAGGACCGTCATCGGTCGGCAAGGCAAAAATGCCGATGACGGTCCTGAACCGTCCTCGGTCCTTAAGGGGTTAAACCTTGCTTTAGTCAAAAATCTATAAAAACATGTAAATATATAAAGAACTTATTTACATAAGAGTACATACACACCGCTGAATATATCTATAACCTCACTCAAAGGAGGAAAAAAAAGAGAGAGGGAAAGAAGAAGCAAGAAAAAAAAAAGATTAATCTTGTAAAAGGTATATGAAGGGTGTATGATAGACGTAATACAATTTGTAGTTCTCATTGTGTGAATCGCTTGCATAAAAATATGTTATATTGCATGATCCTTATACAAGTAGAAGGTACATCGGGTAGAGCTACATTATGGGTTTAGCATCAATTAATACTTCAACCACAAAGGTTGTACCGTGAGGATCTTTTGTCATCATCAGATATTGGGAACAACATATTCTAATGGAAAGATACCATTGTATAAATAAACCAAAATATTTATCACTAAATATACCAAGAGATGTTATAGTGCAGTTTCACTCCTATGCTTTCACAGAAAAAATTCAAAAACTCTGCAGATGAAAAATTCAAGGATTTCCAAAACTTTCAAGACCTCTCAATAAACATAAGGCTCTGGAGAAAAGAATGTAGTTCATATTTAATTATCCTAAGAAAACACAATGTAAAATATAATTGGGGTTACCCGAATAAACTGAAGGTCACTTGGAGAGACACCTCAAATGAAACAATTTAAAAGAATGGTTATCCATAAATAAATTTGATTAATCCTATTAAAGTCTAGGAGAAATAAAAAGAAACAAAAGTAGAGATGAAGAAAGAAACAAGTGAAGAATTGTAGAAATGAAAAAGATAAGAACAAGAGAAATAAAGGAAGGAAAAGGGACTTTCCTTTTTTTTTATCCCTATAGAAAGAACAAAATATATTATATTAAAAATAAGCGGACAATAAAGGAATTCACAAAAGTTAGTCACCTTTTTAAAATGAAGACAATTAGAAATCATGTCCATAAGAGTCACATTTTTGTCACTAATACTACTGAAGCACGACATAAAGGTTATAAAAGGGAAATGGAGGAGATGGGGTGAAAAGGAATTAAAGAGGAATTTATCTGGTGTTTTGCTTTCATATAAAAAAACTAACATACTGGGAATATCAATATGAAATGAGAATTAAGATTAAAAAATATACAAATTAGAGAATAAATCATAAAATAAATATCAATAGGACACATGGAATTTCATAAATAATGAATAATATTGAAATTAACACATGTCAATTTGAGCACTGTTTTTATAAAATGGGGTCAATATGATGAATAAAAGTGAGAGAGGAGAAGTAAGAGGAAATTGGGAAAATTAAATTGTTTTTTTTTTCTTCTTTCTTCCCCCAGGTATATTATAATACGCATGGGTCCAATTTGTCTCCACCATACACCATATGTTAATGGCGGAGGTTTCAACCAAGAGTAAACAAATTTTGGTTTTCTCTATGGTTAACTGTACATATTTCCCTTCTTATTTTAGAAGGATTTATTTTTTATTTTTCGGTGTTGATGGTCAATATATGTGGTAAATGTTGTAAAATGTATGTTTTTAAATGTGTTTTTTATGGAAATATTATACATTTGGTGAAGAGCCGTTGAGGAGAGATGGATGAAATATGGTTAAAATATTATCAGTTAATGCCCAGGGTATTAATTCCCCATATGAGAGACGGACTATTTACAATTACTTAATTAATGTATATCTACTCAATATTTCCCCAGTGTGTCACCTCAAGAAAATATGGGCCATTGCCGAAAAATTAAAAAAAGGAATGGTAATTGTAGCATGGGACTTTAATTGCATTTCTGATATAGATATGAATAAAAAATATTTAAAAGGTATAAAAACTAACAAAAAACAAATAAAGCAACACGCGTCTATGCTTACAAATACTTTAAATAACTTTGATTTATATGATACATGGAGAGTTTATCATCCAGGAGAGAAGGATTTTACCCATTTATCTAGAGTGCATCTTCATATAACCGCATTGATCTAATATGCAGTAATCAAATACTGTTGAAAAGAATAACTAAAGTCAATTTAGTATTGGTTCGCTTTGAACAACGGAACTAGACAGGGATGCCCACTTTCTCCAGTCCTTTATGTCATATCTATTGAACCGTTAGCAATGAAAATCAGAGAGAATAAAAAAAATTTAAGGCTTTTCAATTAATCGAAAACAATATAAAATAAATCTATATGCATATGATATCCATAAAGGGAATCAACACAGTAAAGGAGGAGACTATATTTAAAAGAAGAAAAACTACCACAACAAGAGGACATAGTCTTAAATTAGAGTGACAAAGGTTTAAAAATAATATCAGGAAGTAATACTTTACTGAGAGGGTAGTGGATGCATGGGATAGCCTTCCAGCTGAAGTGGTAAAGGTTAACACAGTAAAGGAGTTTAAGCATGGGTGGGATAAGGCTATCCTAACTCCCTTGGAAGAGCCTAGTTAGAGGCGAAACGCGCGTCGGGACTAGTTTAGAGTGAGGTCGCTGGGGCTAGACATCCAGGGACCACGCTGCAGCCGAGTTTAACAGTTCAGTTCCCCAGTAGTCGTCCTTGCTCCTTATATACTCTAGATATTCATTAGCAATCTATTACAGCATAGGTTCTACCTTTTGGCATGTGTGTTATATGTGGGATGTATATTATTTATCAGAACGTAGTGTTGGAGAGATTCTATTGGATCTACTTAGGCTATTTACTTGTGATTTACTCCTATTCAAGCAATACCCCCTACAGGGGATTTTTTTCTTTACTTCTATTTAGTGATTAGTCACTTTCTTCCCTTAGTTCAGCACATTTTTGTTTCTTTTATATAGGTGTTGTGCTACAACCAGTCTTTTTTTATTTTTTATTTTTTTATTTTTTATTTTATCACGGCTATATATATATATATAGTGTGATTTTATAAGAATTATTACAAGTTAGGTTTTATTTATTAAGGGTTGCTCATTATACATTTAAACTCGCAGGATTGTGATATTGCATCCTCTGGGTTTTTCTGTATTCTTTCTCTCCTTTTTGTAATCCTATCCTAACTATAAGATAAGGCCAGTGACTAATGAAAGTATTTAGAAAATTGGGCAGACTAGATGGGCCGAATGGTTCTTATCTGCCGTCACATTCTATGTTTCTATGTTTCTTTTGACACTAACAAACCCAAAGCAATCTCTAATAAACCTCATGGAGGAGATCTCCACTTTTAGTAAAGTATCAAAATATAAAATTTATATACAAAAATCAACAATTATATCTAAAAATATAGACCCATATATGAAAAATTAAAAAAAAATCAATATAATTTTACATGGATAAAATATAGTTTTCAGGGGGAGTGGCCTAACTACCAATGCGAGCGGATGCATCTGAACAGAGCTCCTCAATAGCGGAATCTATTTAACCGGTAAAGAATAAACTAAATTTCACAAATGGGCAATAAAAAGAAACCTAACCTGCAAATGAATACTCCAGACCCGGGCTCAAGCAAAAAAAAACTGAGATTGGATAAATACTTCAGAGACACTGTGAAAGTACTGGGCACTGAAACAGACGACAGCCAGGAGACGCCATCTTTGACACGCAGCTCGCCATCCAGCAGCCCGACACAGTCAGAACACACTTCAGAACCCAGGATGGTGACATCAAAGAACATTTAAAAAAACCTACCTTCTAAACAGGATATAGCAGCAATGTTGTCCAGGTTAGAATCCTCGGTACAGGATAAACTTTCCACATTGGCAACAGAAGTTAAACAAATCAGCAACAGAGTAGGGAACCTAGAGGAAGACAGAGATTAGATATTAGACAGAATCCTCACTTTAGAACAAAGACAAGAAATCAGAGACACCAAGCTTCTATACAATATGAAAAATATTGAAGATCTTGACAATAGGAGCTGGAGAAATATTATCAGAATACGGGGAATCCCGGAAACACAAGGCCCATCAGAGGACCTCCAGTCCATACTACAAACACTATTCAATAGAATACTACAGAGACCGGAGGACACACATATTCTATTGGATAGAGCACACAGAGTGCTCAAACCTAAAGGCCTTGCACAAGAAGCCCCCAGGGACATCATATGTAGAGTGCATTATTACTCCGAGAAGGAGGCCATTATGAGAAGCGCAAGGGAGACCTCAGAGATCACTTACAATAACGCTAAAATCCAACTGCTTCCAGACCTGTCATGGGTGACACTAAGAGGTAGACAAGCACTGAAACCAGCAACTCAGGCCCTACAACAAGCGGAAATCAAATATAGATGGGGCTTCCCATTCTCCTTCACAGCTTCACACCAAGGGACCCAGGCTTCACTCACCAATGCTGCCGAAGTGACAGAATTTACAAAATACCTGGGCCTGTCGGCTGTGGTGGTGATGAACTGGAACGATGTAATAGAGTCATAGACTTCACAGGCCCCGCCACAGCGCAGTGGGGGACAAACACAGGACTTTCGGAGGAAACCGCCCTGGAAATCTCCACCAACATTGCCCTTCATGAGACCCAGACACCAGCCAGCGACTCCAAGACAGATCCGATAGACACATGACTGCCCTAAGTGACTCTCTATAACTATTGGAAGGTCAATAATACACCTGCAGATGAACTGAGATATCTATTTAACAATATCGTGCTGGCCTTGGTGGCAAGTATATATGTATGCTAATGTATTGCCTAACTATGTTTATGCAGCCTACCATGATTGAGGATCTATGTTATCTTCATCCTATAATCACAAGTTATAGAAATGTACCTAATTAAATGCACAACACAACCATTCATGATAGGCACCAGACTCAGGCAATAACTACAAGACAAGACCAACATGCACCAGGCTACAACGTCACAAGTGCAATTTTTTCCGCTAAAAACACACTTTTGGATTTGGATATATACCCACCCCGGCACAACCCGTGAAAAGTAGTCCAGACGCTCACAACGGATCAGAGCTCCGACAATTTTCTGTTGTAAGCCTCAGTACACGACCACATACACATTGGGTCCGTAGTGGCCCAGAGCGGTACGATATTGAGAAATAAATGAACATCATTAAATACGTGACCTCCCTGATCCTGTTAAAATAACTGGACACTACCAGAGTTAAGTACTGACTCCTCTATAGAAGTCAAAGGACATAGAAACAAACAAATCAGAGAGTCTTCACATTTGAGTTATCGGCTTCTTTAATATACGATAGCTTACCACATTCTCCTAGGGAAAACACCACAGGAGACTGTATAATCACTGTTCATTGTTTCTTAATTGTTTATATTTATTTGTTAACTGTTACTTACCTTTGTGCAATGACCCACTGAATATAGTGGATTACAAGGAATATAGGGATCTAAAACCGGTGGACACTTCACTAGATTCTAGCTACACCGATAACTTCAGGTATATACATTCCCATTAAGACCATCTCAGGGAACCACCCTTGAGAAACAACCAACTCGACCCAGAAATGAGCATACTCTAAATATACTCCCAAAACGTCAGGGGCCTCAACTCACCAGAAAAAAGAAAGATGGCACTTTCTGAATTCGCTAAAACAAAGAAAGATGTTATATTTTTGCAGGAAACACACTTGAGGGGCGAGAACGCCCCAACACTTAAACACCCCAGATTCCCCCCATATCTATTATAAAAACTATAGCAAAAGCAAGTTAAGGGGTGTAGCAATAATGATAAGAGCAGGGATCCCTTTCACGTATTCAAACCACGTAGCAGATGATTCACTACGTAATCTTGCAGGGCTTAATAGGAACCTCTCCAGTCACCCTAGTGGCGATTTATCTCCTGAATAAGCACCAATGTGCTGCTTTTCAGAAAATTATGGCGAAAATCAAACAAATCTCTAATGGAACTCTGATAATCGGGGGAGACTTCAATATCTCTCTGGATGCCGCCAAAGATAGTACATCGCACAACCAGCAACACTTGACCTCGACGAGATACCAAATGCAACATACACTTCATACCAACCAACTGATAGACTGCTGGAGGGTACTCCACCCGACAACAAAAGACTACACCCACTATTCTATCCTGAACAAAACTTACTCTCGCATAGACTTTTTTCTAATAACACATAGGGACTTGGGACTCATAACAGACACATCTATAGGAAACATAACTTGGTCCGACCATGCACCTATCTCCCTCTCGCTGTCCATCCACTCTCTTCCACACCTCAAGGGGCAATGGAAACTAAACCCGAATTTACTGAACTCTGAAAAAATGAAACACTCTATAGCCTCCTCAACAAAACAATACTTCAAAGAAAATAAGACCCCAGATACAACAGCATTTACCCAATGGGAAGCCCATAAGGCGGTGATCCGGGGGGAACTGATAAAATGGGGTGCACAAACCAAAGAAGATAAAAACAAACGAATCACCAAATTATTGGAGGAGATCAAACGAACAGAAAAAACACACAAACTCAACATCTCAGAACCCATATACCGCTCACTCATTGCATTAAGAAAGGAACTGCACTCACTCCTACTAGACAACACTAAAAGGGCCTTGCTGTGGACTAAACACCTATACTATGCACAGGGCAATAAATGCGGAAAATTACTTGCACAAGCGCTGAACAGAGGCAATCTGAAACTTACATCCCCACAATAAAACGCTCAAATGATACAATAGCACTAACAACAGAGGA
Organism: Pelobates cultripes; assembly: GCA_933207985.1. Classification (NCBI taxonomy): domain Eukaryota; kingdom Metazoa; phylum Chordata; class Amphibia; order Anura; family Pelobatidae; genus Pelobates; species Pelobates cultripes. Next base: position 152,045,877 of record OW240917.1, on the reverse strand, counting down.
CATAGCAGAGACCTTAAGAGATTATTATACTTCCCTCTACAACTTACATAACAGGGCTCCCAACACTGAGGAGATCAAAACATATTTAGAAGACAAATTTGATACGACTCTTTCGGCGGCAGTGACCAGATCCATGGAGGAATCGCTGTCTATAGGAGAGCTCTAGATGGCCATTAAAGAGTCCCCACACAACAAATGTCCAGGCCCAGACGGGTTTTCAGCCACATATTATAAGATATTCCAAAAAGAACTAAATGAACACTTCCTAGAGGCAATCAACTCTATCCCATTAGGTCACACAATACCCCAACAAATGCTAGAAGCAACAATAACCCTCCTCCCTAAACCAGGAAAAGACCTGGAGATATGTACAAGTTATATACCTATTTCTCTTATAAATGTTGACGTCAAAATCTTTACCAAGATGATGGCGACTAGGCTTAAACCCTTCTTACCAGTTCTGATCCACCCTGACCAAGCAGGATTCGTCCCAACAAGGGAAGCCAAAGATAATACCACTAAAATGATCAATCTGACCCACATGACATCCCAATCCCAAACTCCAACTATTTTGCTAGCAATAGACGTGGAAAAGGCCTTCGACAGGGTGGACTGGTCATTTCTTTTTTTTTTTTTCTTTTTTTTTTTATTCTTTTTATTAAATATTTTCATGAAAATATTAATAGACATAACAACACCTAGGGGAAGGAACCTTACAAAGAGAAAATAAGGACTCCTATCCTCATTACACATACATAAATATAATGTTCTATTTCAAATTTAATCAATAGGCCGACTAGAACACAATAATATAGTAACATTAACGTCCCATCGAGTGAATATTGTCGTCCAAAAATGGCCTTAAAAAGCCTTATAGATAAGACAAACAAAAACAAAAACAAAGACAAAACTGGTCATATATATTGCAGATCCAATACCACATTTAAATAAAACAATATGAGGCCAAGGAGCCCAGCAATAGAACCCATTATGAAAACATCAGACTAACCATAAGATGATCGTATGAAGTAACCCCACTACCTCAGACTCATTAAAGCCCATTAATTTTTTCGACAAGACTAGAATAAAACGTCAGAGCATTAAAATTAGGATATTCTCTCATAGACAATAACCCCTTTTCCATCTCAACTTGGAATAGGAGTTGGGCTTTAACTTGATCTCTCGTAGGAATGTCAGTGCTTTTCCAAAATCTAGCAATTAATATTTTAGTAGCCAATAAACAGTGTATAATCACAATATCAAGATTATCCTTTATTTCTGGGCCCAAAAGATGGAGTAAAGCGACTTCCGGTTTGAATTCCAAATAAGTACCTCCAATTCTATTTATAAATTCATATGTAATCATCCAAAGAGATTTAATTCGATGGCAGGACCACCATATATGAACCATAGAGCCATCTGGATGTAGACACCGCCAACAGTTAGATGGGTTAGTAATAGACATTTTAGCAAGTCTGATCGTTACCAAGTACCATCTATATAATATTTTAGTAAAAGTCTCTAAAATATTCAAACAGTGGATGATTTTTTTAGTCCTTACAAAGGATTTGCACCAACTATTAAATGGAATAGAAATTGCTAGATCAGTTTCCCATTAAGGCTTTGGGGATAAGAGGGGTCCCTTTCATTTTTATTAATTCAACTGCAATAGAGAAGATCCTTTTAACGTTATACCCCGAAAAGATTTTCCTAAACAGTATTCCAAAACGGCCTTCTAAAACCAATATATTATCTTTCAAATAGCTCTTAATACGAAGAAAGTTAAATAATTCTCTAGAGGGTAAATCTAACCAATTTTTCAAAACATCAAAGCTTTTCAATTGGTGGTCATTATAAAGATCTTTTATCTTATGATTAGAGTCTTTATACCAATTTGTCAAATTTATCTCTAGCATAAAACATTCTAACGACCTTAGACTCAGATTCTCATATATTTTTCTGTTAATATTCAACTTCTTCTTTATATTAGTCCATTCTTTTAATGTCTGTGATAAAGACAAAGGACAATGAGAACCAATCTCGCACAGATGCCTATTCTGGCTTGCCTCTCTCCATAAAAGGAATTTGAGGTTATCTAAACCAAGTCTGGCTGCTTCAATTTTATACCAAGCTTGGTCTGTAGAGTCACTTAATTGTAATTTGCTGGCATGAACTAGTATATTAGCCTGGTAGATTTGATTAACAAGGGGGTAACCCAACCCCCCCTGATGGTCCTTCCTTGATAGAGTGTATGTACTAATTCTTGGTCTCTTCCCTCTCCAAACATACGCTGTGATGCTAGTTTGCAGCATTTTCAGCCAATAGCTCGAAATCGAGAGAGGGAGCATACTAAATAAGTATGCCCATTTAGGAATTATATAAGCTTTAATAGTATTTATCCTTCCCCACCAGGAAATTTCATGCACTCTCCATTCTTTTAATAACATATTAGTCTCTTTTAACAGCTTCAAAAAATTGATTTCCATAGTCCGACTTATCTCTGCAGTTATGATTACCCCCAAATATATAGACTCTTTTTTTGTCCATTTAAAGTCGAAATCTTTCTTTAGGGAAAATAAATTATCTTTATGGATATTAATCGACATAGCTATTGTTTTATTCGTGTTCAATTTATAATTTGAAACACTACTGTATTTGTTAAATTCTTGCATTAAATGCGGAAGAGAAACCAGAGGATCCGTAATAGAGATTAAGATATCATCAGCATATAAACACATCTTCCATTCGTCAAGTTGGGTTCCTATTCCTTTAATCCCAACATTTTGTCTAATATTATTTGCTAGTGGTTCAATTGATAAGATGTATAATAAAGGTGAAAGAGGACACCCCGTCTCGTCCCATTATTAATATAGAACCAGTCTGAGCATAAATCACGGGCTACTATATGGCAGAGGGATTCGAGTATATAGCTCCCACGGCACTCAAGAACCATCCGTCAAAACCGAACTGTAACAAAGTTCTGTTCAGATATCCCCATCCGACCCTGTCGAAGGTTTTTTCTGCATCCGCCGACAGGGTCAGAAGGGGGGTTCCCTCAACTTGAGCCCATTCTATAATATCCAAAACCCTGCGAGTGTTATTAGAGGAATGTCTTCCCTGCATAAAACCTATCTGGTCCCTGTGTATAAGTGATGGCAAAACTATTTTCAAACGTTCCGCTAAAATTGCGGCATAAAGTTTCATATCCACATTAACCAGAGAAATAGGGCGATAATTACTCACATTATCTGGACTTTTGCCCTGTTTCAAAATTGGAGTAATGTGAGCCCTTAATAAATCTTGAGATGCATTCCCTTTGATTGCCAATTCATTAAAGGTGTCAATTAACAACGGAATTAATTGTCTCTTAAAAACTTTTTTTTTTTTTCCCCCTTCACTCAAGATGACCACTAGGAAGGGGCAAGATAATAAACAACCCATGAAAAGAGAAATAAAGATAGAATGTAAGTCAGATAGAAGGCTCTCTTCGTCAGCTCCGCCGCAAACACAGAAATTGGAATTAGACCAACAACAAATTATATCAGATTCTTCCTCTCAATCATTTAAAGAAGCAGAACATCTATCTCCAAAGGGCATTTCTTCAAACTTAGGTCCAAAAGAATATAGCGCGGATGAATTACATATTTATCTAGAGTCCTGTTTTGAACGGCAACTTGAGAAAATCAAAAAGGAAATACATGAAGGTCTGCTGGAATTCAAAATGGAGTTATCACAAATGGAGAAAAAACTTAAGCAGTATGAAGAAAAAGTAGAATCAATGGAATTTCAGCAAGCAACAATAGAAGATACCATGAGAAAGACAAATAAAAAGATAGAGGATATGGAACTCAAAATTGGAGACCTAGAAGATCGTTCCCGCCGCAATAATTTAAGAATTAGGGGAATCCCAGAATCTGTCAATAGTGATAAATTGCAAGATCATATTAGGGAGATTTTTGTACAATTGGGTATTCAAACGATAAATTCATTAAATTTTCTGGAAAGGAGTCACAGAGTTATGAAACCGGAATACGTGGATCAAAGCAAACCGAGAGATGTGATGATCTGCTGCTCGTCTTATAAAATGAAAGAACAAGTTCTAAAAGCATCAAGACTTATTAAGATGAAGGCTCCACATAGTGACATTAGGATTTTTCCAGATATTTCCTATCACACTAGGATTAAAAGAAAATCGTTTGCAAATTATACAAAGATCTTGCATCAGAAGAACATCAGATATGCATGGCGATATCCCTGTAAAATTATTGTTTCGTATGAAGCAAGGACATATTCCTTTTCAGATGTTATAGAAATTTCAGAGTGGTTTAGAGAGCAAAATTTTCAACTGGACATTCAAGGAAATGAGGATAAAGGACACAGGAGAGAAGCTATATAAATTGAAAAATGAAGGTTTTTTTTTTTTTATTTATTTTTTTTTTATCTTTCTCTCCCCCCCTTCTCGGCTTTATTACCTATACCTGATCTAACGGGAGGATGGAGAAGATGAAGATAGACTTTGCTAATTGACAAAAATTATAATTGTGATGCACTAGGAGAGTTTTTTCACTGGGGATGATTGCACGTGCAAGGATTTTCTTTTTTTTTTTTTTTTAGTCAATGTAAGACATTAGATGGCCATATAAATGGCTTACAAAGTTACTAATGGTAATTAAAGAGGTGGTTGTTGTTCACGATATGCACTGTAAATAATAGGATGTAAGAAAATGATTAAGGAAGGGTAAGCATAATAGTTGTTATAAAGGAAGAAATTTCACTGAAGAAGGAAAATGGGAACATATAATTATTGGAATAGATGAGGAGTAATACTGAAAATCTTTTGGTAAGAGTTTAAGAGGGAGATCTGAGGGTAACATTTTTTTTAATTTGATAGGTCACAAGGAAGCATGTTTTTTGAGAGAAGAATTCATATAATTAAGTTTTAAAATACAGCTTGTTAATTTTAAGCTGGATTTCACAAAATGAGTGAAATTTGATAAGCCACTGATATTGCTACAAAAGTTATGAGAATACTGAATTAAATAGAGGCATTGAAGGGACAGAAAGATAAAGGTTTGATAATTGTTGTAAGGGATTGTTTAATCACTAAGGTTTTTGTTGGATTGAATAATAATTTATGTTCATTAGAAGTAGAAGAACAGAATTGGTCGGGTACGAAGTCTGAGATCTTCTAGGAGAAGAGAGGGAGAGAGGAGGAAGAAGGACTAGTTAGAGATTGATAAGATAGAGGTTTTTTTTTTTCTTCTTCTTGGTTGATATCTATGTAGAGTACTAATTGGGGTCCTAAATATATCATCTGGCTCAAACACTCTCTATAAGGGGCAGTTCAGTATCATTATAATGATCCTATATAGGATCTATTTGGAGGTTCTGTGAAAGAGGGTAATCACAGGTCCATCCACACTTCCTTTAAGGGATGTCTTTTATAAATGTGGTTGCGAATGTAAATGTTTTGTGGTTTTCTGTTTGTTATAAGTTGACGAAGATGCAAATATATGAATTAGTAAGAAAAGACACCTATCCTGAAGGGGATGTGATTCTGAAAAGAGGAAAAAGGGGAAAAGAAAAAAAGAGAGAAAAAAAAGAAAAGAGAGAGGAGAAGTCAGGAAAGGGAGAGGGGAAAGAAAAAGAAAGGAGAAAAAGATAAGATAAATTCTCTATGTTTAATGTAGTTTCTATCAATGCACAAGGCTTGAATTCTCCACAAAAAAGGAGACTTCTAGCTGATCATATTAGAAGAGAAAATGCGCATATTGTAGGCATCCAAGAGACTCATTGGAGAAGAACAGATGAGGGGAAATTTAGAATTAAAGATTATACTAGTGGGGTATGCTCTTCTTGTAAAGAAAAAAAAAAGAGGGGAGTAGCTATTTTCTTCTCTTCAACATTAAATGTTTCGATTATCTATTCTAAAATTGATCCGATGGGAAGGTGGATTATTTTAGTATGTACAATAGAAGATAAACGTTATACATTTGCTAATATTTATGCCCCAAATACTTCTCAGATACAGTTTTTATATAAATTTTTTGCTCAACTAAATAAAATTAAACAAGGACATACTTTAGTTATGGGCGATTTCAATTTGGTAATTGATCCCAATATGGACAGACAGTCTGAAAAGGCTAAAATCCCCTCGAGGAATGCTTTAAATCAGGCAAAATAATTTAGGAATATAATACAAAATGAAGCCTTTTATGACTGCTGGAGGATTTTTCACCCTACAGAGAAAGATTTCACATGTTTCAGTAAGACTCATTGTTCTTATTCAAGAATTGATTTCATATTCGGAGATCGAAATTTGATAGAAAATGTGAAATCTTCTAATATAATTACGGTAACATGGTCTGATCATAATATGGTAAAAATACAATTAAAGAATAATTTTTTTAAGCAAAGGCCAGACTGGAAATTAAATGATAAGTTATTAATACCTAAGATTAATAGGGAACAAATTGCAAAGGCTATAGACCACTATTGGCAGGACAATGATAATAACGAAGTGTCCTCAGTTATAAAGTGGTGCGCATTTAAAAGCGGCATAAGGGGGCACCTTATTAGTTTAGAAGCTGAGACTAAGAAAAAGCGACAGGAATCCCTTTCAAGTCTATATATGGAACTAAGTGAATGCTATAAAAAAAATATTATGACACCTACAAGAACGATCTCGAATCAAATTAGGATAATAGAAAATAAAATAAATGAAATCATGATCTTTAAAATAAATAGAAATCTTCAATATATGAAAATAAATTATTACTATAGGGGAAATAAGGCCGATAAATTACTTACCAACAAAGTTAAAAATTTACAAAAAAATTAATTAATTACAAAAATAAAACAGGGAAATGAAATAATATTAGACCCTAAAAAGATTGGGGAAGTGTTTAGAAATTATTATTATAAACTGTATAACCTACCAGTAACATCTTCACAAGAGGAGTTGGATAGGTATTTCTCGAATATTCATCTGCCCAAGCTGGATGATAGCCAAGTAGGACAATTGAATACAGAGATTTCTTTTAAAGAAGTTTCTGATGCTATTGATGATATGAAAAAAAATAAAGCTCCAGGCCCAGATGGATTTACAGATTCTTTTTTCAAAACATATAAGGATAGGTTGATTCAGAGAATGTCTGATTGTTACAATATGGCGATGTCTACAGGTAATTTACCTAAAGAATTGCTGGTTGCAAATATTTTACCTATTCTAAAAAATAATAAAAACTCAGAAGAAATTGCTAATTATCGTCCAATAGCTTTATTAAATAATGATTACAAAATTTATGCTTCTATTATAGCTAAGAGAATTAAGAATATAATCTCCTCCCTGATCTCAGAAGATCAGGTAGGGTTTATACCAGGTAGGACGTCTTCTAACCATATTAGGAAGATATTAAATATATTTTCTAAGATCCATATGAACAAAATTCCTTTTCTAACGATGGCCTTAGACGGAGAAAAGGCTTTTGATAGGGTCAGTTGGAACTTTATGAAAGCAACTCTTAAAGCTTTTGGGTTTACAGGGCAGATTTTGTCGGCAATTCTGGCCTGCTACTCTGCACCTTCTAGCAGGATTGTCGGAGGTGGGATTAAATCTGATTGGTTTATGGTATCGAATGGTACCCGACAAGGTTGTCCTTTATCCCCGCTGCTTTATATTTTAACAGCTGAACTTTTGGCATATGAAATACGAAATAATGTCGAAATATCTGGGTTTAAAAAGAGAGATAAACATTTTAAGATATGCCAATATGCAGATGACACTTTATTAACCTTAACTAATCCAACTAAGTCAGTAGTAGCAGTTATGCAGGTAATTGAAAGATATAGCCGTTTGTCAAACTATAAACTTAATGTTCAAAAAAACGACGGTATTACCCTTTTATATGAAAGAGGAAGATTATCAATATTTAATTAATTTTTTTGACTTTAGATGGGAAAAAAAGGGGTTTGTTTATCTTGGGATTAATATAGTGAAAAATCCTGGTAATACAATGATGGCCAATGTAAGTCCTTTGATTGAAGAATGTACCCACTCGTTAAAACAGTGGAATTCCATGAAGTTATCTTGGTGGGGTAGGGTTAATTTTATTAAGGCATACATTTTCCCTAGGTTTATATATCTTTTGAGGATGATTCCAATTCAGATGCAGCCCCAACAACTAAAACTTATAAATAAGATCTTTAGAGATTATGTATGGCTTCAGAAGAAACCCAGATTAGGTCAGGATCTTTTATATATGAAACATAAGCATGGAGGTATTGGTTTCCCAAATATTTTCTTATATCATCAAGCAGCCCAATTAATGCATACCCTACCCCTAATTAAACAAGATAAAATCTCACCGAATTGGTTTGAAATTGAGGGGGAAGATATTACTATTCCATATAATATTGTAGAATTAATGTGGCCCTTAAGAAATGAAAACATAAATAGAAATATAGGATGTTCAACGGATAATTTGATAACAAAACCGTTAGTAAAATCTTGGTCTTATTTTAAAAATCAATTAGAATTAAAAAATAAAATATTACCAGTTTTACCCTTTAAAAGTCTAGAGGTCTGGATAGAAAATTTGAATATAACAGAGTGGCTTGGCAAGGGGATTAAAAAAATAGAGGATATACTAGAGGGGAGTAGGATTATTTCCTTTCCAGAGTTACAGAGAATTTATGGGCTTTCTTCTTCACAAACTTTTAAATATATAAGGATCAGGAGCTTTATACAAAGTTTCCTTGGCGGAATTTCAAAGTCATCTTCAGTAGCTAAATTGAATGCATTGATAGATTCAGAGAAGGATACAAAAATATTAACTAGATGTGTAGTGATTATGAAAAGCATAAAAGGGTTTGTCCAGCCTTTAGCAAAAAGTAAATGGGAAAGAGACTTATCAATAGAAATTAATATAAAGGATTGGAATAGGGCCCTTCATACAGTTTACTCTCTGGTACATTGTTTAAATATCAGAGAGGCTCATTATAAGCTTTTAAACCGCTGGTATATGACGCCAAATAAGATGCAGAAATTCTCTAAGTAAGAGTCTTCTAGATGCTGGCGATGCGGTAGCGAGGAGGCAAATGAATTGCATATATGGTGGGAGTGTCCTCCAATTAAAGCAGCATGGGATCTTTTTATGGGCTATATAAATACTCTTTTGAACATCACGCATATCTGGACCCCAGATACTCTGCTTTTACATTTAAATTTACCGCTACTGACTAAAGAAAAGAAATGTCTATTGATACATGCGTTGATGGCTTTTAAGATGTCTATAGCTAAAAACTGGAAAAAAACTCTAATTGATCCATGGCCACATATTAAGACAATTATTATAACTCAATGTAAAATGGAAAGGGGTATAGCATCTAGTTTAAACATTAATATATATTTATTTGAGATATGGGATAAATGGATAAAGATTCTTGAAAATTTAATATAAGATAGTCTATTTAAAGATAAAAAGGAGTCCCCTGAAAGGGTGGTAGTAAATAGGTGTTAGGAAGGATACAATAAATATCTTGAATACATTGTCAACATGTTAGTTATGTTTTGTCTGTGTAAGTGTGTAATATTTGCTCAGCAGTAGAGAGGAAAGAGAAGGCTATTCTATTTTATGTTTCTGACACTTCCTTTCTCTTCTGAAGTTTAAAGGCTGGAAATAATTTTCTCGGAGAACAAGAATAATGTTTATTAAGGAGCTAGAGCTATAAGCATTGAAATATTTTATGATTGTTTCCTTGTAATTATCTCTGTATGCATTTTATTGTCTGTTCAATATTTTATATGTATGTATAATACATGTCAAAAAAAATAATAATAAAGAAAAAGAAATTATAAAGAAAAAACAAAAAAAAAAAACAAATTCAGATACCCATCCGGTCCAGGAGCTTTACTATTAACAAGCTTATCAATTGCCAATTCCACTTCATGAAAAGATATATTTCTATTAAGTTTCACCATCTGGTCATTAGATAATTTAAACAGATTGGAATTTTTCAAGTACCTGTCCAACACATCTTGATCAGGGGATTTATTCAGATTATAAAGTTTTTGATAAAACGCTCTAAATTTACTGGCAATTTCTTCAGGCTTATAGATGTAATTATTCCCATCTCTTAATTTAGATATCTTATGGTCAGTCATCTTTTTCTTTAGTTTATTTGTTAAGACTGAGTCTACCCGATTATTCTTATAATAATATTTAATATTTAACTTGTTTAAATTACGTTCCACCCTATTCTTAATCTGTTCATTTATCTTTTCTTGGTAGACTTTAATAGCTAAAGCTCTATCTTCAGAGTAAATTTGTTTGTTAGCTTTAGAGAGATTATAAAATTGAATGTAAAGATCCGACAAAATATTATCTACATTTCTTTTTTGAAAACTTGAAAGTTTTATCCAGTGTCCTCTAATGACTACTTTACACGAGGACCATAAACATTTTTTAGATACCTCCTCAGATGAATTCTCCTTAATAAAGAAATCAGTTATCTTCTCTATATGTTCTACATTTGCTTTATTTTTTAGCAGATAATCTGCCAATTTCCACATCTGAGGAGGTCTCTTATTAATTTCCATCAGATCTGCGATTACTATATCATGGTCTGACCAAGTATTTTCAACGATAGAAATTAGAGAGATTGCCTGAACTAATTTTAAATTACCTAAAATCATATCTATCCGAGCAGCCGAATTATGTGGAATAGATCTGTGCGTAAAATTTCTTTCATTGGGATGGAACAGTCTCCAACAGTCAAACATATCCGCTTTCTTAATCACTCTGCTTAACGATGCCGCCTGCCTTTTAAGAGATTTATCTATCCTCTGATTTTTAGCCAATTGTTTGTCCCAAGAGGTATCAAAGATGCAATTAAAGTCACCTGCAAGAATGACTCTATCCTTTTTAACCTGTTCTACCAGACCTAAAATTTTCGTCAAAGTTTTAATTGGGTCTTTATTAGGTAAATAAACATTGACAAATGTATAATCCAACCCATTCATTTGACCCACCAGAATAATAAATCTCCCTTCCGGATCTAAATAATCATAACTGCAATCAAAGATAACTTCTCTAGAAAAAATTATAGATACACCACATTTCTTTTTTTCTTTTAAAGAAGCGGAATAAATCACCGGATATTTTTTGAAGAACCATAGTTTTCTAGCTTCCCCAAACCAGTGGGTTTCCTGTATAAACCCTATTTGAATTTTCTGATTCACCAGAGTATTAAACAAATATCCTCGTTTAAGAGGAGAATTGAGGCCTTGGGCATTGATAGATAGGATTCTAACCATCAGTTAATCTAGATTTCTTTTTAGGGCTCCTTGACCACATCTGCAACACATACGACCAGTTAAACATACTACACATCTGACAATACAACAATAAAACAATAAAATCTACATAAACTTCTGGAATACCAAAAATAATATTCCACATACTGAGAATCCCATAGACTCCCACAGGAAAGAGCATGGGATCACGGACTTTCCCATAACAAGAAAAAGAAAACGGAGAGGTGGAAGAAGTGAGAGAGAAGGAGAAAAAAAAAATAAGATAAATAAATCTCGCTTCATAATTATCTGAAAGGTACACCATTCAAAATAAATATCTAAATTAAAATACTCTATATTAAATTTTACCACTCCCAACAATATCGCTAATCATCCTAATGCCCATTAAGGGTCATCGTGAATACACTTTCAACTTCCAAGGTGTTAATAGTAGGTATATCTAAATAATTTATTATTTACAGTGGTGTCATCATGGCCTTTACTCCCTTCATACCAATATGAAATACGTCACCAGATTGTACCAATTTAGGGCATTATAAATACCCCCTTATATCCCAAAATTGTGGTCACCCTAGTGATCACTTAAATATTCAAAGGTAACATCAATATTAATTTTTTCCCTTTTCCCTTCGCTTCCCTTCTTCCCGACTCTACTCTATATTTGTTACCCCTAATATTTGTTACCCCTAATATTTCCCTGAATTTTTTCTGTTGTCCCTAATAGGACCAATGTGAATACACTCTCATTCTCTATAAACAAACTAATGTAGTGAAAACACCAGGATCATTACTCCAATTTACCATTATAAACTAATACCCTTATTGTTCCTATTAAGAGCGTTATAAATACCTTCTGGTCATTTCTTATACACACATTAGAAGCCCTGGGCTTTGGTGGCAGATGGCTCCAATGGATCAAGGCGATCTACTCCACCCCAACTACTCGACTGAAGGTTAACGGGCAACTATCTGGATCATTCAAAATCAGCAATGGCACTTGCCAGGGATGTCCCCTATCAACCCTTTTATTCATTTTGACTTTAGAGCCTCTCTTACAGGAAGTACATAGGAGATCAGATATACGAGGTATGAGAGTCCAGAAAAAGGAATATAAAGTCTTGGCCTTTGCCGATGACCTTTTATTTACTATTGAAAACTCTTCGACCAGTCTGCCTCAGTTATTGGAGGCTTTGAACAGGTACAGCGAACTAACTAATTTTAAAATCAATGCAGAGAAATTTGAAATTTTAAATATCAATGTACCCACAAACCAAGTTAAAAAATTACAAAACATATATCCATTTCTGTGGGCTAAACACTGGGGGTACAGATAACAAACACGCCTAAAACATTGTACACCGCTAACCTCCCAGGCCTGATTTCCTCAATAAGGACAGACTTAGAGGCATGGAACAAGCCACACTTTAGGTGGATAGGTCGAATTAGCATCATTACGATGGACATACTTCCACGAATCCTACACTTACTAACTACTCTACCAATCAATATCCCTTCTGACTTTTTCCAAAAGGTCTAATCCATGCTCATATCTTTCATTTGGGCCAAGAAAAGGCCCTGGTTAGTATACCATATCTTGACAAGAACCAGGGAGAGGGGAGGTTTGGGCTGTCCTCACATCCTCCATTACCATAGGGCGACTCATCTAGGGAGGATTCTAGAGTGGTCTAGGATAGAGAACAAAAAGACCTTGGTGGAAAAAGAACAATCACAACTCGTAACACCCCTGAAAGTCCTACCCTGGACAATTCACTCCCCGGGTAGTATGATCCCCGAAAACTGCCCACTATCACAGCGACACTCAAAGCCTGGAAATCCATAAATCAAGGTCCCGAGTTCACTCCCACCACCTCACCTAAATACCCAATCTCCCATAACACACTATTCCGGGTGGAAAAAGGTGGCATTTTGCATGGCGCTCACACCAACCCGGTGAGAGATATATACACAGAGCTCAGTGACATAATGACGACCAAGGGCCTAAAACCCTTAGAGGAACTATTAGGCTCCACTCACCAGACTTTGATGCAAACATTCCAGTACCATCAACTTAAACACTTTCTGAGTACAGAGTGTTTATTACACTGGTCACCCAGAGAAGAAATAAATTTTGAAAAGCTATGCACCAAACCCCCAACAAAGAAAATAATATCCAAATGCTACCAACTGACACAATCCTCAACTGACAAACACTTACCCTGGTACACCAAAGCAAACCAGACTTGGTTCTCCATACTGGTATATGACAATAATTGGACCCAGATTTTGATGAAAATTATGAAAACTCATCCAAACGTATCATTGCAGGAAACTAACTACAAATTCCTAACGCAATGGTATGTCACTCCAGTGGACGCTCACAAATTTTGTCCACAAAATCGCCTTCATGTTGGAGATGTGGGAAAGAACAGGGAAGATATCAATACATTTGGTGGTCATGCAGAAGGGTAAAGGGTTACTGGAGGGAAGTGGCACGTATCACTGAACAGCTCAGCAAGGTAACCTTGGTCTTCAAACCAGAGACAATACTCTTCTTCCACATTCCAATTTCACTGAATAAATTTAAACATTCCTTACTCTATTACCTCTTGTCAACAGTAAAAGCAGTAATAGCGGGGAACTGGAAATCGCAGACCAGACCCTACAGAAGGGAATGGTTCCAAAAAATAGACAACATCCATAAAATGGAGGAGTTAAGAATGTCAAATTTGGGCAAATTCAGTAAATTCCATATCACATGGCAACCTTGGTTCGGTTCACCCAGGGGACGAAAGAACAATTACCCTTAGACAAATAGTGTAGAGAGAAAACCGGGATAGGACAACAAGGAGGGAGGTGGGCTAATCCAAGTCAGATTAAGACACTCTAAATGGTCAGAATCAAGTCAGGAGTACACTAAACCACTTGACACGTTCATACACGCTGCCCTGATGATGACTAATTTTTGTATGTTCCAGGAAAATGGGAAATGTATCTGACATGAGGAGATATTTCTCAGATCCCAAAGTGTCACTAACTGAATGTGTACTTTTGAATTTCATTTGTATGTAATTGCAACTGTTTTACACTGTTTAAATTTTCACACATTGATATGTGTTAAATGTATCTTTTCGATGTTTTTGAACAGAAAATCCAAAAAAAAAAAATAAAAAAAAAAAAAATATATATCGTTTTCAATACCTTAACAAAAAAAATTAAGGATCTGAGGGAATTAAAGTTCATAGAACTATTGAAATCCACAAACCATTTATTAAAAGAATAAAGGAAAGTGGAGCTCTCCTGGTGGGGGCGAATACATTTAGTCAATTCATATATTCTTCCGAGATGGTCATATTTATTCCAAATGATCCTTTTATCAATTCCTAAAATGTGGTTAACAATGATACAATCAAGTTTTGCAGATTTTGTATGGAAAGCAAAGACACCAAGAATAAACCAGAAAGTGTTATCCTTAAAAAAAAAAAAAAAAAACACCAAAGGAGGTCTTGGTTTCCCAGACATAAGAAAACTGTATCAAGTTAGCATGTTAACTCATATTTACAGAATGCAAATTTGTTCTCCAGAATTAGATGGATGGCAAGAATTAGAGAAAAATGCTATAGGAGATATAGATATATCTTTAATTATATGGAGTATAAAAGAAAAACAGTTAATATTCTATCTAACAAATAAGAACAACATTTTAAGTCAAACAATCGAAGCATGGATTAAAATAAAAAATAAATTAAAAATTACCTTAAAGTTAATTACAACACTGAAAATTGATATTCTACAATTAACAACCCAAGATTTAGATGTAAAATTATGGAAACAAAAAGGAATTGAGTATATATTTGATCTAGTTGATTGAGGTCAAGTTAAACCTTTTGCAAAATTAAGAGAAGAATATGATCTTCCTAATTTCCAGATCTTCAGCTATCTAAGAGTTAAAAATATTCTTAATACTGTTTTACACTGTTTTTATTTTTTATTAAACATTTTAATAAATGTTTAGTTCAGGAACATACAACTATAATTTCTAAAATTGAAAAACTAAACTATTTAATTTAATTATACAAGAATTGAAAAAATATTATCGAAATCAATGGAGCTGATGGCAAACATAGATACCCCAAAAACAATTACAGCCATACTTAGGTGGGAAAAAGATCTGGGAATCGGAATAGATAGAGAGGAGTGGATAAAATCATTTTCTAATTCTTCTTCCAGAATTCATTGACTGAATTTGATAGAAATGCAATATAAAATACTCAAAAGATGGTATTGGGTTCCAACTAGATCAGCAAAAGTGTCCCCTAATCATTTATATTTATGTTGGAGATGTAATAAAAAAGAAGGAACCTATACCCATATATGGTGGGATTCTATATTGGTGAAAGAAATATGGTTAAAATCTAATGAATGGTTTTTCACCCATGCTGTGGTACACCCGCATCATCCACAGTAAACCAAATCAAGGCCTGCAACCCCGGGCTGGGGGGACGGGGGGACGGGCCGATGCACTCCTACCTCACCCGGCTTCAGACACACCCTGGCTTTTCATGCCACTGTCCTACCTCCCCATTCCCCCACTAATGGACACAACACAGGGAGGCAACGAATATCATGACAAACTCTTACCTACACAACAACTTCCAACAGTCGCGTACAGTAGCAGACACAGACAGAGGAGCCAAAAGGACCCCCTGAACGTCTTGAGAGTCGAGGAAACCCCACCAAAGCTCAGGGATCAAACCAAGCCACCAACAAAAATACTAAAATACAGAAACCGCAGGGCCCACAGATAGACCAGCACCAGTGAAAACCACTAGCCAGAAATAGACACCATACCCACAGACAACCCTGAATCCCGGCCCGAGGGGCAGAGGAACCAAAGACTAAGACAACACAAGCTTAACCATTCACTAGACTGACGGGACGTTCCGGTCCTCAAGGCACGCCATAGCAGCACCCTGATGACTAACCTGGCCTTACCTACCCAAACAACAAACTGTCAAACATGAAATCTTAAAAACTGAATAAGCTTGCAATGTATATTTTACAAAGAAACGTTGTACCCTCTCTTAATTCTGTACCCTAAAACCAAATGCAAAAGAAAAATGACAAAAATAAAGAATTAAAAAAAAAAAAATAATCTAATGAATGGTTTTTCAACATATCTGAAATAAAATTAAATTGGACACCAAAAGAGGTGTTGTTACATAGGAACAGACCTGATATGTCTAAACCCTTAAGAATGCTACTTACTCATACGATAATAGCTGTAAAATTAGCTATAGCTCAACATTGGAAATCTAAATATAAACCTACTTGGAATAAAGCAAATACCCAATTAATATATCAAATCCAAATGGAAAGAGGAATTAGTTTAACTATATTAAATTCCCCCAAAAATATTATACATGGGATCAATGGTTATCAAAGGTAAACTAAAATATTCAATATAATCAAACTAAAATTATACCAACCTATAAAAAAAAGTAATATACAGGCCCTAAAGGTATTACAAGAAGAATATCTGTGTAAATTTCAAGTCTCTCTCTATTCTCTCAATGGCAATGAAATGAATGAATGCTAAATGTTGTGTTTTTTGTTGTGTAAATCTAAAGAGAAAGAAAAAAGAGAGCATTAGAAAAGAAAAATAATAGTATGTTTATGAATGCTGTATACAGGGAGTGCAGAATTATTAGGCAAGTTGTATTTTTGAGGATTAATTTTATTATTGAACAACAACCATGTTCTCAATGAACCCAAAAAACTCATTAATATCAAAGCTGAATATTTTTGGAAGTAGTTTTTAGTTTGTTTTTAGTTATAGCTATGTTAGGGGGATATCTGTGTGTGCAGGTGACTATTACTGTGCATAATTATTAGGCAACTTAACAAAAAACAAATATATACCCATTTAAATTATTTATTATTACCAGTGAAACCAATATAAAATCTCAACATTCACAAATATACATTTCTGACATTCAAAAACAAAACAAAAACAAATCAGTGACCAATATAGCCACCTTTCTTTGCAAGGACACTCAAAAGCCTGCCATCCATGGATTCTGTCAGTGTTTTGATCTGTTCACCATCAACATTGTGTGCAGGAGCAACCACAGCCTCCCAGACACTGTTCAGAGAGGTGTACTGTTTTCCCTCCTTGTAAATCTCACATTTGATGATGGACCACAGGTTCTCAATGGGGTTCAGATCAGGTGAACAAGGAGGCCATGTCATTAGATTTTCTTCTTTTATACCCTTTCTTGCCAGCCACGCTGTGGAGTACTTGGACGCGTGTGATGGAGCATTGTCCTGCATGAAAATCATGTTTTTCTTGAAGGATGCAGACTTCTTCCTGTACCACTGCTTGAAGAAGGTGTCTTCCAGGAACTGGCAGTAGGACTGGGAGTTGAGCTTGACTCCATCCTCAACCCGAAAAGGCCCCACAAGCTCATCTTTGATGATACCAGCCCAAACCAGTACTCCACCTCCACCTTGCTGGCGTCTGAGTCGGACTGGAGCTCTCTGCCCTTTACCAATCCAGCCACGGGCCCATCCATCTGGCCCATCAAGACTCACTCTCATTTCATCAGTCCATAAAACCTTAGAAAAATCAGTCTTGAGATATTTCTTGGCCCAGTCTTGACGTTTCAGCTTGTGTGTCTTGTTCAGTGGTGGTCGTCTTTCAGCCTTTCTTACCTTGGCCATGTCTCTGAGTATTGCACACCTTGTGCTTTTGGGCACTCCAGTGATGTTGCAGCTCTGAAATATGGCCAAACTGGTGGCAAGTGGCATCGTGGCAGCTGCACGCTTGACTTTTCTCAGTTCATGGGCAGTTATTTTGCGCCTTGGTTTTTCCACACGCTTCTTGCGACCCTGTTGACTATTTTGAATGAAACGCTTGATTGTTCGATGATCACGCTTCAGAAGCTTTGCAATTTTAAGAGTGCTGCATCCCTCTGCAAGATATCTCACTATTTTTGACTTTTCTGAGCCTGTCAAGTCCTTCTTTTGACCCATTTTGCCAAAGGAAAGGAAGTTGCCTAATAATTATGCACACCTGATATAGGGTGTTGATGTCATTAGACCACACCCCTTCTCATTACAGAGATGCACATCACCTAATATGCTTAATTGGTAGTAGGCTTTCGAGCCTATACAGCTTGGAGTAAGACAACATGCATAAAGAGGATGATGTGGTCAAAATACTCATTTGCCTAATAATTCTGCACTCCCTGTATATGTATGACTATTCAATGTTGAAAAAAGAAAAAACTCTAATAAAAAGATTATTTAAAAAACAAAACAATTTAAATTGTTACCTTTAGGTGTAGGATCGTCTTGAGCATTTATATTCTCCAGGCTTCAAATACATGCAGCAGCCTCTATTTTAACATTTGTACTTGCAATCAAAATTAACTGATTTGAAAAAAATAATACAAACAAGAGACCTTTTTTTTTAATCTAAAGCACATCTTGAAAACGAGAGAAAATATTTTATAAATAAATAATACAGTTCCTAGCGATTGTATTTACATTGGGGCACATGTTAAACAAACATTAAGACCAATTCACAAAGATAAATGCCAGCAGCATTATTTACTAAAGTGAAACTTCAAAAAGAGTTCAAAGTGAATCTCAAATTTTAAGGCCAAAATAGCCATGCTGGAGAAGTTCTCTGTCAGCTATGCTGCCAGTTCTGTTACTCTGGCCTAAAATTTTAAAATCACTCTGAATTAATTCTACTTAAGTGAATAACCCTGTAAGACAAACAGTCAGACAGAGTCAAACTGGAAACAAAAGTAACATTTCTCATATTTCAGCCTATATGACAAGTGAGCTGTATTATTTCACCCCAACTTACATACTGTTTTCATCACAATGGAACACTATAGCGTTATGAATACAAACATGCATTCCTTATGCTAGAGTGCCCTATATGCATGTTTTTGTTAGGTCCTCTCCCCCTTATTTGTCATTAAAATTATATATATATATATATATATATATATATATATATAAAAATAGGTTTTTACTTACCTTTACCCAGGCACGTAGACTCCTTTGGTGCTGCCTGCCACTCACTTTCCTGTGACGTTATCCAGCCCCTTGAGCCTATTGTCAATTTAATGCGCATCGTGCATATCCAAATGCTTTACATAGGAAAACATGGATTTCAATGCTTTTCTATAAGCTTCCACGTCCAGGGCTGCCATCAGAAATTTTGGGGTCCAATCTTTACATTAAAGTCTCCACCTCTCCATTCCTTATGAACTTGCTGTATCCCAATAAACTCCAACTTAGTGGGGTCTGCTCCATGGTGATCCCTGAAGTGAAGTGACACCTGGTGCAGTGCATATTTCCTCCTAATGTTGTATATATGCTCACATATTCTAATACGTAGTTGTCTTGTGGTCCGTCCAATGTAGTGAAGTCCACATGGACAAGAGAGCATATATACAACATTATTGGAATTGCAAGTGATTCCCTCTTTAATCTTGTATACAGTATTGTTTGCCCTAAATTCTCCAAAATGCTTTTTTTCTACCCCCTCTTTTGGTGCAGGCATTACAATGCCCACATCTATAAAAACCTCCTTGCATACTTAAAAAATGTCTTCCTCTCACTTTCGGATTATCCAGTATATTACTAACTAAAATTCTCCGTAAGTTAGGGACACTCTTAAGACTATCTTAGGTTTAAAAGTAAAAATTTCATTTAAAATGGGGTCTTCTCTTAATATAGGCCAAAATTTGTTCATTATCTTACGCACTTTATGGTTATGTCCACCTGAAAATTGGCATAGAAACTGAACATTCGACCCACTATTTATTACCCTCTTCTCTTTATATTGTAAAATATGTGATCTTTCTATCATATTTACACTTTTAATTGCTTCTTGTAGAACCTCTTTTTTATACCCTCTGTCCCTAAAATCATAAATTATTGTCTGTCTTTGTTCTATAAAAGTACTTTCCTCAGTGCAGTTTTTTTTTATTCTAATAAGCTGACTTCTAGGAACATTATTTAGCCAAGGACTGTAATATAAATCAACTACTACTGTCTCTTTAAATATTTACTTTATGGTAACATATACTACTTGAATATATGGAAACAAAGTTTTAGATGTGAATTCTATTTTTTGTGATACATTATGACTAGAGTTGAGCGAACCCGAACCGCAAAGTTCGGGTTCGGACCAAACATTACGGCTTTTGGAGACTGGACCCGAACATTTCAGTGTATGTTGGTGTTCGGTGATTTAATGGCGCGTTTTGAAAGGCTGCAGGGCAGCCAGTCAACAAGCGTTTGACTCGTTGCCCTTAGAAGCCATCACAACCATGCCTACTAATGGCATGGCTGTGATTGGCCAGTGCAGCATGTCACCCAGCCTCTATATATAAGCTGGAGTCACGTAGCGCCGCACGTCACATTAGCTCTTATTAGTGTAGGGACAGGATGCTGCAGCTGTGAGTGTCAGCTTGGGAAAGAATTCTTGTGTTGAATCTGCAAACTACAGCGTTTATTCAAACTACAATGATTATTTTAGTGGGTGCTATACTACATTTTTGTACCCTGCCCTGAGCCCAGTGCCACAGAAAGTGCAGTGCACTTGCAACTGCATGTGTGCCAGGCACATGACTTTAATCATGTTCTGGTAGCTCAGTGGGCAACATCTAGGCATTTTTAAATACTGCAATTATTTGGGTGCTAAATAGTACATTTGCGTACTGCATTTCTTGAGTCTAATAAAACCCTTAAATACTACTGTTACATTGTTGGTTTAAAAAAAAAAAAAAAATCACACTTTTTTGTGCTAAATAGTACATTTGCGTCCTGCGGTGCACTTCATATCTGAGAGTCAACTAGAACCACCAAACATGGCTTACAGCGCACTTTTAAAAATTCAAATTCTTTAGGTGCTAAAAAGTAAATTTGGGGCGTGCACTTCATATCTGAGAGTCAAATAGAACCGTCAAACACAGTGCTTACAGCGCACTTTGAAAAATTCAACTTGTTTTGGGTGCTAAATAGTACATTTGCGTCCTGCGGTGCACTTCATATCTGAGAGTCAAATAGAACAGTCAAACACTGTGCTTGGAGCGCACTTTTAAAAATTAAAATTGTTTTGGGTGCTAATGCTAAATAGTACACTTGCGTCCTTCGGTGCACTTCATATCTGAGAGTCAAATAGAGCCTTCAAATACTGTGCTTACAGCGCAGTTTGACCAATTCAAATTTTTTTTGGGTGCTAAATAGTACATTTGCGACCTGCACTTCATAGCTGATGGTCAAATAGAACCGTCAAATACCAATACAACAATATTGTAATTCGGGGGCAATACCCTCACAAGTCAAACGGAGAGGTCAGTTTATAGGGAAAACTGTTGCCTGGATACAATTCTAAAACAATTCCCATATGTCCTTTGCAGAGTTTACATGCTGGAAAAACACAGGGGCCAACTGCTGTGGCTTTCTGCAGTGTGCATACTGGCAAGGAGGGAAGGATTGAGGAGTAGGTGGAAGATGATGTGGAGGATGATGAGGTTGGAATCAAAGTCATGCGAGTGACGTGTGCAGTTTGGAGGAAGAGGCGCTGGTCACACAGAGGCACGAGCACAGCATAAGAGGGAGCAGGGTGCAAAAGCGGAGCGGCCGTCCCCTAGCGCTCGTCGGCATGTATTAGCTCGAGAATTACCAGTTATCCAAGTAACAGATGGAGCGATCAAAGGATCCATAATAGAGTTGAGCGAACCCGAACTTACAGTTCGGGTTCGTACCAGATTTAATGAGCCATTCGAAGTTTCGCATTGAGGGCAGCAGTACGGTGTGCCGGGACCCAGACGCTGTCTGGGCGGCGGTCGGACGACCGGGACCCAGTATGCCTGATGTTGAAGTTAGGAGTCACAGTGTGGAATGGATTAGCAGGGTCTGGTGCAGGGTAACCGCACGCCCCCTGGTGTTGAGCACCAGCGTTTGTGCGGCCACATACCAGGACCCTGATGCAGCTTCAGTAAAAAGAGTACTGGATACCAGAAGCCATCACCTGACTGATCTGCAACTTGGAACAGGATTAGACATTCACTGTAGCGGCTGTGCGCGCTTTCGGCGTTCTCACCCTGCTGCTGCTCGTCTGTCTGCACTGCAGCATAACTTTGGCCTTCCCGCTCACTGCCTCATATGCGACGTGCCCACAAGGTGGAACTCTACCTTGCATATGCTGGAAAGACTATGCGAGCATCAGCAGGCGATAGTGGAGTTTCAGCTGCAGCACGCACGGGTCAATCGCTCTGCACCAGACATGCCCTCTAATTGATCCTAGTTAAAGGATTTCAAGTGGACTCATGACAATTACAGGGCCTCTAAAGAGTCCTGTATTGTTAGTTGTCATCACTACCTCCCCGCGTCGGGAATGGGTAATTTGCGCGCCTGCTGCCTTCCTTGGATGTGGTAGTCGTTTCTCAGGCTCCCTCTCCGGAATCGAACCCTGGTTCCCTATTACTCATGGTCACCATGGTAGGCGCAGAAAGTCCATCGAAAGTTGATAGGGCAGACATCCGAAGGCGTTGTCGCCGTCACGGGGATGTGCGATTGGCCCGAGGTTCTCCAGAGTCACCAAAGTGCCTGCGCAACTATAATGTCGACAGCTACTCTGCCTAATGGATCTTCACTAATAGGTAGGGGATGCAGGGGGGCCCTGTGCCGGTCCCTTCTCTTCCCCACTCTCTGGCAGACATCTGGCAGTACTGCCTCAGATCCTGAGAGATGCCTGGCCAGAAGAAGCTGTGGGTGAGCCGAGACGCTGTCCGACTCCTGCCCAAATGCCCTGCCAAATGCCCTTGTGAGCTAGCTTCAGCAGTTCATACCAATACTTCTTGGGTTTGGGGCTGGCGGTCTCTCACCAGCTGTGTTGTTGGGGAGCCCATTGGAAAAGTGCTCTAGCATGACGAGCTGGGTGATCTCCTCCGGGAACTTGGCTTGATGGGAGTTGAGCCAGTTCTGGGTGGCCCTTGTGATGCGGCATGCCCACTCCGCATGGGAGTCCTTCTCCCCTTTCCGGGTCTCCCTAAACTTTCAGCGGTATTGCTCGGGGGTGACTGCATACCGAGCCAGGAGGATTTGTGTAATAAAGGGATAGTCTCTGATCTGCTCTTCTGGTACAGCCCGGTAAATATCCGCTGCCTTCCCCACTAGTTTGCTGGCCAGGATGGTGACCCAGTCACTGGGGTCCACGTCTTGGAGTAGGCACTGGCGCTCAAAATCTTGTAAAAAGTCATCGATGCCTTCTTCTGCTTCCTCGAACTCTTTGAAGGCATTATATGGTAGCTTGTGGGCCAGGGTAGTTGTGCTTCCCTCTTCTCCCTTCTTCCTTCATCTGGGTTCATGGAGGTCGCCCTCTGTCTATTGACAAGGCTTGTCTCTCCAAAAAAGTCCTGCTGACAATCTCCTCTGAGGGTGGCTCTTGGTAATATGCCAGGCGCCGTTCCACCTCCTTGCGCACTTCCTCCTCATCTCCAGCCCCCGGCTGGGGTTCGTTGCCTCACTGCATGCCTGGTCATCCTCCATGAGCGCAGCAGTCAATTTGGCCTTTGTTACGCCCACCAGGCATTATTCCTCTGGCTCTACACAAGTCCTGCATTGTAGGTTGCTTTAGAGCACTGTAGTCCATGGGTCTGTTGGCAGGGACATGGGATCCCGCCGTTTGCCACCAATTGAAGCGGGACCTAAGTAACCGATGGTTATCCCTTTTGATTAGAATAGGTCAGACCCATTTCCCCAGTAACCGGATGGGACACAGTTCCAGGATACAACGTTTGACAATCTTTATTTGGGTACACAGCTTTGCCTCCTGTTGCCTCCTCCTCCTACTCCACTTCCTCCTCCTCTACCACGTCCTCATCCGGTCAGTGTAACACCTTACCACAAACTTCAGCACAGCCAGGGGGAAACGACAGCAGGCTGTTTTAAAACTCATATGTTTGGAGGAAAAACCCCACACCACCAGGGATGTATTTTGCGCAAGGCAAACAAGGCATTTGCCTAGGGCGGCATTTTCAGGGGGGCGGCAAAAAAACGCCGCCCTAAGTGCTCAGTCAAGTGCCTTGTTTGCCTCATGTCTTGGGGAGGCCAAGAGGTTGCCGGCCAACCTTGGATCCTCCCGAGGCATTTAGCTGGCTCAAAGTTTAGACAGGGGGCGAGGGAGCGCAGTACTCTGAGCACTTCCTGCTCCCTCGCGCGCCCTTGTATGATGCCAGGAGCCGGAATATGACATCACTCCGGCCCCGGCGGTGCGCGAGGGAGCAGGAAGTGCTCAGCTACCTTCAGACAGATAGAGACACCGACCGATAGACAGACCACCTGCACAGTCACCCACCCAGACACCTCCCCACCGGGAACATCCGCTGCTGGGACCAGGACCCCCTCCCCGCCCGCTCCTGCCGGTTCCGGGACCACTCGAGCAGTCATGGGATGTACCCTGAGCACGGAGGAGAGAGCTGCGCTGGAGAGAACCAAACAGACCTGCTACTGGGTGAGCTACCCCCATCTACTCTACTGCTTCCTAATCTGCTCCAGCTACCCCCAACTACTCCACTGCCCCCTAGTCTGCCGCAGCTACCCTCCAACTACTCCACTGCCCCCTAATCTGCCCCAGCTACCCCCCATCTACTCTATTGCCCCCAAATCTGCCCCAGCTACCCCCTATCTACTCTACTGGCCCCAAATCTACCCCAGCTACCCCCATCTACTCTACTGCCCCATATGTGCCCCAGCTACCCCAATCTTCTCTACTGCCCATTATGTGCCCCAGCTTCCCCATCTACTCTACTGCCCCATATGTGCCCCAGCTACCCCATCTCCTCTACTGCCCCATATGTGCCCCAGCTACCCCATCTACTCTACTGCCCCCAAATCCGCCCCAGCTACCCCATCTACTCTACTGCCCCCAAATCTGCCCCAGCTACCCCATCTACTCTACTGCCCCCAAATCTGCCCCAGCTACCTCCCATCTTCTATACTGCCCCATCTACTATTCTGCCCCCAAATCTGCACATCTGCTTTACTGCCCTCCAACCTGCCCATATACCACAATCTGCCCTACTGCACCCTATTCTGTTCATATACCCCATTCTTGCGGGATCTGCCCGTTGCAGCCGGGGTACATACTCCCTTAATCTTTTTTTAATCAGGGACATTAATTATCTCCTCCCTCCCCACCTCCTCTCAAATGCCTTACTGGGGTTTACGAATCATCCCAGGCATGCATCATCAGCACCCCTTATCTACCATACCAGGGTATAGTAGTAATCTGCTCTTACAGACAGCTAATGATTACCCAGTACTGTGTGGGGCATATCACTTGTCAAACAGCACAATGAGCCTGGGTGTCTAATTACTGGGTGCAAATTGGCATTCACTTATAACCCACATAATAGAGATAACAGCCCTATGTTATACGCCATATTGTAGAACTGTCAAGATTGTCCGACTGAAGTTTAAAAAGATGTATATACCTCAGTGTGTGTGTGTGTGTGTCTGTCTGTCAGTGAGTGTCTGTCTGTGAGTGTGTCTGTGAGTGTCAGTGTGTGTGTGTGTCGTTTAGGGAGTGCGTATGTCAGTGTGTGTGTAGCTGTCAGTGTGTTTGTGAGTGAATGTGTGTGTCTGTCAAATTAGTGAGGATGTTCGTGTCAGTGTGTGTATGTCAGTGAGTGTGTGTCTGTCATTGAAAGTGTGGGTTGTTTAAACAGTGTGCATGCCAATCACAGTATGCGTGCGCCAATAACTATGTATCTGTCAGTGAGTGTATGTCAGTGCATGTGTCAATGAGGGCGTGCATCTGTCATTCAAAAAAGTGGCCTTGACACGAAGTGGTGGGGCAAATTTAGATTAGGGGGGTGCCTGAATTTAGTCGTGCCTAGGGTAGCACAAATCCAAGATACACCACTGCACACCATGAAGGAGATGTGGACGGGCATGGAACAACAGACCGATGAGTGGTTGTTGCAACTGAGCCTCAAGCCCGGCCTGGTGGTGTGCAATAATGCGCGAAATCTCTTAGCAGCTCTGGGCCTAGCCGATTCTACACACATCCCTTGCCTGGCGCATGTGCTGAATTTGGTGGTGCAGAAATTCATGAAAAACTACCCAGATATATCAGAGTTGCTGCAGAAAGTGCGTGCTGTCTGTGTGTGCTTTCGGTGTTCTCACCCTGCTGCTACTCGCCTGTCTGCGCTGCAGCGTAACTTTGGCCTTCCTGCTCACCACATCATATGCGATGTGCCCACAAGGTGGAACTCCACCTTGCACATGCTGGAGAGACTGTGCGAGCAGCAGCAAGTGATAGTGGAGTTTCAGCTGCAGCACGCATGGGTCAGTCGCTCTGCGGAACAGCGCCACTTCACCACCGATGAGTGGGCCTCCATGCAAGACCTGTGTGCCATTTTGCGCTGTTTCGAGTACTCCACCAACATGGCCAGTGCCGATGACGCCATTCTCAGCCTTACTATCCTGCTTATATGTCTCCTTGAAAAAACGCTTTGGGCGATGATGGAAGAGGATGGAAGAGGATGTGGCACAGGATGAAGAGGAGGAGGAAGAGGGGTCATTTCCATGGTTATCAGACCAGTCATTCACAGGTGGCTCGGAGGGTGGGTTCCTGCACCAGCATAGGCCAGGTACACAATTGTCAAGCATCTCCACACTGTCCCATGGAAGCGTTCAGCTGTCCATCTCCCAAACACTTGAGAGAAAAGGAAGTACCCCCTTAGCCACCCACGATCCCTGGCCCTGAATGCCAGCATTTCAAAATTCATGGCCTTTTAAATGCTGTCATTCCGTCTGGTGGAGACGGACAGTTTTAAAAACCTGATGGCGTTATTAGACTGCAAGAAATGCACCGCAGGCAGCAAATGTTTCTTTTTTTATATGTTCCAATGTTTTGGGGGCTACCCCAATTAAAAAAAAAAAAAAATTATATATATATATATATATATATATATAAAAATACCAAGAGCTCCTGCACTCACGCTTCAATTACCCTTGTAGTCCGGGTGCTAGCAAATTATGGCCGTCCATACAAAAATCCAACAAGTAGCTGCACTCACGGTAAA
The DNA here is from genome assembly GCA_933207985.1 of Pelobates cultripes. NCBI lineage: Eukaryota > Metazoa > Chordata > Amphibia > Anura > Pelobatidae > Pelobates > Pelobates cultripes. The sequence continues at coordinate 152,018,439 of OW240917.1, read as the reverse complement.
TAAAAAAACAAAATTTATTAGAAATGAGTTAAAACATCAATGACCAATGTTTCAGTCCGACAAGGACCTTCCTCAGGATCAAAAAAGATGAAAAAAATATATATATATACCTCCTCCTCCTCTGCTGCTGCTTCCACCTACACCGCCACGGTCACCGTCTCCTCAACCTATGGGTCACTTAGTATAAACTATGTACACAATAGCAAAGGCTTGTGAAGGCCTTTTCTCCATGCATCAGGAGTTGAGCTCAGTTTGAACAATGTAAGAGAATACCCTGCACGCCAACCCTCTCTCAAATGGATAATTCTGATGATCCTCCTGACAGCCATGCTTTAGATTTTGATTTATGTTCTTCCAAAGCTAAAATCAAAGATTCCTTCTAGTGCTATTTTATGGCTCAGCTGTATTTTTATGTTATTTTATGTTATTTTAAGTGATTTCCCTATCCACATTTGTATGCAGGGAGCTTGTCCTACTCTTACCCCCATTTTACTTCCTTTTGCAGCCCTCTAGCCCTTTCCAGGACTTTTTTAGAGTCATTTTAGTGCCCACAAAGTTTGGGTCCCCATTGACTTCAATGGGTTTCGGGGTCAAATTCGGGGTGAAGTCCGAACCCGGACTTTTTTTCAAAGTTCGGCCGAACATCCAGACATCCAGATTAATGTTACAAACTTGACAATATAAATGTAAGATCCATAAGAAATTGATTTTTTATCTTAATTCATCATGTTCATACATTCAAATATACAGCTGAAAAGGAATTTGAGAACAAATGTAGAAGTTTAAATATAAACAGCCAAAACAACAAAAAACTAGAAAGGAGTTATAATTAGAGTTGAGCGGATAAATTGAAATAAAAAATCTATTTCTTATGGATCTTACATTTATATTGTCAAGTTTGTAACATTCATTTATTTTAAGAATTTATATTTTTCTGTATTTTATAACTCACATTATTGCTTAATTTATTTGGTAACATCATTGCATATACAAGCAATATGTAAATAAGGCATTCTGGGACAACCAATAGGGACTTAAGAACTTGCCCTTATATGCCCATTTCCAACATGGAGCCATCAGCACGTCATGAGGAAGCCGTAAACTGTGAAACACATTGACGTCAGAGAGAGGGCGGAACTAGCGGACTTAGAAACCCACAGCGGTAAACAGACAAATTTGAACCAGTTACAAAGACGCGGGGAAAACACAGCCAGGATCAGCAGTAAAACTTCATTCCGCTTGTGGAGACGCCTGCAGCCCACCCATATTGAGCTTGATTAGTGAGTAATGGTGGATGCCGTAATTACTCACCACCTGTTCTAGTAAGAGGCAGAGCTTCTTACTATTTTACCTATTTTTTGTCAATTTTGTCATTTATGTTGGTTAATAAATTGTAAATTGTACATTTTCCATTGTTGAAGCAACTCTGCATAATCTATCTTTGAAGGATCACTGTATATCTATACACTTTATTCATTATACCACCTATATAGATCTATATGTATAGCACTGATGAATCTATAGATTGATTCTATATGTGACTATTATTATATGATCCTTCTTAAATTGATTCAGTAGATTGATTGTATAGAAATACCTCAAAACAATCTGCACCATTTTTTTTTTTTTTTCATGTTCTATGCATCAAAAGCCACCTATTGGAGGATACACTAAATCCGTTTGAATATATTTAAATTATCGAATTTAATATTGTTCCACTTATTATTACACTATTAATCTATGTTGGTGAATTGGGAGTGCACCTAAGTGTGTATCAATTAAATATTGAGATATTAGAAGAGTGTAATTTATTTCAATTATATTATCTAGCACCCAAACTCTTTATTAAAGATAGGAGACTTACCGGGGAACAGGGGGTGGAGGGGGGGTGGGGAGAGAAAGGGGCACTAAGGGACAGGAGGAGAAGTGGTAAGGAACACTATGGGACAGGGGAGGGGTGGTAAGGAACACTATGGGACAGGGGAGGGAGGAAAAGAACACTAAGGGACAGGGGAGGGAGGAAAAGAACACTATGGGACACGGGAGGGGGGGAAAGAACACTATGGGACAGGGGGAAGAAAACTATGGGACAGGGGGGAGTACACTACGGGACAGGTGATGGGGAAAGAACACTATGGGACAGGGGGGGGGGAAGAACACTATGGGACAGGGGAGAAGGGGGAAAGAACACTATGGGACACGGGGGTGGGGGAGGAAAGAACACCATGGGGCAGGGAAAGGGGGAGGAAACAACACTATGGGACTGGGGGAAGGAATGAACACTATGGGACAGGGGAGGGGGGGAAAGAACACTATGGGACAGGGGAGGGGGTGGTAAGGAACACTATGGGACAGGTGAGAGGGGGATGAAAAGAACACTATGGGACGGGGGAGAACACTATAGGACAGGTGATGGGGAAAGAACACTATAGGACAGTGAAGTGGGTCGTAAGGAACACTATGGGACAGGGGAAGGGGGTGGTAAGGAACACTATGGGACAGGGGAGGGTGGTGGTAAGGAACACTATGAGACAGGGGAGGGGGGAGATGAATAGAACTATGGGACAGGGGGGAGAACACTATGGGACAGGTGATGGGGGAAAGAACACTATAGGACAGTGGAGTGGGTCATAAGGAACACTATGGGACAAGGGAGGGTTGTGGAAAAACACTATGGGACAGGGGCAGGGAAGAAAGAACACTATGGAACAGGGGATGGGCAGAAAGAACATTATGGGATGGGGAGGAAAGAACACTATGGGACAGGGGAGGTGGGGAAAGAACACTATTGGACAGAGGAGACGAGGAAAGAACAGTATGGGACAGGGGAGGCGGGGAAGAAAGAACACTATGGGACAGGGGAAGGGTGAAAAGAACACTATGGGACAGGGGAGGCGGGGAAAGAACACTATGGTACAGGGATAGAAGGGGAAGAACACTATGGGACAGGGGGAGGGGAGAAAGAACACTATGGGACATGGGGAGGGGTGAAAGAACACTATGGGACAGGGGAGGCGGGGAAAGAACAATATGGGACGGGGGGGAGAACATTATGGGACTGTCAGGGTGGCGGTCCGTTGACCGGGACCCCTGAGTGCCTGATGAAAAGATGTGAGTCTTCACCGTGGAAGTAGATTAGCAGGGTCTGGTGCAGGGTAACCGCACACCCCCTGGTGTTTAGCACCAGCATTTGTGCGGCCACATATCAAGACCCTGAATCAACTTATGCGGATCCCAGGAACTAGGAGCTAGGAAATAAGCAGACCTCCCAGGAGCTGAATAGGGAGGCTCTGCAGCAGGAATTTATCCAGTACAGAAACAAGGCAAGACTAGAATAGACACCAAACATGAAAACAAGACAGAACTAATAGAAGACAAGATATAATAGGCAAAACTAAGTACTATATATGAAAACTATGGGGATTTAGTTACATTATATGATCATACATTGCATAAACCTGCCACAATGCCAATGTACCCCATATTTGGCAGGTCCTACTCTGCCTAATGTTCGCTAAAAGAACCATAATAAAAACACATATAGCACTTACCTGCAAGAAAGGGCAGAGGACTTGAAACCACTGCTGCAGGTCCAGACTGAAACAAAAGGAATCATGGAAAAGGATCGGGTGTGGCAACATTAAACAAACATTTAAATGAATCCTGGAGACTGGGAATTCCAGGGACGGAATACAGGAATGAACCCGGAAAACCCAGCATAAAGAAAACCAGACATAGAATAGAAAACCGGAAAAACTAAACAAGAATTGTAAAAAGAGTACTGGATACCAGAAGCCAACACCAGACTGATCCGCAGCTAGGAACAGGATGTGACATAACTCCCCTCCTAAGGAGCAAACTCCGGACGCTCCAAACAGCTACCAGGCAGAGACCAGGAAAGGCAAGCGGATCCTGCAATGAAGTCCTCTTGACTTCCACGGAGGCAAGGATCCCCCGCCGGAGAGGCCTCCTGCATAGGAACCACCAGCAATGAGTGAAGGTCACACCAGAACAGGAGCACTGCCACAAAACCAGAATCGGAACCGGAACCAGGAACAATCCAGGCTGGATACAGACGGGCAGGTCAGGAAAGCTGCAGATTCCACTCCACGAACTCCAAGTGCCTACGGTCATATGTCAGGGTGGCGGTCCGGTGACTGGGACCTTTGAGTGCCTGATGATGAGATGGGAGTCTTCAGCATGGAAGTGGATTAGCAGGGTCTGATGCAGGGTAACCACCCCTCCCACCCCTCCCCTGGGCCTGTGGTTCTCCCAGATAGAGGAGCTCAGGGCAGTGGAGAAATTACACATGGACACACTGGTTATTGACCAGAGCCAAGGAAGACTACGCACACAGGCTATCTTAGGACTAGACTGACATAACTGGCAATAGAAGACTGACCTGACCCCCCCTCCCCTCTTTCCTAACCCCCACTTTCCTGTTCTTCTATACCCCTGTCTTAGTCCCCCTATTTAACAGGACCTCTGGCACTGGGATTTCACTGTTACCTCCCATGGGCAGCACCTGCGGTATAGGCTCTGGTAGCTGGTGGACATGCTGAAGGGGGCAGATCCAACCTGTTATGACAGACAAGGACCGAGGTCTGTTTCCCCAGAGGTCGTCCTAACTGCTGCATGGATCATGGGCTCGGAACACCTGAGGTTTCCAATGGTATGAGACAGATGCTTTACACACACACGAGACATGAATAAAATGTCCAAATGCGTATTATGGTATTCAAGATGTGCATCGCATCAGTTAGTGTTCTCTCTGCCTGTCCCTCAGGGTAATAGGGACCCCCGAGCCCCATTGTATAACTGCTTTAAAATACCCTCCTTAACTGGACAAAGAATCATAATTCTATTGATAGGGACCTGCGCGACCCATGGTACACCGGTTCTGCCACACTATTCAACGTAGAAACGTAGAAATTATTGCTATTCTGATCAATGGGGACCTATGCCTCCCAATGCCTACCTGCTTTGAAACACCATACTTTACTAAGCAAAGAATCTGCTACGGTCAATGGGGACCTGCGCGTCCCACTGTAAAACTGCATTGCAGTACCATATTTGATCGCATGAAGTATCGTATTTTGGTTAATGGGGACCTGCGAGTCCCAATGTATAACTGCTTTGAAACACCCTATTAGCATAAACAAAGTAATTTTTTCCTGTTGATAGGGACCTGCGTGTACCACTGTTTAACTACCAATAAAAATATATTTACAAAAATATATATATATATATATATATATATATATATATATATATTTTCCAAAACACCTATATTAAATATGTAAGCAAACTGATGTGCAGGGTATGGATCGTGCTGCTATACCAATAGTGTTTTTCAAACTTACCAAGGGTAGCTCTTTTCACATCTTAAATAAGAGCATAAAAATTTATATTTTGTGAAAAAACAATATTAAAATCTTTCAGCAAACAGTTGTGCACGGTGTGAAATTTGCTGCCACGCCAATGGAGTGTTTTTTAAAGTCCAGAGAGCAGCACTTTTTATGTCTTGCACAACAACATAAAAACAACCATATTTCCATCAGCCTCAGCCATCAAGAGCAGGATACCAAACAAGACACCCTCCTGGACACAAAAGTACGCTAACAGGAGGGTAGCTGCAAAAAATAATAATTGTAACATGTATTGTGTTTATGTGTGTCAGATTGTGTGTGTATGTCAGTGTGTGTGTGTCAGAGTGTGCATCTGTGTGTGAATATGTTAGTGTATGTGTGAGTGTCAGGGTGTGCATCTGTGTGTATGTGTGTTTTTTGTCAGTGTACATTGTTGTGTGCCGGTCAGGGTGTGCATCTGTGTGTATGTCAGTGAGTGCATCCGTGTGTTTATGTCAGGGTGTGCATCTATGTGTGTATTTGAGTGTCAAGTTGTGTGTATGTGTTGTTGTGTATCTATAATGGTGTATGTGTCAGTGTGTGTTTATATGTGTTTATCTGTATGTTAATGTGTATGTATATCTTTGTAGGTATATATGTATGTATGTATGTATGTATGTGGCAGTGTATGTGCATATTAAGCAATTAAACACCAACACAACATGCAAACACACTCCTGCAATCTAACACAAATCTTGCATACAAACACATCCCTGTATTCAAACTCCAACATTTTATACAAACACATCTCTTTACTCAAACACCGATACTACACACAAATGTACATCAACATTACATCCAAGCACACCTCTGCAATCAAATGCAAATATTACATACAAACAGACCCCTGAATTAAAAGACTAAAATGATATACAAGCAACCCTTCAATCAAATACCAGCACTACACACAAATGCACACCTGCATTTAAAAGCCTACACTAAATACAAACACAACCCTGAATTTAAATGCAAACACTACACACGAGAACACTGCTGCATTCCAATGGCAATATATATATATATATATATATACTAATGAATTAAAACACTGGTAAATTATACCAGTAAAATGAAACAATGTAAACCTGTTTTTCTTTTTTTAATGGCAGTCTCATTACTTTGGTACACACATAAATCCCCTGCCCCACAAAAAAAAAAAAGAAAATTACATACTATAGATACAATTAGTATTATTACCATCTGTTTTTGTTTTGTTTTCTCCATTATCATTTCCAAATGGGATTAGGAGAGAGTTAGATGATTCTATCAGTGTTTGCAATAAACAAAACACTAACACTGCACGATGATAGCATATGGTTAATTTATGTATTCTTTAAGCATTTGAGAAAGTGCAGTGCCAGTCACAAATGTGATTATGATGTACATCCCTGCTTGCAAAAACAAGATAATATGTGAAATGAAGAAAGTCATCGTTTCAATTTGAATGTCCAATAAACAATTATTTTCTCCCTCTAGCACTTATATTGTATACCCTGACCTTCATTGTTCTCTGCAATTTTACAAAATGTTCTTATTGTAGGAAAGAATGTTTCTGGTTGAGTCCTTAGTTATCTCCTTAACTGATGTTTGGCTTGTTTCCCAGCCACTTCCAGCAATACCTCCAGCATTATTTGTACAAATTGCCTTTCTTTTGAATATTTTCTCTGGCTCACATTTTTCACAGTGAAATACTCCTTTAGTTTCCTCTTTCTGATGACAACCATCTTGTAACAATATTGCAATTGTTTGTAGGGTCTCAAGCGTATATATATATAAAATGTTTCTTGCACTTCCTACTTGATAGTCTTAATTTTCAGCATGTATTGCACATTGTCAGGTGGGGAATGTATCTCACAGATCTTTTCATAATTAGCAGTGTGGTACCCACATAAAGAATATTGATATTTTTAAGTATCATAAACATGGCAACCCACTAATATAGATATGAACAGCGTTATTCATATAAGTGAGAACTAATTGGAATTGAAAGGGTATTCAAGGCAAACTTACATTTTGAGACCAAAATCGCTGAACTTTAACTTTTTAACATTTAATGCTGTCCTTAAATTTGAAAATTCACCTTGAAATCACTTTGATTTCCCAATACTTCTCCATTTGGTAAATAACCTTGATAGTGTTTTATTCACTCATTTTCAAGTTTGTGATACATTATGGGAGTACAGCTGGATACATGATCTTTGCTCATGGTAGGCGATCATTCTAGATAGTTGCTCCTCTATTCCAGGAAACAAACTTATCCTGAAACTAGATTCAAAGTTTATTTTTGCTAATGGATTCATGGGTACCATGAGGAATCCCCATACAGCAAGGCTGTGCCTGCTATTTAGGTGGTAGGTAGGTGATGGGGGTGGCTAGGGGATTAGGACCCTGACCCACTATTGGGAAGGGGGAACTTATTTTTATTTGGGGGGGGGGGGTGGACAGTGGCATGTCCAGTTCCCTACTTTATAATTATCTAGGGCCCCCCTTAAAATCACCACCTCTGCCGCCACCACCATCACTATTAATAGTATTCAGCCTCAGGATAGTTGGATTAGCTGCATGACTGTTAAGCCTGAGTCAACACCCAGGAGGCAATTGTTTTTTTCCCCATCCTTTTCATGTTGCAACAATTTGTGTAGCTGCTTTCACTAGCACTGCAGCTCCTCCTACCTCAGCTAAAATATTATACCTTCTTCGTGTCCCCCAAAAAGTATCGGAGAGCACAGCAGAATCTACTTTGTAGGGGTCAACAGAACCAATCGTAAGTGAAGGCCTAGTGCAGAGTACCAAATTAATGACCCCAATGTCTGTTGTTGCTGATGATTCTGATTAAGTTTTCCACATCACAGCAGACATAACACTTTTACCTGTGGCTCAGGAGCTATTCGATGACGACAATGATGAGCCAGATTCATTAGAAGAGCATAATGTGGAAAGGACATGCAGTAGTCCGGTGTTTTCTCCAGCAGCTAATGTGCACCCGTATCCTCAATCTTTTCCACCAACTCTGTTTGTATCTGCTATAGAATCACCTAAACCAAAGGAGGCAGTTGAGACATAAGCTTCACCTGCTACCAGGTTGTCCAAATGGCTTGCTCAAAATGTATTTAGTATTTGTCCAAGCCAAACAGCGACAAACACATTTTTGCCAACCAGAATAAAAACCAAAACAAAACATTTAAACAAAGTGGTTTTGAAGAACTGAATTTGTTTGAACTGCACAATCTAGTAGCTAACTTTTCAGCAATTGTAAGCAATAGCATTAACTTTTGTTAGCTTTAACTAAATTATACATCAATAGTTTTGCTTGTCTCTTTCTCTTTCCTGCACTATATGAAAATGGATTACTTTATTTCTAAGCCAAAACTAACAAAATAAACACTTCAGCCAAAGTACATTTTTATGAAATGCAATGTCAGCACAAAGAAATAACAATTATATTGTGTATCACTTTATGTAATACATTTACTAATATTTTATGTATAAAAGGAAACAGTTGTTATTTTTACTTTCTATATTTAAACTATTTGATAATACTGTTATTAATTTCATTTATACAGTGAGGGGAAAAAGTATTTGATCCCCTGCTAATTTTGAATGTGTGTCCACTGACAAAGAAATAATCAGTCTATAATTTTAATGGTATGTGTATTTTAACAGTGAGAGACAGAATAATTTTTTTTTTTTTTAAATCCAGAAAAACACATGTCAAAAAGTTATAAATTGATTTGCATGTCAATAAATTAAATAAGTATTTGACCTCTTCAACTTATTACTTAGTGGTCAGATGTTTCTTGCAGTTGGCCACTTGGAGGGATTTTGCCGATCCTCTACAAGTCATTAAGGTTTCGAGAAAGACGTTTGGCAACTCGAACCTTCAGCTCCAGCAACAAATTTTCTATGGGATTAGTATCTGGAGACTGGCTAGGCCACTCCAGTACCTTAATATGCTTCTATATGAGATACTCCTTTGTTGCCTTGGCTGTGTGTTTTGGGTCATTGTGATGCTGGAATATCCATTCACGACTCATTTTTAATGCCCTGGCTGAGGAAGAAGGTTCTCACCCAAGATTTGATGGTACATGGCCCCGTCTATCATCTCTTTGATGCAGATCAGTTGTCCTGTCCACTTAGCAGAAAAACACCCCCAAAGCATAATGTTTCCACCTCCATGTTTGATGGTGGGGATGGTGTTCTTGGGGTCATAGGCAGCATTCCTCCTCCTCTAAACAAGGCAAGTTGAGTTGATGCCAAAGAGCTTGATTTTAGTCTCATCTGACCAAAACACTTTCAAAGGATTTTTAGCCCTGTCATTGTCAGGGTGGAGAAGGAGGTGGTGAGGGTATAGGAATTTTCTTATTAACACTATAGTGTTACTCTAAAGAGGAATTTCAAAGAATGCAAAGCTTATAATTTTGAAACTGTATTTATCAATGAAAAGTCATTATTCAAATTAATGACCCCAATGTCTGTTGTTGCTGATGATTCTGATTAAGTTTTCCACATCACAGCAGACATAACACTTTTACCTGTGGCTCAGGAGCTACTCGATGATGACTATGATGAGCCAGATTCATTAGAAGAGCATAATGTGGAAAGGACATGCAGTAGTCCGGTGTTTTCTCCAGCAGCTAATGTGCACCCGTATCCCCAATCTTTTCCACCAACTCCGTTTGTATCTGCTATAGAATCACCTAAACCAAAGGAGGCAGTTGAGACATAAGCTTCACCTGCTACCAGGTTGTCCAAATGGCTTGCTCAAAATGTATTTAGTATTTGTCCAAGCCAAACAGCGACAAACACATTTTTGCCAACCAGAATAAAAACCAAAACAAAACATTTAAACAAAGTGGTTTTGAAGAACTGAATTTGTTTGTCCTGCACAATCTAGTAGCTAACTTTTCAGCAATTGTAAGCAATAGCATTAACTTTTGTTAGCTTTAACTAAATTATACATCAATAGTTTTGCTTGTCTCTTTCTCTTTCCTGCACTATATGAAAATGGATTACTTTATTTCTAAGCCAAAACTAACAAAATAAACACTTCAGCCAAAGTACATTTTTATGAAATGCAATGTCAGCACAAAGAAATAACAATTATATTGTGTATCACTTTATGTAATACATTTACTAATATTTTATGTATAAAAGGAAACAGTTGTTATTTTTACTTTCTATATTTAAACTATTTGATAATACTGTTATTAATTTCATTTATACAGTGAGGGGAAAAAGTATTTGATTCCTTGCTAATTTTGAATGTGTGTCCACTGACAAAGAAATAATCAGTCTATAATTTTAATGGTATGTGTATTTTAACAGTGAGAGACAGAATAACATTTTTTTTAAAAAATCCAGAAAAACGCATGTCAAAAAGTTATAAATTGATTTGCATGTCAATAAATTAAATAAGTATTTGACCTCTTCAACTTATTACTTAGTGGTCAGATGTTTCTTGCAGTTGGCCACTTGGAGGGATTTTGCAGATGCTCTACAAGTCATTAAGGTTTCGAGAAAGACGTTTGGCAACTCGAACCTTCAGCTCCAGCGACAAATTTTTTATGGGATTAATATCTGGAGACTGGCTAGGCCACTCCAGTACCTTAATATGCTTCTATATGAGATACTCCTTTGTTGCCTTGGCTGTGTGTTTTGGGTCATTGTGATGCTGGAATATCCATTCACGACTCATTTTTAATGCCCTGGCTGAGGAAGAAGGTTCTCACCCAAGATTTGATGGTACATGGCCCCGTCTATCATCTCTTTGATGCAGATCAGTTGTCCTGTCCACTTAGCAGAAAAACACCCCCAAAGCATAATGTTTCCACCTCCATGTTTGATGGTGGGGATGGTCTTCTTGGGGTCATAGGCAACACTGCTCCTCCTCCAAACAAGGCAAGTTGAGTTGATGCCAAAGAGCTTGATTTTAGTCTCATCTGACCAAAACACTTTCAAAGGATTTTTAGCCCTGTCATTGTCAGGGTGGAGATGGAGGTGGTGGGGGTATAGGAATTTTCTTATTAACACTATAGTGTTACTCTAAAGAGGAATTTCAAAGAATGCAAAGCTTATAATTTTGAAACTGTATTTTTCAATGAAAAGTCATTATTCAAATGTGGATCATTCTTTAGAATCTGATTAACTGGATTTTTACCAGTTAATCATTCTAAAACAGTTGCATATATTGATTATCTCACAAACTTGCATATATGCCTTTTGAGGTTCCCTCATCTCTTGAATATAAAGGTTTATTAAATATAGTTAGTTCAGAAGACAAATAGAATATACATTTTTGAACCCCTGGACACTATGGGTATTAATAATTTATTATTATCCTACATCATCAATTTACTGTGTAATAGGCACAATGTAATAAAGAGGCCCAAATAAACACATTATTCAAAGGGATACGCTAATCACCAATAGTATTTTAGCTTGAAAGGGACCTTTTCAAATTCATGGCCAAATAAATTAAACTGGAAGCATAGCTGAATTAAATCATTGTTCCAGTTCGGCTCTTTTGACCTCAAATTTGAAATTCACTTTCAATTCTCACTATAGCGGATATCCTTGTAAGAATTTGAGTTATATGTTTGTTCAACCAAAATTGACCTCTTTCACATTAAATGCACCTGGTCTTTCAAACCCAGTCTTATTATTTATTATTTTGTTAAGGACAAGTAGAGATGTAATTACCATCAGCTATTTATATATGAAACATAATTAAATATACATACAATCTAAATAAGTGTGAGAAATTAAGAAATTATTTTTTTCCTCACATTCAGCATGGCATATTTATATTCGGCAATGTCCCATGAGTACAAAAATGCCCCTCACATATAGGGTTGTCACAATTTTTGGAAGTTGCATGGCCAATAGGAACGTTGTCTTCATACATAGAAATTTGATTACTGGATTTTGTGTGTCTGTGTTGCTTTTAAGGCACTTTCTTACCCAGGAAAGAAAATTAGGTGTATTATATAATTTGCAAAAGAAGAAAACCCAGGGTATTCCAAAACCCAGGATATTCCAAAACCCAGGATATTCCACAAACCATGGCCAAATATAGTGTTCATATTTGTTTTGTGTTTTTCACACAAATTATGCACTTTCATTGTTTATATCATCATCCTCATACATTCTACTATGATAAGACACTCATATTTGTGTTCAATAATTTCACATGAATACAACAATGTATAAGTCTTATGGGGGTTCAGAAAGTTACTGAGTAGAATATGGGGCCTGCCCATTTCAGTTTGTATTCATGAAAATGTTACTGATAGGTTTGCTAGGCCTATGTCACCTTTGAGGCTGTATGGAAGCATACCAGTTCAAAAGTAGACAACTAATGTTGTTTATGTCCAGTATTTTTTTATTTTTTTTGCCACTACTTTATAGTCACAAAACCTGGTCACATTTAATATTATTTTTGTGTGTGTTTTTCACACAAACACGGGACTTTAATTGTTTATATCATCATCATCATCCTTATATGTTCAGGTTTAATGATGTTTCGTATAGTTACAAGGCCTAATATAAGGTTTGCCCATTCTTCATGGGATGAAAAGACAATAGATTGTAGAAATCATTATTTTCTATTGTAACTATTTGTGACTTTTTGCTGGCTGTTGGGGGGATTCTACAAGGAAAGTGCCTTCTGCAAAGACTCTGGACATCTTTGGATTTAAATGTGGAAGAATTAGGGGGCTGTCTAAATAAAATATCTGATAAAAGTTTAAGGTGAATTCCAGGAGTGTGCATTACTTCCTTGCTTTTTTTGTACAGTATATATGAATTGTATACTGCAATCTATGTAAGGTTTGTGACAATTCTTTTATACCAGTTTTTTGTTTTCTTGTGAACCAGATATGATTAAATGCACTGATCAGCCAAATGTGATCCCCCCATATGTTTATTGTATTCAACATTGCATTTCGGCGTTTCTATTTGTGCATCACTTCTTCTGACTCACACTAGCACTCTACTTTCAGCATGAAGTTTGAACAGTATGTATACATCTTTTTGTCCATGTACCGAAGGGACAGCACTTCATCATGACCCAAAGCAGATGCTGTGTGTTTAAGGTTTTTGCCATATGTCAACCCTTTACAAATCTTCCACAATATGCCACAGGCTGGGTTGTCAAAATAAAAATCTACTCCAGTGTAATAATTTTCTAGCCATAAGTGATAGCCTTTGTTCATCGAGGGAAGGATGAGATCCTACACAATTTTGCTATATGTGCCTAAAGAATCAGGGCAGCCAGGTGGATCTAGATGGCTATCTTTACCTTCATAAATGTGAAATGCCCAGGTATAACCAGTATTTATGGGGCTAATCATAACATTGTGTTCCAAACTGAGCCCACTTAGATGGAATATATTGCTTGAAAAGCAGTCTTCCCTTGAATTTCAGAGTTATTATTTTATACAGATGTTCTGGTCAGGGATGTAGTTTTCTGCAAATGTTTGTGACAGGTGACTAATTTTGTGGAGTTTTTCATACCAAAAGTTATACCTAGGGGAACACTGGGTGCTGTCAGTGAAATGTAGGAAACTGATAATCACTGTAAAAAAGAGGGATACCTAGGATGAGGTGTTTTTGCCAGTAAATGCAAATGCAATTTTTCTTTTACAATAACCATAACCATCATCAGCGCCCAAATCCTCCTCATTTCAATACAATCAGTGGGGCTCTATACCTAAGATAGTAAGAAGGTCCCTGTTACATATATCAAAGGTGTTACTCTCCCCCTCCTCAAGGCATAAGCCTTGCTGCTGTATAGTAATGGACCATGGCAATTTCATTCCCCTACCTGCCTAACACCAACTCCCTTTACATATCCATTAGTTCCCACTTACAATTAAAGAGAAGCCTGTACTCTACATCCAAACTAAAAAACAAAACAAATAAAAAACTGATAAAAGCAGTTTTAAAAAGCAGTGATCAGCAGTGAAAGTTTTTTGGGTTTTTTTTAAACTAACAAGTGGGATTAAAAACGGTCTGGTTGAGCTGACCCAAATCTCTGATCAGAGACATAATTACAGTGCTTAAAACATCAAAAATATAGAAAACTGTTAATACACCCAAAAATCTGACCCCCAAAAAAATCTCAAGTACTTTTTCTTTTTTTTCTTACACAGTAACACTTTTGAACACTGTAATGATCCTTTTGCTTCTCTTGCCTCAGAAAAAAAGAGAGGCAAAATACAATGTTACAGCCAATACAGGCAATGTTTGAATGCATGAGCTGTGACATTGGATCAGTGGTCACAGTGGCAGGTTGACTCCAATTGCATCCAGGCAGTTCCCCAATCACATCCGGTGAGGTGAGTATGACAGAGGGGGAGTGTGAAGACAAGGACATTAGTACATGTCATCATGCACTAACTTCCTGAATGTTCATGCCTTCAAGGACATAATGACACATCCTAACAGGTTAATATAAATTTAAAAGAAAACACAGTATCTAATAAAAAAGGATAATACAAGTTAAACAATCTATTCAGTAGTGTAAATTCCAGTCAAGTGACAGTTCTTCTAATAAACTAGTTTTGGTGTATAGATCATGCCTCTGTAGTCTCACTGCTCATTTCTCTGCCATCACATGTAAATTAAACTCTAATAACAAACAGGGAGCTGCTGCAAGCTCAAGCAAGGAATTAAATGAAACTAACCACATTCTGTAATAAGGGAAGATCTCTTTTTCCGGAAGTATGTAGGAAGACTGTTTAAGTCTTGATTTGGCCACTGTATATTTTATTTGCAAATATAGTTAATTTATTTAAATATATGCACACCTATTGACGGTGTGATTATTAGTTTGGAGTTGAGTTCTGTTTCTATTCAGAGCTAGTTATATCTTGTATCAGTTGGTGCTTAGGCTTAGGACATGGAGTGGTGCTTAGGCCTAGGCCATGCCAGTAGATGTTCCCATCTATTGGCTATTTGCTCATTCATGTTGTTTTTCTTTTTTCAAAGTTTTATGTGAAAACACGCTGCTAATTGGGTGTCAAGTAAATTTGTGCAAAGAAACAATTTTCATTTATTTGGGGTCTTTTGATTAGTACAGTATTTTTTATTCGGTTTAACTTACCTGAAAGTCATAAATAAATGATTAAATAAAACAAATAAATATAAACAATTACTTTGAAAGAAAGGCTATGCAACGTATGCAAATGCAATTGCAAGTATTCCTGTAGAGAGACATATTTACTCAGAGATTTACAGGCAGAAGCACTAGAAGTAGCCTACCCTACTCACAACAATCCTGAAGGGGGATATTCACTCAGAAAAGTAGCTGCAACTTTTGGCCGTAAGCCTATGGAAAACGTGCCAGGTTGGCAAAAATAGGGTTTAATCAGAACAGCAGCAACAGCACAGCCTTTGGTGGCAGTCACTTCTCTATAAGGTCCCGGCAAAAAAAAAGTAAAATAAAATAGTAGTGCTTTACATAGTGACAAACTATGAGCCTTACACTACTCACAACAATCCCTAAAGGTGGATAGTATTCACTCAAAACAGCAGCAGCAGTAGATTTTGCACATGAGCCCAGGTAATGAGGTGGCACTAGCAGTCACTCTTCTATTAGGTCCCTCCAAAAAAAAGCTAAATAAAAATAGCTAAAGTGCTTTACAAGGCAAAGCGCTAGATTCCCTATCCCACCTCTAAAGGTGGAATATTCACTCTTCACTCAGAACAGCATTTGGGCTTGAGCCCACATAAAAGATGGCAGTCACACCCTAAAAAAAAGAATTTAGGTTAGGGTTAGCATTAGGGCTAGCATTAGTGTTATGGTTAGTTTAGATGGAAGCTGAAAATTAAGGCTGAACAAACATATAGCAAAAATACCAAAAATGTGTGTATTGCCTGTAAGTATAAAACAAGCAAAATAAAGCTGTGTAACTAAGAGGTTTCAAAAATAATCCATTGGTAAATACTTTAATTTAGCTAAATTGAAGATTATGTGATGTGTTAATGATAGGGATGTTTATCTAAAAAATGTTTTTTTTTTAAAGAGCTAGTTATCCCTTGTGTATATGTATGTGTGTATATATATATATATATATATATATATATATACACATTAAACATCCTTATTATATGTTTATATTATGTGTACACATATATATATATATATATATATATATATATATATATATATATATATATTGTAAGGAAACCAAGTATATTTAAACCTCATTCAGTAGTTTCCTCCCGAACCGCCAGAGCCTTAGTGATTATAGCCCTCCGTTCGGTAAATAGAATAGATGAACTATATAGTAATCCCAATACATCAGCCGAAGTCAAGAAGAAGGGTACAAAATGAACTAACTTTTAATGGGTGCACACAGCTTTTATGCAAGTCCCCATGCAAGGGGACATCCCTTAGGGAGGGACAAATATTCACCAATCACATACTGTAAAACTTTAACACACCCACAGTTCCCTCCCCTAGCCCTGGAGATAATTAAGTCTGATAAAAGAATAACTTAATTATCTCCGGGCTGAAAAATCACTTTTTCCCCAATAACTGGATCACCCCTTTATACTTGGGGTATCCCCACAAATAACATGTACCCTGATAGTCCTGATCTGGGTGACCAACATATTCGAATTTCACCCAGACCTGTTCAGGGGTTCGCAAAAACTATGGATGTCTTCTGTGACTGGCTCACCCTGGGTCACCATGAGTTTGGTGGGTTTTGCCGGTCACTTTAGAAATAGGAGAAAAGCGAACAAAGTACAGAATGGATCCCTCTGGCTCCTAGCAGCGTTTGTGCCCCTCTGTCGAATGCACCAAAGTACCGAATAGCGCTCTTCTAGCTACTCGGTAAGTAGAGTTCCAGCATTCGTCTGTTTGAGACCGGTGTTCGGGAAGTCGAGTGTGCGTTTTCAGTTCCATACACTCGACGACCAAGTCCTGCTGCCTTTGTTTGCATGAACAAAGATGGCTGTGGTTTTCTCTGCCACGTGGCGTTCAGCTGTACGAACGCTGGCCAGACAGACAGAGGTAGCAATTGAATCAGGCTTTGATGTTTAACGAGCCAGAGGGGTGGTCTTTGTTCGGTAGTTACATCTACCGAATGCAAT
Source organism: Pelobates cultripes (assembly GCA_933207985.1). Taxonomy (NCBI): domain Eukaryota; kingdom Metazoa; phylum Chordata; class Amphibia; order Anura; family Pelobatidae; genus Pelobates; species Pelobates cultripes. The sequence goes on along the minus strand of OW240917.1, from coordinate 152,000,929 downwards.
GGGCAGAAATAGTGTAACAAAAGGGGAACTTCTTCACACACATATATATATATATACAGAGATGTATAAACATATAATAGTGAAAATGATGTATAAACACTTTCACACAGTGTAAAGCATATTGATGGGAACATAACTTCTTAGGTGTTAGAAATCAATTCTGAACACATTCTTTTCACACTAGTTATTCTGTTATTTCTTATTTACTTAGAGAATCACTAAGATGGTTATTAGGTTATATTATATCACCTGTTTTTGATTATTTAAACATATCTACAATTAATCCTGTAATAACACACATATAAAGAGAAATATATTTTCAATATTATATAAAAACATTTCTGAACTGTATTATTCCCCTGAAACACAAACACACATTTTTTTATTTTAAACTATAACATAAAAGATTTCTTATGTATTCTTTTTACACTGTAATATTAAAGTCAATTTTAGATGATTTGTTTCAGGCAGTGAAGCTATCATTACAATTTCAGCTTGTAAAAAATGCATATTAAGCAACCCAGAAAAATGCTGTGTAGGCAGCTTAAAAGAGTAAAGGTTCATAGGTGAATGAACTGTAAGGTGGAGATTCCAGTGATAATAGGTCACATTTGCATATATATATTCAGTCACTCTGTTCTCAGCATATTTAATAAAGTATATAAAAAAAGATCAACTAGAAGCTTTTGATATACTGATATTGTTTAGTTTCCATAAATCATTGCTAGTTATTTCATAGCTTATCCAAAACTATAAACAACATTACGTGCACTATGTTAGAGATTTTACCTGAAAATCACAATTCATAGAATGGGGGCCAATCTGGGACACAAATGGGATCGACTGAAATCAAGAGCCAGCAATTGTCCCTTTTTACCAGCAAGTCATGTTTGCTATGGTGACAACTTACACAATGTGTGTTTCTGTAGTTTACCAGTGGTTGGCAGATCTACAAGTGGTCAGCAGCTTCTATCGACTGTTGTTAATAGTGACAGCTTACAGCAGCTTTGAGCGACAAAGTTGCCAACAAACTCTCAGTAAATAAAAAAAAAAAAACACATACAGAAAATATAATTTGGTGTTACAAAAAAACATCCAGTGCTGTTTTAAAATAAAATGCAAATGTAAAGGTATATTCTATCTTAAGACACAATCATTACTGGGTAATAAGGTAAAGCTGAGGTCAGTCTGCGGTAGGCCAGTAGTCAAGTTACACCTGCTTGCAAGAAAAAGAGGACAGTTTAGGCACTGGAAACCGATTGCTAAACCTTCAGAAAGAAGGGATGTGAGATACAGTAAGTACTACACTACTCAACAATAACACGAGAACAGACATAGAAAAAAAATCATACAAAATAAATATATAGATCAGGCATGTATTTTATTATACAAAATGCAAAAACATAAAAAAACATAATCAAATACACCTACATGGCTGTTTATATTTATTTAGAATACTAAAAACAACTGTTTATATGAATCACAAATCAAATAATATGTTTATATTTATATGTTATATTATGCTATATTTTAGTAGTCTGTATTCTGTGTATTGCAACAACAGAAAATTGCTTTACTAATTACCAATATATTTACATTTAACTACCTCTGTGTCCATGGATCAGTCACCTGCTATTTTATAGTATTGTAAGATTATGCACAGTGGGAACTATGCAATCTCATGAAGGGAATAAAGCGGAAAGTAAATTATTTTTCTAATTGCTTGAGGTGATAATGCTTTTATTTCCATTTAAAAAAAAAAAAAAAAAAACAAGAAAAACTGAATGGACAAAACCGCAGAAACACTAATTTGGTTCCATGAAAATGAGTTTCCCAGAAGTGAAATTCATTACAAAGAAATGTTAGTTTTTTTATGAACATCTGGCTACCTTTTCTTTGATGTGGTGTTTTAGTCCCTTTGATGAAGAATTACAGTGTTGCTTTATTCAAACCACGCCATAACCCAATGCGTTGCCCAGAGATTACAAATGATTGACAGGCCAGGCTTTCAAAGTACCCCTGATGAGAAAGGTCCAATTTTGACTACACATCTAGAGATTAGAATAAAGCCCTGAAACTGTTCAAATGGCAGCTGTTGACAGGAAATTGATGTTTTACTTGCTTTTTGACTAGTAGAAATTAGTTCTTCTGGAATAGGTTAGCTAAATGGAACAGAAAAAAAAAAAGCAACAACTTTTGATGAAAAAACCTTCACTGAAAAATGAATAAATATATACTTAAATATATGACATACAAAATGTCTGTGCAACTAGAAATGTCAACATTATTTTGTTTAGTTGCCAAGATTTTAATAAACTCAACATATCTTTTTGTTTCAAATAATTTTTAATTTACAGTGCAGTGTAAAAAAGCTGCACAAAATTAAAAAACTATATATATTTCCTCTCCCCAAGTACGAAAATTTCCCGCATGTAATTGAACTGATGCAGTTGTTCTAAAGTTTGGGATTACCTTGAAGGAACTTTGAGAAACAAAAGAAACAAAACATTTTTTTAAAGAACATGTACCAAGACAGGTGTAGGCTTGAGAAAGCTTCTGGAATTAGTTATGTACTAGTATCATCTATAGATAACTTTGTAGGAGTTTGTAAGAATGCAAGTAGTGAGTTTGTGGCTATTTTCAAAAAAAGAGACAAGTAAATGAGTGTCACATTAGTCTGATTCCTAGGAGGATATAAACATGGGGGGGGGGGGGAAATCACTATTACTCCAAGCATAAGAAACTAAAGGATACAGATCATGCAGAAATTCCTTTTCTAACAAGTATGAATGTAGCTAAATGCAACTGCTGATTTTTCCACCAAAATTATACTTGGGCATGAATCGCTTAAAAACCACTGGCAGTGTATGCTATCATAACATAGTTACATAGCTGAGAAGAGGCAAGCATCCATAAAGTTCAGCCTTCCTCACATTTGTTTTTTGCTGTTGATTCAAAAGAAAGCACATAACCCAGTTTGATGCACTTCCAATTTTGCAACAGACTTGGAAAACAATCCTGCTTGACCCCAGAATGTCAGTCAAATATCTCCTTGGATCAAGAAGCTATTACCCCACTAATTATAAATTATATCCCTGTATATTATGTTTTTGCAAGTATTTGTCAAATTGTTGTTTAAACATCTGTATAGACTCTAATAAAAAACTCTTCATGCAAACAATTCCACATGCTTATTGTTTTTACTGTAAAAAACCTTCTTTCTCCCAGTCTAAATGCGTGATCTTATGTTCTATGTATAGTCCTGTTTATGAATAGCCCTTTTGAGGCACCATTTTTCAAAACGAATGACATAAATTTTCTAAACTTTCTTCATAACTAAAATTCTACATTCCTTTTATTAATGTTGTTGCCCGTCTCTGCACTTTTTCTAGTGCCATAATTTTCTTTTTTTCGAACAGGTGCCCAAAATCACACAGCATATTCAAGATGTGGTCTTACCAGTGATTTATAAAAGAGGCAAAATTATATTTTCATCCTGAGAATTAATCAGTGAGGTAGTAAAGATTATACCCTACTGACCACAGAAAGTGCCTATTGACATTGCATAGTGATGCCTAGTTTGCTGTCTATAACTATTCCCATTATTTGTATGTTATCCCTAAATCACAACAATTTAGGGTGTAAATTGCTTGTGGATTCTTTACTCCAAAGTGCATAATGTTGCATTTTTCTACATTAAATGTAATCTGCCTTTTGAGTGCCCACCCACCCAATCTTTCTAAATCCCTCTGCAGCAAAGCAATATCCTGCTCATCTAGTATTACTTTACAGAGTTTTGCATCATCTGCAAACACTGAAACATGGCTTTCAATGCCTATTTTAAGATCATTTATAAATATGCTAAATAGAAGTGGATCGAGAACAGAACACTGAGGGACTCTACTTACCACTAGTGATGTAGCGAACCGTTCACGAACTTGCCGCAAATAGTTCGCCACGGTTCGCGGCGAACTCCGGTCAGCTGACACATCCCTGCCAATCTCCGGCAGACCCTCCCTCCCAGACCCTCCCACCTCCTGGACAGCATCCATGTTGAAGCTGCCTTCAACATGGATGCTGTCCAGGAAGTAGGAGGGTCTGGGATGGAGGGTCTGCCGGAGATTGGCAGGGATGTGTCAGCTGACCGGAGTTCGCCACGAATGGTTCGTGGCGAACCGTTCGCGGCAAGTTCGCGGACGGTTCGCGACATCACTACTTACCACTTTTGTCCAGATTGAACATTTACCATTAATTTACCATTAATCTGTATTCTATATTTAAGCCAATGTTTTACCCAAGAACAAGAATTTACATCTAGACCAATTTCTTTTAGTTTAAACACTAATCTATTATGAAGAACGGTATCAAACATCTTGGCAAAATCCAAGTAGATCACATCCACTGCAACACCCTGATCTATACTTCTAATTACTTCTTAGAATGCAATTGGGTTAGTTTGACATGACCTTTGTTTCCGAAAACCATGATGATTATTCTAATAACAATGTTCTTCCCAATAAATTCCTAAATATTATCCCTTAATAACCCTTAAAATACTTTTTCAGCCACAAAAGTTAAGCTTACGTGTCTATAATTTCCAGGCAAATATTTTGAACCTTTTTTGAATAAAAAACACATGTGCTTTCCTCCAATCCTCTGTAATTAATTTTAAAAAAATAATAATTTCAGGAATTGTATCATAGGTTCACTTATTTCCACTCTTTGCTCCTTAAATACTCGTGGGTGAATATCATCAGGCACTGGAGCTTTATTTACATTAACTTTCTTTAGCTGCTTTACCACCTTATCTTGGGTCAACCAATCACAATTTGCATTTTGTTTTTACAGCGATCATTTGCATATCTCATTCCAAAGAATCCTCCTTTATATATATTGAGGAAAAATATATATTTTTAATTTCTGCCTTTTTCCTGTCATCATTAATTAACACACCCATCTCTGTTTTGTGTACCTATACTTCTATTTTATTTTTATTTATTTTTTAGAATTAGTACTTAAAACTTTTTGTAGGGTTGGTTTTGCTCTCTTTGGCTATCAATTTCTCATTTTCTAGTTTTGCCACTCTAATTGCCTTTTTGCATGCATTATTGGCTTCCTTATATCTTATATAGGATGCCTCTAATTTGTCAGATTTAAATACTTTAAATGCCCTTTTCTTATTTTTAATTGCTTGGTTTACTTTCCTATTTAGACACATTGGTTTCAATTTGTTTCTTTTATATTTAATGTCTAATGGTACGTACAGAGAAATGTACCTTTCTAATATTTATTTGAAGATATTCCATTTATCCTCAGTTTTTTTTTTACTAAAAAGTTTATGCTTGTCATTATGTTGTAGAGCTGCATTCTCTTATTGTTATCTTAGTGAAATTATCATTTTTAAAATTATATGTTTTAGTATATCCCATGTGATTTTGCTTTTTAGAGTTTATTTCAAAAGACAACATACTGTGATCACTATTTCCCAAGTGCTCCCCTAATTGAATGTTGGCCAAAAGATCAACATTGTTTGTTATAACCAGATTCAGACAAGTATCCTTTCTAAAAAGTAAAGTGTTTATACTAGCCAGGGAAAAAAACCTGTGACACAATAGCTGGAGAAATATATATACACAATATAAACAAGTTATACAGACATATATTCTTCTAAACTGGTAAACGCAGGCTACCATAGGTCACCTAAAATATAATAAAAACAACAAAACATAGTGTGAACTGTAAAATGGCAATATAAAAGTGACAGTTGAAGTTGGACTCTCACTCCCATGGCCCAGATCCATCCCAGGCTGTGTCTTAGTGGCTCAAGGGTGCCACAAATGGCTCAGGATTTCTCAATATTCCCAAGAATAATGATGATGATATAGGATCTTCAGTAAAAAAAAACTTTATTTTGAACAAGTATATTATACAATTAAAAAATATATGACAAAATATCTACAATACACTTTGGGTACTAGCATATATAGTTCATGGGAGTGAACAATTCTCGTAATAAATGTCACTCACCACCTGTATATTAACCAAAAATAAAGTGTCAAAGCCTTCTTTCTGTGCTGGTGTTTTAAAATCCATTTAATCTTTTTATACCTCTATCAATTCATCATCAACTTGATCCAGCTATCGTTCTTATTCTGTGGTTCCCACCGGACACCATATCATTTCCGGATTTCTTTGATGACATCACCTATTCGTTGAACCATATTGGAATGCTCACGCTCCTAGCATTCTTTAATGTCGTCAGAGTTCTTCGTTCCGTTTTTCAGACTTACTATTACTGTATTTTATACGGCTAGCCTCACGCCGAGCAGTCTTGGAGCTGACAGGCGCCCCTCCCCTCACACAGGGGCCGGGTCTACAAACATTAGAATGAAGTGCCTAACTACTGGGAACATGTGTGTGATGTCACACACACATTCCACTGTCACATGCTCCTCTACAACCAATCAAGGAACACCTTTGGCTATTTAAACCTTTTTTATCCATTTCTCTGTGCCCTGTCATGGTTTCCATTGTGGTTATCTGAGAGCGCATTTCTGGTATTGTTTATTGTGTATTTTGACCTTGGCTTTGTTATGGACTATTCTGAATTCTGTATTCGTTGACCTTTGGCTTTCCTAACCATTTACGTACACACTGTATTCCTGACCTCAGCCTGTCTTGTACTTTTCCTTTTATCCGTTAAATCCGTCCATTCTAAGGCCCAGTAATATGCCTGTGGGTTTTCTTTATTGCTTTTACTTAAGTTCTGCATGCTGGGCATATTAGTGTATCCTGACAGATACTCATTCTACAGAATGGAGTCCTCAAAGTGGCTTCCCAGCAGCAGAGGGATTGCAGATGCTGACAAAATAGGAAGTACCCACTCTAGAAGTTCCGAAACATTTATACTCCAGTGACCTGTGAATTTGCCAAGAGTGGCAGCGAATGGGCAACCCAGGGTGACTCACTGTTTTTTTCACTGCGGTTCATTATTTCGTAAAAATGCCAGAAGGGTCTGGGAGGATGGTGAACACAAACATATACGGTTGTACTTGTCTTGCCAATTTACACCCTGGCTGCTTTATTATCGGGTGGTAAATGTTATTGAATGTTCCCTCTCTTGATATCCCCAACACTCGGTCCTAGCAGGACTTACATTACATGAAGGATAGGAAGGTGGAGTCATGGAAGTGACACTGGGTACAGGGGAGCAACATCCATTGGATATACTAAATTGCATATTTTATTTTACCTAATTTTCCTTTAGCTATGTTAGGCAAGTTACAGTGCTCTCGGGAGTTGGGGGAAGTGTATGGCTCTTTGGACCTACTGGATTGGATCTACCAAAGGTGAAGCTTCCTGTGAGGGTTTCTGTGGGACATCTATTTTCTTTTTGTGTACCAAATAAACAACGGTGGTTAGATTTCACCATCGGCTGGGACCGTTTGTTCTGTATTTTGTTTTCATGTTTTTTGTTATGCTTTTAATTGTATCTTCTTTTGATAAATGAGCTCTTTCAGGACGTCCCAGGCAAATGTGCACACCAATTATTGTTTTGGATAATGGCATCCCACCTGGTAGGGATGTAGGTGTACTCACTCAGGTTCCCTCCCTGTTTCTTAATGAGTTTCCCACCCATTTCTCCCATGGTTCTCTTCTTTTTATTGTTAATTTGCAAAAGTCTAAATATCACACATAATCACAGAATGGCACTGCACAAAGCTAACTAAATTGGTGCGGATGTTGCTTTATTCCAAGAGATCCATTTTACGAGAGACAAAATACCAACATTTTACTCCCAATATTATGATACTGGTTACCATCCTTGCTATAAAACAAAGAAAACAGATGTCTCTATTCTTGTTGGCTCCTCCATCTCTTTTGTTTATCACAAGAAAATAGCAGATAAAAATGTGAGATCTGATTCTGCCATGTTAAGTGAATCATAAACATTTTACAATAGTGAATGCATATGGCCATTGTGATAACCCGATGACATTTTGGTCCGATATACTGCGTAAAATCTTAAATAACATGATTGGGGATCTATCATGAATGGTGATTGTAATTTCATCCTAGATCCTTTAATGGATTTGATAAAGATGGAGAGGAGGGTGTCAGCTGCTATTCAGGATCCCAGGGCTTTCAGAATGAACAAGTTAATTTCAATGTATAATTTATATGATGTGTGGACTGTGCAACATCATAGAGAAAAAGATTTTACCTTTTACTCTATGGTTCATAATTCATATTCTCAGATATCGTTTTTTGTTTTTTTTAAAATTCCCACGAACATCCTACAAAGGGTTAGTGTGACTACCATTGGTCAAACCATGCCCCTATCACACTCAATGTGACTAAACACTTTTCTTGTCGAGGCACAGGCACATGGAGACTAAATAAAAACCTCCTCAATGACCCAGGTATATTGAAAGAGTTGCAGAAGGAATTAGAGAATTACTTACAAATTAATGACGCAAAAGATACTAACATTAATTTGGTTTGGCTAGAGCACAGAGCCTTTATTGTAGGGGTATTAATAAAACTTGCCTCATACACAAAAAATATATAAATTGCAAGAGCAACACTTACTTTTAAAGCAGTTAATGAACCTAAGTGCTAAAAACAGTGACCTTCTCCCATTTTCCTAGATCTTTAAGTTGTAAACCCACCTGCAGACTCATTACTCTCAAAAACAGTATTATTATTACACACAAGGCAATAGAGCAGGTGCTATTCTGGCCAAACAACTAAAACATACCCAATATGCAAACAGATTGCATTTTTATGGAGCAAGTTGTAGGAAAAGATTCTTAATCCTAGACAGAGAGAGTCAACCTTGACTTCGTTTTACTCTAAACTCTATAATTTGAAGGAAAGTCCTTTATTACATCAGTCCACTAGTGCAGAGTTATCTAGATTTCTAAATTCTAATATTCCCAAGTTGTCCCCCCAACAACTTCACAGTTTAATTGATACCATTTTCCCCGAGGAGGTGATTTATTTCAGATCATCCCTGCCACACAATAAAGCCCCAGGTCCAGGTGGCCTATCAGGCAGTTACGATCACAAATATGCTCATGTTTTGGGTCCTTATCTAACCATGGTATGCAAAAGTGGAATGGAATTGGGCTTGTTGCCATTGGAATAATGTCGGCACATATGATTAATCTTCCAAAGCTTTCTTTATCAAGGGGAGAGATTACATTCTTCTGACTGTGATAGGTCTGGGAAATTCATTACCAGCTATCCATTCCCTGCTGTCACTGTTTGGATGGTTGCCATATTATAAGCTAAATGTAGCTAAGATGCCTGAGATCTGTTACTGGTTGAATACAGTTATGATTAGAGGACTGATTTCTTGAACTATTTGGATGTAAACATTCAAAAATCACTTTATGAAGTTTTTAAATTTTAATTTCCTGACACTTATATCAACTGTGAAATCAACACTTTACAATTGGAGTCACATTACACAGCCATAGCTAGGTAGAATGAGTATTTAGAAAATTATGGTTCTGCCTAAGTGCTCTATGTATTTAGGTTCCTACCAATACATGCCCCCTTCATTCTTTATAGCTATCCAAAGACTGTTTACTAGATTTATGTGGGGACATAGACGTCCAAGGGTGGCTAACTCCACTTTGTTCCTCCATTCTGGTTGGGGTGAGACTGGGGTCCCTCACATTGTGCATCATAGGGCTTCCATTTAGTCTCAAACCATACAATTACAGGTTCCTGAAACATACACTCAACGGGTGAACATGGAGGCATGTTGCGTCCCACGAGCTGTAATATTTGGTTACATTTGAACACCTAAAGCTCTGAGCAGAGGCGTAACTAGAAACCATGGGGCCCCGGTGCAAAAATTGCCCCCCATACGTCCCTGCCCTCCCCCACATACCCGCCCATATGTCTACCCACCACCCCCTACATCCCTGCCCCGACATATCCCCACCCCCATACATCTACCCTCCACCCAGACACACACATAGACAAACACATACAGACACACATACTTGTAGGCGCACACACATATATATATATATACATACATACAAACATACATACATACACACACACACACAGATACAGACACACATACACACAAACACAAATACATAAACACACAGACACAAACATACATCATACAGACATACAAACACACACATACACACATATACACACAGAGACACATACATACAGACACACATACACACACACACATACAAACAGACATACAAACACACACATAGACACAGAGACACATACATACATATAGAGACATACACACAGAGACATACACACAGACATACACACACACACACAGAGACATACACACGCATACACACATACATGCAAACACACATACATACAGACACACATACATACATACATACACACAGAGACACATACACACACATACACACAGACACATGCACATACAGACACAAAGAGACACATACATACAGACACACATGCATACATACACACACATACACACAGAGACACATGCAAAATATTTAAGTCACCCTCCTGTTTCCTACCTTTTAGGTGCAGGAGGGTGACTTTCCCTGGGGTCCTATGGCTCAGGCTGATAGGATTCAGAGTTCCCACTCTGAGTCTCTCCTTTCTTCCGACTGTGTGATTGAAGGGAGGAAGTCATCTGTACTTCCTCCATGCGCTGCAGTGCTGACTGGGCCCCCTGGAAATTAATTTCCATCGGGTGGCCCTAACAGCATGGAGTTGATAAGCCTGGTCACAGATGCGACCCCTGCGACCGCGGTAGTTCCGCCACTGGTTCCGAGGACCTCTAGACCATAGTGCTCCCCAATAACTAGCTATTGTATTACTATCTGCGACCAATTATTCATCACATATGGAGTTCGGTGTTACATACCCAGAACAGCACCCTTGAGTTCCTTGCTTGCTTTACCCCCAACTTATCAATCAAGGGTAAAGAGAAGATCTCATCATGGATAACAAAATAATATCTTTCTCTTTTTTTATCAGCTAAATTTAATTAGCCTGCTAATATGTGTAACATAATATTTATATGCCTTTGCATAGCAGGTCTGGTTTATAAACATGTACTAGGGGAGGTGGTCAAGTGTCTGAAAATCATCTGGAGCCTGAAAGTCAGTTAACCCTCCTTCTCTGATGCAGTTGGTGAATGGGGTTAATGAGATTTGACTCCCCACCAGAGCCCTACTTAAATTCTGTGGAAGGCCTGGACAGATGTCTTCTTGAGGTTTCAAATATACGAGCAACCACTTGGCTGGATGCTCGGTATCTTGAAGTGTGGGAGGGGAGGTGGCCTTATGTGACAGCTGGGAGGCTGAATGTGGCAGAGTTCTGGATGTGTATTTGTCAGTCATTTAGTTATTGTTTCTGTTTTCTATTCTATGTTATGTTTATTTGGTTACATGCTGGACAAAATTAGTCATGCTGTATTTTGTTGGATTGTCCACTCTTCATTATATAGAAGGGATAGAGGACACCTTGACGCTTCACATACTACTCGTATGCTGTACCCTGTTTCTTGCCTTTGCTTGGAGTATTGAGTTCTTGTAAGAGTGATCCATGCTCATGCTTACTTATTTTCTGCCACTTGTTTGTAAAATTTGATGCAAAATCAATAAAAAAAAGTAAAAAAAAAAAGAACAGTCTCTTTTGAGAAATAAATGAGCACAGTATATAGGTCACTGCATTTTAATTCCAGCCCTCCCGGACTACTAACAAAGTCATATATTCAGGATACCTCTGACTTGGCACAGCTAAGTTAATGAAATTTTCAGCCCATTAAACTGCAGCACATGTAAGCATGTAAGAATATCATTTGAACCAGAAGTCTTAGTGGTCCTTGTGGAGTTAAATAATTGTAAATCTTCACCATTCCTTTCTATAAATTATTTTATAATAAAACAAAATATTATTAGGTGTATTATTTTTTTTTTTAGTAGAAAAGTTATGATGAACATTTAGCAGATCTAGGTCCCAAATAGTATTTGTATAGTGAAACAATATAAAAGTGGAAAAAACAAAAATATTTAAAGATGTGTGAGCAACAGCGAATTCACCTACATTTCAATTCTGATTAAAAAATAGTATGTCTCAATTTAATATCTGAAGCCAGTGATGCAAGACGTCATACACTTTCAGTAAGGGCTTGAGTTTTGAGAACATTTCAGACGAGTTTAATTTCTTACCAAGAGAAAAAAAGGAGAATTGGGGCACATCCAAAACATGCATTTCTAAGTAGTGGTGCTACCGTAAAGATCAACATTATACACAAAGTACAGATTAAGGAATAGCGCACACAAAATAAATTTAGTTTAACATTTTACAAGGCAATTTAAAAACACATATCTTAGCAAACAAATATAGGGATTCAGATACACCATGTGGTGGTGTTACATCAAAGACCTAAATGTATACAAAATATAGTTAAAGGAATAGTACACACACACAAAAAAAAAAAAAATAGAGGTTTACATTTTAGAAGGCTATTTAAAACCCCCTATCTTACCAGTGTCTTGAGCTGGCAATTTAAGGTCTCAGCTGGCTAGTCAGAGGCACATAGGGTTGGAAAACAGCTATATGTGAAGACTAATAAGGAAGCCTGCCAGGGTTATTAAATAAACAATGTGGAGGCCATGAGGGTGGGGGGATCTAAGGACTACATAGTGCCAGGAAAACAAGTTTTGTTTCCTGGCACTATAGTGGTCCTTTAACAAAGCGGCCGCACAGCTCTAGACTATATTCAACTGCCTAAGGCAGGAGTGTATGAATATGAGTTGGCCTACCCAGTGTCGAAAGCCACAACAAAGGTCACAGCAAGTAAGCTTCTGAAGGAACTGGTATGTAGATACGGAGTACGTGAAGTGATTGAAAGTGACAGAGGTAGCCATTTCACTGGGGAAATAATTCAAGAAATTATGAAAGACAGAGTGCATAAGCAAGTCTTTGATTCCATTCCAGATCCAGACTCTGATTCTGCAACTCACAAACTGCAGCTTGGGGATTGGGTGGGGATAAAGAGGCATGTAAGGATAGGACTTGAACCACGCTTTGACAGTCCATTCCAAGTGCCCCTGACTAGGTCTACCTCTTTGAAACTAGAGGGAAAAGCCACGTGGATACAAGCCAGTTACTGTAAACAAGTCAGTCTGACTGATCCACCGACATGAAGCTGTTCTTATCCTTTACCATTGTATGCTCTGTTCAGATATGCTAACCTGACTTGAGACCAAAAGATAATAATGCATGGCAGGGAAATATATGGTTGCAGATAGCAAAGGCTTTTGATTTAACCTCCTTTTGCCTCAACTCTCTCCTCAGTGCTGAACACACCATACATTCTTGTCTTATAGCTGTTCCTACCCCCATCTCACTCTTGAGGAAGTACCTACATACCCATAGATCCCATAAATCTCTACAACTATATTCTTATGCTTTCAACTCACTGGTAGACAAGCCCCTTCTAGCCCCGAAGACAATTAATGTGACAGCCGCTGAACTGTTGGTCTGTTTCATGTAATTGTTCAAGAGACCCTAATAATGAATTCCAGTTTTGCCCCACATGGTGGAAAAATACCACAAATTGTAGAGCACTGAGGACCACTATGAATTGTACCAAAACTCACTAATGTCACGATTCAGGGAACCCAACACGCTGGCACACACACACACACACACACACAAAAGGTGCCGTACCGGACCTTAGAGTGGCCGGGCTAAGCACACACTGAATAGTCAGGAGACAAGCCGAGTAAGGGGAACCAGAAGACAGAATAACGAGAAACAAGCCGAAGTCAAAGGGTAGGAGAAAGTCACAGAGTCAGTTAAACAAGCCAGAGAGTACGTAACCAGAAGCACAAGGTAAGTAGCAATACTAAAAAGCAAAGACCACAACAGGGCAGGGAGGAACAGGAAAGGTAAGTATTTAAACCATAAGGTTAATTCTGATTGGATAATTTCCAATCAGAATTAACAATCGCACGTGGGAGATATCTAGACCTCCCACTGTGATTAAGGCACTGTGCCTTTAATGCCGGGTCAGGTGACTGGCCCCGGCGTGTATAAACCTGGGTGGTCTCCCAGCGTGCAGCGTCATGTATGCTGCCGCTGGGGGACGTGGAGGAAACGGCGGGCGGCATCCGAGGCTGGAAGGATGCCGCTCGTCGGACCCACGAGGAGGAGGGGACCGCGGACGGCTGGAGGGTGAGTACCGCGAGCGGAGTGCAGCCTCCCCTCGCAGCCGCCCGCGGGATCCCGACAACTAAGTTATGAGTTACCACTACCATTTCTATCTCCCTAAAGGATGGACCTTCTCCTGTGGAAATATTACTTTTGCTTATGTCCCAGGTAAAATACAGGAGCTCCCTGTGCAATCTCACGCATAACAATGACCATGTTTTCCAAATCTGACCTCATCCCTGAAACCAACCAGCTACACAAACCACAGAGAGAGAGGAGAGATGTTATAAACACCCTTACTTCAGATTGTAACCCTGAAATCACTCTTTTATCTAAATCCAAATACTCTGCCCTTGCGTACTCAATGGTAGGAGTCCCAGGCTTAGCACTATATAATACCCGAGTAATTAACGCTGTAGCCTGTTCCCTTGCAAAGGATTTAAATGTCACTTCCCAGGCCTAGAAGCGCTACTTATGGACACCCAAGCAAACAAGAAGGCAATCCTTGAGAATAGAGCAGCCATTGACTGCTTACTAATGAAACATGACTTGAAGCTGGGAAGCTATTGAAGGTATGCACTGTTTTAACCTATCTGACCATGGCACTAAGATCCATAAACATATAAAAGATTTACATTACTTAATACAGGATATCAAACAGGATACTGGCTACTTTGGGGATTGGGATTAGACATTTGGGCTAGGAACATGGTTGACTTTACTAATTAAGAACATTTTGTACTTTTTGCTATTAGCTGTATTTGTTATTATGCCATTTTGCTAACCTTTAGATTCTTCTCATGTCTACTAACCTCTCTATGTAAAAAAAATCTACTGTTGGTCGTAACTTAAGTTACAGTCCAGCTCCAATTTCGGAAGGTTTTTACAATGTTACCTCGCCTAACAAATAAAGGAACTCTCCTCAGCTGATTCTGGTGGTCTCTCAGTCCAAGGAAACCATAGTGAAGAAATAAATGAAAGTCCCACAGGCTTTGGCTAGCAGGCCTGGAAATACCTTGGACATTTGGGTGACCTTTGGATCAAAAGAGGGGATTGTGATTTTACTTTAATTTCAAGCTTATAGGTGTCATATTAGATATCCTATATTAAAATTGGCTAACTTGGACTCAGGAAATGCTTAATGCTTAAAATTACACTTAAGACCATATATGTCTAGTTCCGGGAGCAGAGAGTCCCCACCTGAGCTGTCTCTCCTAAATCAGTCTGTTTTTTTCTCTGAAATTATCTGTTATATGTACATGAGGATCATCCCTATGTCTTATCTGTACTCTTTTCACCCTCTCACTCCCTTCCTACTACTGTCCTATTTGCATGTAAGCACTTACTTTTTAATGTATAAAAACACAACTGACAAAATAAAGGTCAGAGGCTTATTTTGAATACCAACAGGTGTCTGGTGTCTGAATTCACGCTTCTCCAAGTGCACTTGAAATAATAAACTTATAATTACATTTGGGCTCCCTTGAATATACCAAAGATCACATTGGATCTATGATGTGGATATCAATCAATAAATTGATTATCTTGTGTATCTGCCCATGGTCAAATTAAAGAGATAGTGCGTGCACGCTCCTGAAGTAATTCACACCGGACACACGTTTCAGGTTAATAAAAAACTTGAGGAATCTTTATTCAGGGGGGACGACATGTCCCTTTTAAAGCAAAATTACATCATAAGCATTGTCAGAGATAACATGAAATAATACATCAATAATTGGTTAGGTGTTAAGTGGTTCATTTAATGCTCTTCCTACTGAGGGTGATGTCACCGGCATAGTGGAGGTCTCCCCCAGATTCCAGCGCTATCTTGCTAATGAGAGTGTTAGTCGATGTTAAAGGGGAGACTCCCTAGCGGCCATTTTTAGATAATCACACAGAAAGTTGAATAATGCTGATTGTAGTTATGTTGAGTAAAAATACATTTTACTAGTATGGATTGGGTTAATATTTATGTCCACAACAATCTATATCACTATAGTGTACCTTTAAATAACTATACCCTTAATTTTTTATTTTTTGGGGGTGTTGATATATTTTTTGGAAATTTACTGTGAAAATGCTAGTGCTGTATTATGTACCATGTATCTTTGTCCGTTATTCACTACACTGGCTTACAAATAAAGAATTTAAAAAAGAAAACATCTCTAATGTTTACAACTCAGGTTCTTGACCTCATCTCCTTAAAACGTTTGTGTCAGAGACAGTGTCAAATATCTAACTGTACACTGATCTCAAGTGTTTACAACTCTGATTGTTGGCAATCATCTCCATGGAGATGACGATGTCACAGACAGTGGTGACCATACTGGATGCTGAGAGCCAGAGACTCATTTCAGTCAGCAGAATGATCAGAGTCAGACGTCCATCTAAAAAGCTGAGTGACTGACAGCAATATGATGTAGGTATTCATGATATTTCTTTTTAAACTAAGTCAACTTTCATGGGAGAAGTCCAGTTTAAAACTTTACTATAATAATAACAACTAGTATTTCTATAGCACTTTTCTCCCAGTGGGGAGTTTGGGAAGGAGACGTGTGAGTTGAAGCAGAGGCACAGCTAGGGTTGCCACCTGACCAGTATTTTACCGGCACAACTGATATTTGAGGCTGAGTGGCCGGTGCCCCGGTTGCTGGAATACCAGCAATTCAGTGGCCGATATCTCTGTCCGATGGAACTCTGAGTGTATCTCCCAGATCTGCATGTATCTCTCTCCACGTTCCCTAAGACAGACAGATACTCTCAGATCGATATGTAACTCTGCCCCCTTCCTCCTGTTTGCTCTCCTCTGTGTGTATTGTGGCTGCCTCCTGCCTACCTTCCCAGCACTGAAGTGATTAAAAGGCAGAGCAGCTTTTTACAACTCTGCAGTACTCATTCCTCGCCCCCCCCTTTCCACAATCGGACACAGGGAGATAGACTTCTGAGTAAGTAGCCAGGTATCTCTGCAGGTAGGATTTATAGAAGGAGAGCAGACCTGCTCAGTGCTGAAGATGGGAATACTTAGGGACATAAAGAAAATATACAGCAATATTTATTTATGTTTCTTAATTGCGACTGCATGTATGACTGTATGTCTGAGTCATGTCTAAGTCTGAATGTCTGTGTCTGTATGACTATGTCTGTATGTCTATGTGTGCCTGTATGTCTGTGTCTGTATGTATGTGCCTGTATGACTGTATATGACATTGTCTGTATGTTTGTGTCTCTTTGTCTGAGTCTGTATGTCTCTGTATGACAGTGTTTCTGTACGTGTGTGTATGACAGTGTCTGACTATGTCTGTATGTCAATGTATGTTTGTGTACGACTGTCACTGTATGCCTGTGTCTGTATATCACCGTTCAACTGTATGTTTGTATAGGGTAGTGTCTGTGTTACTGTGTTTGTATCTCACACTATGATGGTATGTCTGTGTAGGAAAGTGTCTGTTTCCCTATGTCTGTATGTCTTTGTATGTCTTTGTATGAGAGGGTCTTTGTGTCTTTGTATGTGTATGTGTAGATTGTATGACTATATGCCTGTATTACTGTGTTTGATTGTGTGTCTTTTTTACGACTGTATGTATATCTTTGTAACTACATAGCTAAATCTGTGGTCCTGTATGGTTGTGTGTCTGTATGTTTGTGTCTTTGTTCATATATGTCTTTTTGCCTGTATATCTATGTCTGTATGGCTGGGGAAGAAAGAGACACTCAAAGTGGCTGGAGGGGGAGAGATAAAGGGACACACAAAGAGGCTGGGGGGAGAAAGGGATACAGCAATGGGGCTGTGGAGAAAGAAACACACAATGGGACTAGGCAGAGTAAGAAACAAAGGAGCAGGGGGGAGTAAGAGACACAAAATGGGGCTGGTGGGGAAGTAAGAGACACAAAAAGGGTCTGAGGAAGTAAGAGACAGACTAGGATGATTGTAGGAAACACACAAGGTGGATTGTAAGGGGGGAGAAGATAAACTAAAGGGCCAAAAGGGGGTAAGACATTGTATGAGAAACATAAAAGTGGCTAAAGAAGTTAAGAGATTCAAAGAGGGGGTTATGAGACACGTAGGTGAAGATGCATTTTTGTGGAGAAGGTGGAAAAATGCATCTTTGCTTGTGTAGCCAAAAATCCTTGCACCGCTCCTGACTACGTCAACAATCAGACACGGTATACACATAATGACACACTGCCACAAACACACACAGCATACACAATCAGATATGGTATACACACAATGCTACACCCACACTCTGTATACACAGTATACACTATCACACTCACTGCTACGCATACACAATGCTATACACACAATTAGACATAGTACACATTGTAATTGTAGTTTAGCAATTTAGGGAACTATTTTTTTTTCTTGTATGTCAAATTCAATATACCTTTCGTTCACACACGCTTACTAAGCTTTAAGATACACCCTCATTCAAATACACACACACACTGACAGATGTCAGATATATCACTTAATTCACACATGCTTAAACTCTGCACAAATACAAATGCACTCCTCATTCACATATACACTGACACAAGTTTCAAATACACCTCTCACTCATACACTGACACATTTCAGATACACCCTTTTTTCACAAATACACACACTGGTAGATGTCTGATACATCCCCTCCTTCACACACTTACACTTTGCACACACACAAATACACTCCTGCATTCACATATACAGTGCTCAAACATACTGTATTCACACACAGACTTTCAACACTAATACACACTGCATTCACATACCAACACTCCCCTATGTTCACACACAAGTCCTCCACAAAAATACACCACTACATTCACATTCAACATAAATACACCCTTACATTCAAACATCAAAATTCCATACAAATGCACTCCTGATTTTACAAATATCTATTCTATTCACTCATTCATTTACACATTTACACTGCATGCACGTCTGAATTATATACTCTCTGGCATTACACAAATTATACTATAGTATTTACACATATCAACATTACACAAACATACACTACTACTTTGATGCATAGAATTATAATATGAAATATTGAAAGGAATGCACACAGTAATCATTAAAGTAAGAATTGACAGAAAGTCTAAGTGAATTTCAAATGGAATGCCTGTATAATTAAAATGAACAATAAAATTGACTTGGAGAGATTTTCTAATAGAACTATTTATAGGCCTATAGTTTAAATTTCACTTTTCACAGCAATTCTCACTTAAGAGAATAACCCTGACTGTGTTTTTTGAACGTTATATTTAACATGTAATTAAAGGAACACTATAGTGTAAGGCATACAAACATGTATTCCTGACACTACAGTTTTGAAAGCATAGTTTAGGTGGCCAGCCCCTCTGTCAGTTTTTGCTCACCTTTATTCTAGCACTGCCCATTCTTGTTACAGCTGGCTCCACCCCACTCCGCCTCCTTTGCTGGAATCAAATTTTACCACATGACAGGAGGCTTCATATTTTGCATTAACTTTCTTTAATAACTCCATAGTAGCAAAGAAAAAAACAGTTTAAAGAAAGAACCAATCAGAGTGAGTCAGAGAGTATATAAGTCCCAGCCTAGCCAATCATTTCCTCTTTCTTTGCTGCTCCATCACAAATCAGGTCAGAGTACTGATTCCTTAACTGTCTTTTATGTACATGTTAGTATGTTAATAGTATAGTATGCATAGCTGGATTTAACTGTTTATATATGTACTGGGGGGTGGCAGGGTAACAGTTGGTTCTGGGGATCCCCCTGCTTCGCCTCAGATCCGTTATGTGGGGAAAGCCTCATTTCCTTTCCCTCCCCTCTTTATCCTTGAGTGGCTACGTTCGCCACTTTGACATAATTTTTTTCCCGCCCTGTTCGTGACTTTTTTCTACATGAACAGAGCAGGCTAGCTCAGGATTCGTGCGCGTTTGCCTGCAATTGCACAAATGGAGCGGGCAGGCTCTGTTCGTGCCTCTCCTGCACGAACGCGAGGGAAGCCCCAGTGTACTCAGTTTCACGAACGGACTGGGTTCATATAATAACCCAGTCCGTTTGCGGCTTCTCCCTCAGCAGGCGTTCGGCAAATTAAACAACTCACTAACAGAGCCGTTCTGGAATTTTTTACCGAACGCCTTAATGGTTTTCTAAGCCGTTTCCTTCGTGGGCTTTTTTCTTCCTGTTCATCACGGCGGCCATTTTGTTGGTGCTACTGTGGGAGTTCAACTCACAGCACTGCAAGACTCATACAGAGGCCTTCTGACAGCTGGAAGTGATTACAGATTTGGAGTGTACAAGGTGGGTGTTATTACCCTAGGGAGTGGGCAGACAGTTAGGTTTTACCCAGTAACCTGGCTAGGGGTGAGCCCCCATTTGGCAACGATCCTTCAGTGCTGCCTAACGGAAACTGTTCAAGCAGTTCCGACCGACTGAGTGAGCCCCAGTGTTACAGAGTCCGCTTGTCGCACGCCACTGGCGACAATATATACGGCCACCGGCCTGTCATAAGCCCCTCCCACACGAATCCAAATCCCACATATATATATATATATATATAAATAAAATATACATATACACAATCCTGTGCCTGTCAGTGCCCTGACTATGGAGGATAATCAGAACTCAAACGACCTCCAAGCCATGATTTATGCGGGAGTGGCCGCTTCCTTGGAAAAGGCAATGGCAAAAGTACTAACACCGGCTGCTGAAACTAACAAGCCGGTTAGTAGACAACCTCGTGATAAAGAAGACTCAGATGAGTCGGATGACTCCTCTCAGGAGAAGCACCGCCCGGCTAAACGCCACTGGAAGGGCGAGGTATCAAAAAAGGCCACTAATAAAGGCAAGGCGCCTCTGAAGCGCAATAAACGCCCTATGGCACCAAAACCCACATACACCAAGGAAATCTCCTCGGATGAGGAAAAAGACATGCCACATTCCCTCTCCATCCTAGATGAATGGCAGGCGGAAATCTCCGACTCGGACAAAGGCGATTGGGGATCCAATGCCTACGTCACGGAGACCTTCCTGGGAGAGCCCCAGGGTAAAGGAGACGAAGAAGCCTCAACCATCACGCAGGACCAAGAAGTATTCCTGGACACCACGGGGCACAAAATGTTCGACCCCAGAAATATCCGGGCACCTCCTCAGGTTTCTGCATTTCTGGTTCCGCAAGCACCTAGAGAAACACTTACGCAAGCGGATGAGAGCGGAATACCCAAGACCATCATTACCCGATAAGGTAGCCTTCACACTGGAATTTGACCAACTTATGCTAACATTCATGGAGGAGGGAGGTCGGGACCCCCACAGAGGGATAGAGAGGAGTCTAAAAGGCGCACAAGACAAGCTCCTAGCCACGATGGGGCCATTGGCCCGTTTAATGTATTTGGCGGACAATGCCTACGCCAGGGTGGACTCTTTTAATGCAGACATGATAAGAGAATGGGCACATGACATCCAAGAATGGACCCAGAGAGGCTTCTGTTTTCTCGGGAACACCAATGCGGCCCTCTCCACAGAGACCCCAAACTAGCGGATCTGGGGGTAAAAGAATTGGGCCCACAGGCACAGGGCAAGCTCTTCAGGGAGGCCTTCCTCAAAGAGCTCAATAAACATGTCAATGTCTTCACCTCACTAAACAGAGCCCGTTTATCCATGCGCAAGGTTTTCTGAGGCAACCTCGCAAGGGGTGTTTTTCCCAGGGCTGGTCGGCAACGGGGCCATGCCACCAGCCGATTCTGGCCATCGGGCCCCCCGCACGGGACACCCACAACAATTTTACCCGCAACAGGGTTACCAAGACGCAGGCTTTCGACAACGCTACCCCTACTATCAGAGGGTCACAGACAGAGGACGTGGATTTCGCAGACGAGCATGTGCAAGATTCCCCTCAGGTAAGAAAACAACCCTTAACTATGTCCCAACTAACCATGTCTGCAGGCTGTTTTTCTATCCACAGACGCCTGGGCTCTACAGACGGTCAAAGGGTATCGCATCGAATTACGTACAACCCCGGTACAGAAATTTCCTCCACATCCGCTATATCTCTCAACCTCAGACATGCACCTCATAGAAATGGAGCTCCGCGAATTACACGCGAAGGGTGCTATAGGGCCCGTTCAGGGACGGGGAGGCTTCTTCAACAATATATTCCTCGTCCGCAAGAAAACCGGAGATTTCAGACCGGTTATCAATCTAAGAGAATTGAAAGCCCACGTGACCTACCGTCACTTCAAAATGGAGGGCATACATTTACTAAGGGACCTCCTTCAAAATAGGAACTGGTTTACACGTCTGGATCTCAAAGACGCATATCTATCAATCCCAATTCATGAGGACAGCCGCCCTCTCCTCCGATTCCTATGGAACGGCACTCCCTGGCAATTCACTTGCCTCTCTTCTGGACTGAGCTCGGCACCGTGGTGCTTTACAAAGATGTTAAAACCAGTAGTCTCTCACCTCGGGACTCGTGGGATCAGGTGCATTATTTACCTAGATGAGATACTCTTGTTCTGCAGGACAAGGGAAGTGGCAATACAACATACAGAGTACACAGTAAAATTGTTAGAATCCCTGGGCTTCATAGTCAACAGGGCCAAATCCGCAATGACACCTGCGCAGAACATCCAATTCCTGGGCTTCGAGATAGACTCCAGGTCTTGCACTCTTCATCTCCCGTCTACCAAATTGATGGCTATCAAGAAGGAAATCCGCAGAGTACTCAAATGGGATTCCATCCCTCTCCGACAACTAGCACGGATTGTTGGCCTACTGTCCTCTTCGATACAAGCCATATTCCCAGGCCCTCTACACTACTGGGCCATGCAACAATTGAAAATCCGCTTCCTACGAAGAAACCCTACGTACAACCATCCAATCCCGCTAACGAACGAGGTACGCCAAGAACTCGAATGGTGGCTCAATTGCATGCAAGCTTGGAACGGCCGAGCCATCTTCGGCACCCACCTGGACTTCGTGCTGGAATCGGATGCCAGCTGATTGGAATGGGGTGCCACGGATGGGGAAGCATCCACAGGAGGAACATGGACAACCCAAGAACTCTCAATGCACATCAACTGTCTGGAACTGCTAGCGGGGTCATTCGCTATACGCAGTCTGGCAAAAAGACAATCCAATTGTTGTATAGTGATGTCCCGAACGGTTCGCCGGCGAATAGTTCCTGGCGAACATAGCGTGTTCACGTTCACCACGGACGGCGAACATATGCGATGTTCAGTCCGCCCCCTATTAATTTACTAATACTAAGTAAAAATTACTTAGTATTAGTAAATTGTGCCCCTACTCTCAATACCGCGAGTAGGGGCATGTCTATTAAACAGTGAGCAGCCTACTGTCCCCCCCGGCCCCCACCCCTGCGCGGCGGGTGGGGGCCATATTGATAATGAGGGGGGGACCTTTTGGGGCTGAAAAATGAAGATTTGAGAAAAAAGAAGACGTCTAATGGTAAGTTTACTTTTATTTTACAGGTTAGTTATTTGTGTGAGGGGTGTAGGTAGGGACTTTTTATTTGGGGGGGTGGGTGACTAGGGGCTTGGGGACCCCTAGTCACCTTGGGGGGGGAATTTACTTAGGGCCCCCACCCGCAGGTGGGGGCCGGAGGGGGGGGTGGACAGTAGGTCCCCCCCTCATTATCAATATGGCCCCCACCCACCGCGCAGGGGTGGGGGCCGGGGGGGCAGTAGGTCCCCTCCCTCATTATAAATATGGCCCCCACCTGCCCACAGGGGTGGGTGCCGGGGGGGCAGTAGGACCCCCCCTTATTATTATTAGGGCCCCCACCCACCGCTTAGGGGTGGGGGCCGGGGGGGACAATAGGCCCTCCCCTTATTATTAGGGCCCCCACCCACCACTCAGGCGTGGGGGCCGGGGGGGGGAGACAATAGGTCCCCCCCTTATTGTTAATTTTAGGGCCCCCACCCACCGCTCAGGGGTGGGGGCTGGGGGGGACAATAGGTCCCCCCCTTATTGTTATTAGGGCCCCCACCCACCGCTCAGGGGTGGGGGCCGGGGGGGAAAATAGGTCCCCCCTTATTATTATTAGGGCCCCCAACCACCACTCAGGCATGGGGGCCGGGGGGGTTGGACAGTAGGTCCCCCCCTCATTATCAATATGGCCCCCACCCACCACGCAGGGGTGGGAGCCAGGGGGGCAGTAGGTCCCCCCTCATTATCAATATGGCCCCCACCCACCGCTCAGGGGTCCCCCCCTTATTATTATTAGGGCCCCCACCCACCGCTTAGGGGTGGGGGCTGGGGGTGACAATAGGTCCTCCCCTTATTATTATTAGGGCCCCCACCCACCACTCAGGCGTGGGGGCTGGGGGGGGACAATAGGTCCTCCCCTTATTATTATTAGGGCCCCCACCCACCACTCAGGCGTGGGGGCTGGGGGGGACAATAGGTCCCCCCTTATTGTTAATTTTAGGGCCCCCACCCACCGCTCAGGGGTGGGGGCTGGGGGGGACAATAGGTCCCCCCCTTTTTGTTATTAGGGCCCCCACCCACCGCTCAGGGGTGTGGGCCGGGGGGGACAATAGGTCCCCCCTTATTATTAGGGCCCCCACCCACCGCTCAGGGGTGGGGGCCGCGGGGGACAATAGGTACCCCCCTTATTGTTATTAGGGCCCCACCCACTGCTCAGGGGTGGGGGCCGGGGGGGACAGTAGGTCCCCCCTCATTATCTTTATGGCCCCCACCCGCCACCCAGGGGTGGGGGCCAGGGGGGTAGGAGAGTAGGTCTCCTTCCCCCCCCCCCTTCAACCAGATAGAGTCCCTGTGTGTTTTAAAATTTGCCTGCCCATTGAAGTCTATGGCGGTTCGCGACATCACTATTGTTGTATACTTCTTCAGATGGACAACATCAGCAGTGTGATACATCAACCACCTTGGTGGTGCACGCTCCCAAACACTAGTGGATCTAACGAAGGAAATCTTCTATTACTGTCTCCCACGCAACATTACGATACAAGCATAATACCTACCAGGGGAGTCGAATCTTACAGCAGATTGGTACTCCCGACACTGGAGAGACGTCAGCAATTGGCAACTGGACCCACAGATATTTGCCCTCCTGAACGAACAGACGGGGCCCTTCATACTGGACCTATTTGTCTCACGCAAAAATCCCAGACCCGGAATGCCTAGCAGTCGACGCTTTCACCCAACAATGGCCACCACGAGGAGCTTATGCCTTTCCCCCATTTGCCATGATCACGAGGGTTCTCCATCATGTTCGGCGACGGGTAGTGAGATTAACTCTCCTGACACCCAACTGGCCGAGCCAACCCCGGTTCCCGGATCTGCTCGAACTGGCTTGGCAGGACCCGATTCTACTACCGAACGATTACAACCTACTCAGAAACCCAATGGGGAAGCCACACCTGATGCTCCTAGACAGACGACTCTCCCTGATAGCCTGGAATCTTTCAGGGGAGCATGGTGTACCGGAAACCTATCGACAGCCACTAAGAACTCCTGGGCTCCTGGAACATGAAAGAGTTACTTATCAGCATGGCAATCTTGGACCGGTTGGTGCATGGGATGGAACCTGGATCCCTTTACAGTCCCTGTGTTCGATATCATGAATTTCCGATCGAAGATATTCGAGGAAGGAAAATCGTATCGCACCATCAACGTGGTCAGATCCGCCATCTCAGCAGCCCACATACTGTCCCAAGGAAGACCGGTAGGACATGATCCCCTGATCTGTCGACTGTTATGGGGCATCAAACTGAGACGATCCCCAGCAGCATCAGCCGCTTTTTTGGCAGGCGCATCTTTATTAGACATCCTGCAAACTGCCGACTGGTCACGTGAATCGACGTTTCGGACATTCTATTTCCTTCCGTCATCCAACATCGCATTCGCCCTTCTACCTAAGCATTAAAAATGCTAAATATGAATCCTCCTGTCATGTGGTAAAATTGAAGATTATGCTAGCACAGTGTACTAATAATCTTAATTTTAATAATGACAGGAGGCGAATATTTTCCCTCCCTTCATCTTGACGTTCCCACCCTAGTAAGGTAAGTAGATTTTAAGGGGGGCAAACTTGATTCTAGTATATATATCTATATCGTGAGATGTTTTATGGTACTCAATACTTCTGTTTTCATCGCAAAATGAAGTGGATTAGCATAAGACATTCTGGATAACCGAGTTAATCAGTTAAAATTGTCAACATTCACATAAACATTCATTTCATATGGTCTGTTCCGTATCACTGATACTAGTCTCCTTTCAGCTTAACAACACTATGCATATATCGAAATCAGTTAACAAGTGTTATGTTTAATGAAGAAGACTGGATTTGATAATGAAGTTTCCACATTGGACTAGTTGATTCAAGTTGATTCGGGACACAGTTTGTCATACTATGAACTTGTGATGTTGCATTAGTCACGAGGAAATGATTGGCTAGGCTGGGACTTATATACTCTCTGACTCACTCTGATTGGTTCTTTGTTTAAACTTCTATGGAGTTAGTAAAGAAAGTTAATGCAAAATATTAGCCTCCTGTCATTATTAAAATTAAGATTATTAGTACACTGCGCTAGCATAATCTTCAATTTGATGAGCTCAGCCAATTCAATGATTTCCCTCAGTAAAGCATTGGTAAGCTACTGTGCATGTGCAGCAAAACACCACACTGTGCCAATTAGCATCTCCTCGTAGACATACATTGAGTCAATGTATCCCTATAGGGAACATTCATTGTACAGCACTGATCTGGGGAACACCACTAGTGGCCGTCTGAGTGACTGCCACTAGGGTGTTCCTAGGTGGTACCGTAAACACTTTATTTTCTAATAATAGGCAGTGTTTACATAAAAAATTCAAAAAATGTGTAATATAACCAGCGGTATTACCTAGTGCCGCTGTTCACACTGTGGAACCAATCACATACAATTCCACCTGAAATAAAATCAAAAAACAAAATAGAAACAAATAGTGTGTAGCACAATGACATATATGATCATGTTTAAATATTCACTCTGTCCCAATAGTATAATTATAGTTGAAATTATGAGACAAATAAAATAACTAATAAATTCCTAGAGGGAATACTAAATATAGATTATCCCTAAAACGTAAGCAAGAAGGTACACGTTCATAGGGTAGTACAGTTATAAGTAAAGGAATTATCCATAATAAAATCTTCAGGTAATTAATTAACATTTATTTGAGCCTGTTTAAAAACTGGCTCTGGTGATATAGCTCCATATATCAAGGATATCCTCATTCAAGAATATCAGGAATAATAGGTCCTGACAACATAGATAGATGAAGGGCACCAGCTTTCAACTTTCAATAAAATGGTATTTATTACACAAAATAAACATTTTAAAAACACTTTTACATACAAAAGTGCCTCTATCCCAGAATTCATAAATCCAAAACAGCAAAACATGTTTCAATGCTTTATCCAGCGTCTTCCTCAGGTGCATGACTTCTGTCTGTATAATTTTGCTATTTAAATCATTTAAATCAAAAAACCTACAGGGACTGGCTGGGGACACCAGAAGCACTATATTACGCTGTATTTGTTCTGCTGACTATAGTGTCCCTTTAATACTTAATATTTGGTCTTCGAAGGGCCTTGAATCTTATTTTGCTGGGGGGGAGGGCGGGCAGACTAGCTCTGACTCCGTGTATGTATGTGGTAGAAGGTGTTTGTGAGATTTTGTGTGTGCGTAAATGTAGCTGCAAGTTGGATTCTGCTTGTGGATTTGCGTGCCTCGGTTTGCAAACGGAGGAGTTGCATGTGGGGAGAGGCTGTGTGGAGTTGTGTGTGGAGAGGACTGTTAGTAGTGTAGGGATAGAGCTGTAATTAGAGGATAAGGCCTATAATGGGGGGATAAAGCTATGATTGGGGGGATAGGGGCTGGACAGGGGCTCTGTTGTGTTGATGGGGGCTGTATTGAGGTGTAGTGGCAGTATTGGGGGATAGGAACTGTAGAGGGGCTGTGCTGGGGGATAATGGCTATGATGGTGAATAGAGTCAGTGATATGGTATTAGGGCTGTGATAAAGGGGATATGTTGAGTATAGGGTTAGTGGGGGAATAGGAGCTGTGATATGGGATAGGGTCTGTGATAGTTATAGTGTTTGGGGGAGATAAGGACTGTAGTGTATGAGATTTTATTTATTTTTTTTGTCAACAAATAATCACTTTTGCAAACCTTCAGCAGCAAACAACATTTCCTATATTGAACTTATTTAGATTTTTCGACTTCATAGCTTCCTTGACACAACTGTCACCACTAGCTTCCCCACTTTTGGAAAAGCTTGTTTTCAACCTCCCAGAACAACAGGGTCAGATTTAAATTCTTTATCTTTTTCTAGTATCTAACCATCCCTCAGATATGTGTCAACTTGAGAGATTTGCTTGGATACTCAGGGAGACCCATTTGATTGGGCAAACGTAAAACAAGCCTAAGCTCTATTACTATGGAACCTAACCGCACTAGATTGTTCTACATGGGCCACATTGACTCTTAATTATGCTGGAAATAATGTATTCAATGAGGCACATATGTCCACTTGTGGTGGAATTGCCTTTGCATTTCTACTCTATGACATAAAACTCCCAATTGGTATCTAGACTTCATTTAAATCGACATTCATTAAACCTTTGGA
Organism: Pelobates cultripes; assembly: GCA_933207985.1. Taxonomy (NCBI): domain Eukaryota; kingdom Metazoa; phylum Chordata; class Amphibia; order Anura; family Pelobatidae; genus Pelobates; species Pelobates cultripes. The sequence goes on along the minus strand of OW240917.1, from coordinate 151,972,090 downwards.
TTTGGTTATTCACTAAACCAATTAAAGAGTACACTAGGATCAAAAATAAACTAGTCTAAAAGGTAACACTGTCCACCAGACAAGCAACTGCTGAATGTTATGGGGTACTTACTAGTCCCACTTTAGCTATAGTAATATGTAAAACAATGAATGCATTGGCGGATAGGAACACAGAGTTAGTTTATCTCCTCAAACTTCATCTTTTTTACAAAGAACCCCATTGCTTTTTTTCTTCTCCACTGGGACCCCTTTGCATTGTTTTCCATCTTTTGTTAATTTTCTTCTTTTTTTTATTACAGTTGTGAATTGCATTAAGTTAATTGTTCATCTTCCTTGATTTCCATGATTTACACTATATTTACAGATATTGCACCAATTGATTACTAATCATATCGTAGTACACTCAAAGAACTCTTTGGTCCATAGGTTGGTGTAAAACTCTTTTTATTTTTTGTTTGGTAAATCCTCTTGATATAGAGAAAGAGGTTTGTTTTTCTTTCTACCTCTGGCATGTGCATTGAAAGCGTCATGTTTGCCTTATGAGCCATTTTTCTTCAGTGATTGTGTTTTGTTTTTTAATATTCTATATTTGTACTTCTACTGTTATTTTTTATTTTGTAGGCATTGTTTCTGCCCCTGCCTTATTGTTTTATGACATTTCTTATGGCTACAAATCAATAAACACAGAATGTAAAAAAAGAAAAGAAATACATTTTTATAACATAGATAGAAAATAGCCAGACAACAGGGAAATACACAGACAAGCACGATTAGAATTTACATGAGTAGTTTTTTCCCATTACCTTTATGTCAATTCTTCTACTTCAATGTAATTTCAACCACAAGTACAATTCTTCAAATATAAATGCTAATTATTAAAAAGTATAGTTTTTCAATATTTTAAACAAGTGCTTTGCAGTGCATACTTTCAACAGTAGATAAAACGAAAATGAGAACAGGAGTCATTTTAACATTGTGTGAAACACAAATGTTGCAAAGGGCAAATCAATAAATTAAAATAGCCTATGAAACTTTTAACGAAATCCATGAATTCTTCTTCCATAAACATTATTAATAGCCTCGGTGATTACTGAAACTCTAATTAGAGCAGAATTCCATCAGTTACAGTAAGGGGTGACTTATCTACTCTTTTATCATGATTTGCATAGTAATGCTGGAAAGTTTACTGAAAGTAACAAAACTAATTTAAAGTATTGATAAAGTGATACAGTGTACAGGTGCAGTGTGATGATGATAACATTACTTGGTTACAGCTGAAATTGCTGATACCCTCTAAAGTGGAGAAGGAAGTTAACATGGTGAAGAGGAGAGACATAATGCATAAGTAAAATTGCGTGCTTAAATTTGTACAAAAAATATAATAGGCATGAAAGCACTTGTACTAAGAAAAAAAGACACAGAGAAACTGTTGACGCCTAAATAAAGAGTTGATGTAATGAATTAGTTTGTTTTGTCATTACCGTTGGGGTTGTTTTGCCTCTTATGACAGATAGGTGGATACTAGCAGTCGTGATTAGCCCTACATCTAGCTTTTACTGAAAACTAATTAAGCAGTTTTTGTTTTTACAGTTGTAATGTGCATTATAATATAAGCACATTTATTCAGTCCCCAGTGGCCTATTCATCTGTCTGCTGCAAAAGAAACCAAAAAAAAACTGCACAATCTTAACCTATTTGCCCCAAATACCAAGCATACACTGGTGCTAAACATATGTCTTGCTATCATTCTGTACATGTAATTAATATTAATATCATGTCAAAGACAAAATATAATGAGCCTCTGCAAAATATGCACATATACTTTCTATACTAAAAGAAAATGAACATTTAAAGGACCACTAAAGGCACCCAGACCACTTCAGCTCAATGAAGTGGTCTGGGTGCCAGGTCCATCTAGGATTAACCCTGCCTGCTGTAAACATAGCAGTTTCAGAGAAACTGCTATGTTTACAAATGGGTTAATCCAGCCTCTAGTGGCTCATTGGCAGCCACTAGAGGTGCTTCCATGCTTCTCACTGTGATTTTCACAGTGAGAAGATGCCAGCGTCCATAGGAAAGCATTCAGAATGTGTGCGTGGCTCTTGCCGTGCATGTGCATTCAGCCGATGACGTCCAAAGGAGGAGGAGAGACCCCAGCGCTGAGGGAGCCTGGCGCTGGAGAAAGGTAAGTGTTTAACCCACTTCCTCCCCCTTCAGCCCGGTGGGAGTGGGACCCTGAGGGTGGGAACACCTTCAGGGCACTATAGTGCCAGGAAAATGAGTTTGTTTTCCTGGCACTATAGTGGTCCTTTAAGTTCCTGCTGCTAGAAGAATCAGAAGTTCAATCCCTTCTCTTCCATTATAGGCATACAGAGGTGACACTAGTACACTACTATATCCAAACTCTTACATTCATACATTTGCATACTTTTAAGGGAAGGAAACCAAGTAAAGTGGTTAAAGTGGGTTTTTAAAGGAACCTTATAGTCAGGGGTAGCCCAAGGCATTGTGCTGCCTGGGCCAAAGGATGAAATGCTGCCTCCCCTCTTCCCTCCCCCGCCCCCAACAAAACCACACCAACCAAAACATGCCCATATCCATTATGTTATGCAGTGTGTGTAGTGAATGCAGTGTCTGTGTAGTTGATGCAGTGTGTGTATTTGTGTATTGCATGCAGTGTGTGCAGTGGCTGCATTGTGTGTGTGTGTGTGTGTGTATAGTGGATGAAGCATGTGTGTATTTTGTAATGGATGCAGTGTGTGGATAGTGGATACAGAGCATTTGTGTATAGTGGATGCAGATCATGTGTGTATAGTGGACAAAGTTTGTGTGTGTAGTTGAATGCAGAGTGCATATATATAGTGGATGCAGAGTTTGTGTATAGTGGACAAAGTTTGTGTGTGTAGTGGATGCAGAGTGCGTGTATAGTGGATGCAATGTGTGTGTATAGTGGATGCAATGTGTGTGTAGTGGATGCAGTGTGTGTGCAGTGGATGCAGTGTGTGTGCAGTGGATGCAGTGTATGTGTAGTGGATGGAGAGTTTGTGTGTGTATAGTTGATGGAGAGTTTGTGTGTGTGTGTGTATAGTAAATGCAGTATGTGTGTATAGAGGATGCAGTGTGTGTATAGTGGATGCAGTGTGTGTGTGTGTAGCTGATGCAATGTGTGTGTATAGTGGATGCAGTGTGTGTTTGTGATGATAAATTAAATGTGGGGGTGAGCAGTTTTCTTTTCTTTTCTTTTTTTTTTACTTATTCCCCCCCACCCCCCTCTCTGCCTCTTACCTGTGGCCAGGGAGGTGGGATACATAATTCCTTGGTGGTCCAGTGGAGCTGGATTACAGTGAAAAGGGGGCCCTAAGAGTAATCTGTGGGTTGCCATAGCAATGCTCCGGAATGGCAATGCTCTTGCAGCTTGCGAGACAAAAGTACCTGCAGCTCCGCTGTACACACCAGCAGGGGCTTGGAACTGCATATATATATATATATAGGTACTCAACATAAATGCACATAGGTGGCCCAGGCCATGCACTACAAATTTCTTAAAGGCACAGAGGCAGCAAAATGCCGCTCCTGTCACAGTACCGCCTGGAGCCATGGCCCCACAGGGGCCAATGGACAGGCCGGCCCTGCCTATAGTGTTAGGAATTTTTCTAACATTATAGTTTTAATTTAACATTAGTAGACTCCTACCCACCATGTGAGGGCTTATTTACCTTTACTTTACTTACCCATCAGCTCTCACTGCTTTGGTCTCTGCCCTGGTGGCATGCCTTCTTGGCTGAGATCATGGGAGACTATTGTGCATGCTTGACAAAACACCATGCAAACTCAGCTATTTTGAAGGAAGCACCTCTAGTGGCTGTCAGAGTGACAAGCACTAAAAGAATTTAAACTCTGCAATGTAAACATTGCTGTGCATGCAGAACGGCCTTGTTTTCACTTGCAGGGCAAAAGAGAGAGGATAATTGAAAGATTTGTATTTGAAATGAACAGAACAGGGAAAAAATATAAAAAAGATGCAAGGGGTTGGATCATGAAAACATTGGAGATGAGAATGTGGGGTAGTAGGAGTATAGAAATCTTCTCATTTGTAACAAGTGGAAGTGAGCTTATGATTGGAAGTAGGAAAGTAGATTGATGTACAGGGATTGAAGTATTGTGATTTCTTGTCTTGTTTCACAAATTCACCAAATTGGACAGAATCACATGATGAAGCAATTCTACCATGCAATATGGTAATTCATTGATTCAGCATAGCCAATAGTTAATTGTGAATAATACTGTGTTAGAAGCTTCTGGTGCCCTGGCTCATTGAGGGGCCACCCCCTCCCAACAGAGTATGAACTCTGGGGATCGCCTGAACCAATTCTCACACTGAGCGCCTGACTAGGAGATACACTGAATTGCTATACCAATCCTGTTTATTGTAGATTGGGTGTGACTCAGTCCCCTGAGCACAAATCATGGCACTATTTGGAGGTGACATTGGGAGGTGATGCGGCATCTGGGGATACCTAGAACTTGTCTAACTTTAAAGTGCTGAGGCTTGGGCTGGGTACCTTTGATCCAGGTGCCATTTGGACTGTACATATCTGAGGTATGAGCTATTTGGGAATATATAATGTTTGAGGATTAAATATTGGGAACGTGAATTTATGGGGCTCATATTCATTGGTTTCACTGCCTGGAAAGGACACAGCGGGAGGGGGGGGGGATCATAAACAATTCTGAATTGACCTAATTAATTTAGCAACAGAGTGGCACTAGGGAGGGAACTGTATTGTATGAATCATTACTTCTGGTTCAATACACATGGGCTGTGTATACATATGTGTGAGTTGGTTTAATATGTACACTCACTCAAGTCTCAGCTGATATTTGTGTGAGCTGATGTAATCACTGAATGTGTTCTTCTGGAAAAGGAGGGAGATTGGTGGAGATACTCATGCTGAGTATCAAGCCCAGTCACAGATAAAAATTCAAATAACAACCAAATTAACCCCTTAAGGATGGCGGGCATTCTATGCCGTCCTTTTAGGGGAGGCTCTAAACGTCGGCGGGCAGCCTAGAACGTCCCCGCCATCCTTATTACTTACCTAATCACTGGTGGGGGAACGACTGTTGCTCCCGGTCTGGGGGGACTGCCTGACAGTCCAGACAGTCCCCCCTCTGCAAATTAGGCCCCCCGCGGGCCATGTGCTGCAATTGGTGTCTGTGTATCTGCCTGCAGGGAGACTGCCTAAATGGACATTATGTCATTCTAAGTGTATTTTTAATTAATATATATACTTATATTCATATATAAAAATACACTTAGAATAAAATTACACACACACATATATATATATATATATATAAAACAACTATATATATATATATATATATATATATATTTATAAAAAATAAATAATAATTAATTAAAAACAAATTAATTAATTACAATAATTTAATTGTTTTTATTGTATTTTGATATGAATATATATATATATATATATAATCATATCATATAAAGTACACTTAGAATGAAATTATATATATATATATATATATATATGTATTAAGGCAGTTTTGCCTGTATTTGTGGGAGGGGCTTAAATTAATTCACTCCCCTATATAAGGGACACCCCTTACCTGACTCATATCGCTTGAGGTCAGCATCAGAATGATTTCCACTTCCGGGTCATCCAGACGCCATTTTACCTGATTACTCCATGAGGTTTTCTAAGCAGAGCTGTGTCAGGAATCCAGCCACAGGCTTTTCCGGCCTACCACCTTCTTTCTTCAATCCATCGCCGTGGATGGTGTCCAAGTGACTCACAAACAGTAAGTCGACCTACCCGTTACACCAGGCATCAGTCCCATGCACGGGTCAGGTCCTCACTTTACGGCTGCATTTTGTCTATGTCTGTTCTAAAACCATTGCATGTTCATGCATATCATTCGTTTAAACCCCCTACCGGTCTTTGGGTGTACTACAGGCTTCTTAGACATTATTGCATTTCATGTACAAACCAACGAACCACTGCATTTTCGCCTACACACTGACCCCTACCGGTCTTTGGGTGTACTACAGGCTTCTTAGACATTATTGCATTTCATGTACAAACCAACGAACCACTGCATTTTCGCCTACACACTGACCCCTACCGGTCATTCGGTGTACTACCGGCTTCTCAGGCATTTTTGCATTTCATGTAAAAAAACAACCAAACACCGCATTTTCACCTTCACACTGACCCCTATCGGTCATTCGGTGTACTACAGGCATCTTAGACGTTTTTTGCATTTTCATGTACAAACCAATAAACCACCTCATTTTCACCTACACACTGACCCCTACCGGTTTTTGGTGTACTACAGGCTTCTTAGACATTATCGCATTTCATGTACAAATAAACGAATCACTGCATTTGCACCTACACACTGACCCCTACTGGTCATTTGGTGTACTACAGGCTTCTTATTGCATTTCATGTACAAATCAACGAATCACTGCATTTGCACCTACACACTGACCCCTACTGGTCATTTGGTGTACTACAGGCTTCTTATTGCATTTCATGTACAAATCAACGAACCACTGCATTTGCGCCTACACACTGACCCCTACCGGTCATTCGGTGTACTACGGGCTTCTCAGACATTATTGCATTTCATGTATAAACCAACATACCACTGCAATTTTCACCTACACACTGACCCCTATCAGTCATTCGGTGTACTACAGGCTTCTTAGACGTTTTTTGCTTTTCATGTACAAAACCATAAACGACTGCATTTTCACCTACACACTGACCCTTACCAGTCATTCAGTGTACTACAGGCTTCTCAGACATTATTGCATTTCATGTACAAACCAACGAACCACTGCATTTGCGCCTACACACTGACCCCTACAGGTCATTCAGTGTACTACAGGCTTCTCAGACATTATTGCATTTCATGTACAAACCAACTAACCACGGCATTTACGTCTACATGCTGACCCCTACCGGTCAATCAGTATACTACAGGCTTCTCAGATTTTATTCCACTTCATAAGCAAACAAACGAACTACTGCATTTTCGCTTTTATACTGACTCCTATCTGTCAAATGGTAGCATTAACCCCTTAAGGACACATGACATGTGTGACGTGTAATGATCCCCTTTTATTCCAGAAGTTTGGTCCTTAAGGGGTTAAAGGATATTTTAACATACAATCAGCATTTCTGACCCCTACTGGTCAACAGCAAAACTGCCTTCACATGTCATATACAATTTACCAGCCAATATAAATTACACATAAGATTGTTTTAAACATAACTATAGACCATAAATTAAACTCCAGCACGGGCTCAACTTCAGGTTTAATTCACAATAATTTACATTTCACATCAAGACCAACAGTGGTTCTATCAACACTGCCACCTACAGGTCTGTCAAGTACATTGACAATTTTCATGGGGTTTTACAAACACCAAAACACTGACACCTATAGGTCAACAGACAAACAACATTTCACATACCAATCAGTATCCAACTACACTGCCACCTATAGGGCACTCGGCAGATCTCCAGTGCACTTGCATTTTGCAACACCATGTTCACTGACCCCTACCATTCAATAAGACATACAACAATTCACATAGCAAGCACTATGTCAACATCTGGTATAAATACATATATTATTACACAGTAGCAGACGCATCTGTATATATGTAACTGGTAATATAGTTCACATACATTTTTCACAGCACGCTGCTCCCGCAACAGACTTCCCCTAGCAAGGGGACATACAACATACAAGGTGGGGACAGACCACATTTTCACTTGTACATACGGCACTTAATGGGTTAAGATTGATACATATTTAACCAGTATGGCTACGATGTTTAATATTTACACATCACATCACTTTACTTTTCACATATACTGTACGTATTAAGATAAGCTTGGTCTATGCCATATTTCCTTATGCCATACGGTTTTATCCATTCAGGTTACAGTTACTACTAAAAAACCTATACGGATTGTCAGGTTCAATACCATACTACCAGGTACATACACCTGCTCACGTAGTTATCCATCTCTTACCTTCCCTGGAATAGTAATAGTGTACTGGCAATTAGGGTTCTAGGGCCCAATAGGTATTACCCCCTTTTTTTCTCTGCATTATGCTTCGGTTAGTGGTCCCGCGAGGCCAACACCCCGCCTCACACTCGGAGGCATACACCCCTCGGGCCACTCGTGAGCTAGTCGCCTCGCATTGTATCATAGAGAGGACCTCACCTGTCACTCCCCTTCCTATTTTCTGGTTACTGTCACCGAGAGGCCAACATCCTGCCACAACGTTCGGTGGCCACACAAAATCCCCTCGCGCCAAGCATAGATAGAGCCTCTCAAGCCACTTGGCAACTAGCAGGGCCTCACCAGTCACCAAAAAACACAAGTCTAATCGTTTCGCCTTACGGCTTAGCTAGCAAGCCAGTACAAGAACCCTGGGTACAAATAATAATTGCAATCTTTATTGTTATTTAAGTATTTCTCAAAAAGATGGTGAAGAATCACCTCTTCCTAGCACCCCGGCTAGAATTGATACACCTTCAAGCAGAGGAGATGTTGCTAGTCCAGCAGCAATCAGATCCTGGACGATCCCACACATTACCACCGACCTAAGGAGGTGACAAATCCCCTACCCTGCTACAGCAAGGAAAGCAGTTATTCAAACTCCTCCATACATCAATGGACAACACGGAGGCAGGGGAAGGCCCAGCTACATCAACTCAGGTGACACCCAGGCTATGCTAGCTTCACTCATAAACTCATGAGCCAAAAAATTTATGACAGACTGGCAATCTCGAGTTGGTCACCACAGCCCTCACAAGGCTGGGCCTCACGCTACTGTACAACCAGCACCAACCGAAACTCGGTTACCTGGTACAATCAATTCTTATGACACACAAGATGTTAAACCTGCACGTATGATCCCAGCACATTGGGGAAGCAAGGCATATATATGTATGATGATGTATCTGTGATGGTCAGATCCAGGGATTCCAGGTAAATCGGGAACTGACCATCCCTTGGTTGGGTTGGCATTTGGAATATGTGGAGATGTTTATTTGTGCAGGTACCCATACAGAAGGGATTTTGTCCCAAACAAATGGACGAGCACTCTCAGGCTCCAGGTACCAGCACCTCTGAACTACCAGAGACCACTGATATGAGTAGTTGCATTGCATACAGACTGTTGCATATATGTTCAAATAGTTCAGGGCACATGACAAACCATGTGTCCCAATACAACTTACAAATAACGTATTCACCATCTGTACACACCAATGCATTTTCAACACTACTGACTCATCACCCTTCCAGACTGGTAGTAGATTTACTAAAGCTCTGGAGCTTCAAAGGGCTCTCATACAGGTATCATAAACACACCTTCAAGGAATATAGCATGCACTCACTTACAGTCAGCACAACAAAACCATTGGCTGTAAACACACTCATAGCCAAGATTTGCAGAGGGGTCTTCCAATCTCCACCATTTACAGCATGGCACCAAACACACACATTGGTATTGTCACAAGGAATCTTCCCTTAAACAAAGACTAACCATGGACTTATTGGTAACACACACCTCCGCTACCCCAAGTCTCAACTCCCTCATACCCTCCGAGGATTTTTCTTACTATACAACACCATTGATCTACCTTTACAGCTATCACTCAAGCATGGGTTGAAGCTTGATTAAGTAAGACCAATATCATCAACGCAGTAAACGGCTAACATCTACCCTACACACTGGCACTTACATGGCATAAATTGGGCAATCCTTTCCCCGCTCAACTTTCGAGCTACAGATTAGCCTACTATCGATATTCGCAGATACTCTGTGCTGGTTATGATAACATATCCAGAGGCCTTACAGTCATACACTATCTAGAAGACTTCTTGTTAATCAAAGACAGCATATTTTTCACTAGAAGCCTCACGGCAGCTTAGTCTGGTTGACCACTTGGGCGTCCCAGTACCCCATAAGAAACAGAAGGCCCAGACACTATCTTCACATTACTGGGCATATGACTTGAGTCGGCATCCATACACGCAAGTTACCACAAGACAAATAGGGAACATTCTCAACTACATCAATCACTACCTCCTGCTTAGTACTTACAACTGAAAGGAACTACGATCCCTACCAGGTTCCTTAATTTTGCCATGCTTTCACATCCAGAGTACTTTCCCCTTTTTTCCACACTTCCAACATGACGATCAGAGGAGGTGCCTAGACACCTCAGCAACAGCAGACCTGCACATGGGGGGGGGATTTCTTAACCACTTGGCATGGTAAAAGCATGTTCCTTCCAGGATTGTCTGACACTTCTCCAACCAGATGGTCAGACGCAGCGTATACCACGGGTTTGGCAGCGATCTACCGGGAACAATTGCTTTGGGGCTGTTGGCCATGGCATCCAGGTTTGGAAATTTTTCCACCACTTCAGCCCCTTTGGGAGATCTACCCCATTGTAGCAGCTGCTGTGGCATGGGGTAAATCATGGTCAGGGTCATCAATCCGTTGTTACTCAGACAACTAAGCACATATCATATCATCAACAAACGCCACTACTCATCCATAAGTTCATGATGTTTCTGGGGAACTCACTTGGTTGGCCACTTATCACATTTCACTTTCATGTACCAGACGGGGGTATACATCCCTGCCGACAACTGTCTCATTTATTTTCCAGGCATGTTCATCATACGCTTCCTACAGCCACCCATACAGTCACGTCCACTCTTTCGTTCCAGAGACAAAATCATGGATTAGACATACTCATGCAGCATAGCATGCACTATCCCACCTAGCACTTTCGTCCCATACTTGTAGAACGCATAACACAGCTTTTCACCTGGCTTAAAGAATGTCATTGGAACACGACATAGCTCAACCTGTGTCACAAAATTTCTCCTAAGTTTTGCTTATTTTTGCCACCTTAAACTTAAACTATCTCATACACCATTAATTATATATTTTACAGGCATTCAACAACACATGATAACCTATGGCCAAAACTACCATAAACTTCATGCTATCATACCAGAAAAGAATATACTCAGAGGTTTTCAGGAATCCATTCCCCCACGTTCCTCTCAGAGATTACCAATAGCCATCCAACTGTTCATCCTTATCGGACCTATTAGATCTACAACCATTCAATTATACTACCAAGTCGGCCATTACCAGCCATGCACATTGCCTTTTATGCCTTTCTCAGGCCAGAGAATCCACTACCATCACCACCACTCAGACAGATCATTGTCTTCAACGATCCCACGTACGTAAACACATATATCATTACCTATTGGCTCTACCACATTCCGAAATGAGTCAACATGCACCAACAGTAGAGATAACATACTATCCTACCCACAACAAATGGTGCCTACTTTCGGTCCTAGATTCCTACCTTCAAAATCCTTTCAGGAATTAAATACTGTAATGCATTTAAGGAAATGTCTGGTTAATTTGTATATATTTGTTGACTGTATTAAATCTTTGATTATTCATTTTTGCCCTCTTTATTTACAGGCCTACCGTATCGTCGGTATCGGCACACCACAACCGACTTGCTCCCTTTACACTATCCTAAGCTTATGCTGGATCCTTACTCCATATACGGCTATTTTGCCCCTTACACAAGTATTAAGGTAGTTTTGCCTGTATTTGTGGGAGGGGCTTAAATTAATTCACTCCCCTATATAAGGGACACCCCTTACCTGACTCATATCGCTTGCGGTCAGCATCAGAATCACCCTCCCACCCACTCCTAATTTCAACACTTTCTCTTTTCTTTCCATTTACTTTACTTTCTTACTCCTTGGTGGGCCCTCTTTATTTACAGGCCTACCGTATCGTCGGTATCGGCACACCACAACCGACTTGCTCCCTTTACACTATCCTAAGCTTATGCTGGATCCTTACTCCATATACGGCTATTTTGCCCCTTACACAAATATATATATATATATATATATATAACTATGAATATATAAATACATTAAAATAATAAAAAATATAAATATACTCATACACATAATTACATAAATAACTTCAAATATATAAATATATATATATATATATATATATATATATATATATGAATTCCATGTGCATATTTATGTAATATTTTTACATAATTAAGTAATTTTATTGATTACATATTGAGGGACCTGCCTGGCAACCCTGACAGAATGTCCAGAAAATTTAATTTGCTAGCACTATATTTAACGCTGTAACTTTCCATGACACCCTAAAACCTGTACATGGGGGGTACTGTTTTACTCAGTATTATGACATTCACAGTTAAAATTAAATGCAGAACTAAAAAAGTTTTAATAAACTTAATTTCTCACACTTTTTATTTTATTCATAATGAATTATGTTTCATATATTATTAGTTAAGTTAAACGAATGCCCCTTTTCTCCTGAACAAATTGATATATAATAAGTGTCGGTGCACTAAGTATGAAAGAGGTGAAATATGGTTGAACAGATATATAGCATGAATTCCAGTTTTTGTTTACGTTTTGTTTTGATCACAAAGTGTACAACTGGCTCAGTCCTTAAGGGGTTAATGTCATTCAGTTCTGAATATAAATTGTCAGGCTGAACAAAGCAGCAGCAGCAACATGTCTAGCAGCAACCTTGAAATGGAGGAAACAGGCCAAGAAGCAAGTGAGAGAGGTAAAGGAAAAAGTTAACCAAGATCCTTAAAGGAGCACTATAAGGTTAAAACCACCATCTAGCCCCCTGTCCCCCTCATGCCTCCCTAAATATAGTAAAAGCTTACTTGTATTAAGGTCTACAGCTGCTTATTTTGTCCCTGTTGCCTTTAGACCTTCCTGCTGCCTGCTGACATCAGCAGAAGTAGTAGCCTGATCCAATAACAATGCTTCCCCATAGGATTGGCTGAGACTGACAAAGAGGCAGATCGGGGCAGAGCCAGAACAAGTCAAACACAGCCCTTGCCAATCAGCATCTCCTCATAGACATGAATTGAATCAATGAATCTCTATGAGGAAAGTTCAGTGTCTGCTTGCAGAGGGAGGAGACACTGAATGTTTGGATGCATTTTAGGCAGCTATGACCCAGGAAGGATCTCTAACAGCCATCTAAGGAGTGGCCAGTGAAGTTATCACTAGGCTGTAATGTAAACACTGAATTTTCTCTGAAAAGACAGTGTTTACAGCAAAATGCCTGAAGGAAATGATTCTACTCACCAAAACATATTCCATAAACTGTAGTTGTTCTGGTGACTATAGTGTCTCTTTAAAGTTCCAAGGAGTCAGGATAAAAGTTTTGCTAGAAAATATGGCCCAACATTTTGGCTCAAATGAGAATGTTGCACTGGTTACAAAGCTGTGCCAATACCAGGTATGCAAATAGGCACCTTCCTCCAAGCAACCCCTAAACTAGACTGAGAAATTTTAATGTGTAATTTTGGACAATCTAGAGGGTTGATCTAGGACTGTCCTGTTAAACTCCTCGATTAAATCAGCTAAATGAATTATAATAGCTATCAGTCCTATTTTTTATGTTGAAGTCTGCACATGGAATGGTATTCATAGAAAGTAGTCTGAGACCTTAAAAAGGAGTTAGCAATAAGAAGACACTAGGTAGCCCAGAAGAGTTCATAATCTAGTACATCTGGTTGGGGTAAATGCCACTTGCTCCAATTGCATCTATAATTTGTGGATAAAAGTCATTACACTCTTTGGAAATTACTAGCATAAAAGCTTCACGCATCATCTTGGAAGGCACTGGCTAGGCACTCTACCACAATAGCCACCTGCCACAGACTTAGTTAAAAGTCATATTAAAAAATATTATACTACCATATGGCTGTACCCACATGTAACCATTCATTATATAACCACCATTAAACAGATCAAAGCTGAGATGTACGGCCTGCACTCAATGTTTGCATAATTACCATTCACACAACTCAGGTTGGCCCCGAGTCAGGAAGCAGCAGGTAACTTGGCCAGCTTTCCCCGCTAAAATTCTCATTGAGCCATTAAAATGATGATTTTACACAAAATTCTGTATTTATTCCAGCCTCTACAGATTCTCTTAGTGTCCCATTACCTTAACAAATTTCAATTTGTCCTTTTAAAATGTAGCTGGAGTGATAGAAAAGCTAGAGCCCCAAGTTAATTATTAACTAGGTCAGTCGGAGAAGGAGGATTAGGATCTCCAAACATCATTTAATACATTTGTAACGGCACCCCGGGCATAAAAGGGTTAAACCGCCGTTTAGTAGATCTTCCCTTCCAGAGACACAGGCACAGCTACTGTAGACACCAATCCGGAACCATATGAATGTAGTAAACAGCCGAATAGGAAAAACCAATAGGTTTACACTCCTAGCAGTCAAACTGGAACAGCATAGAATAAATCCCCCCAAGAACGAGACAAGGCTCCGTTTTGAGGGTCAAGCAGGAACAGACAGAGCTGTGGGTTTATTGTTCTTATATACACATTAGTACCACCCACAGGGTTTTGGAAAACAACTAATAAACACATACAATACACTCAGACACTCCCACACAAGATCCTCCCCTCTGCCTGTGATACAATTATCTTACACAATTATCACCGGCAGAGAAATACAGTTTTTCCACATTATTCATAACTTTAAAAGTATGCATCACATTCACATTCCATTTTCAGAATCTGCATACTCCAAATACAAACATATGTCAAAATCATACAAATTGGTCCAGTGGTTCAAAAGATAGATCATAGTCCTTTGTGACCAAAGGAAGCATGGCTTTTCTGCCCAAAACCAGTTCCACTGAGTCTTCTATACTGGAGATAATTGGGAAGTAATCCAATTATCTCCAAGAACAGAGGCAAAACGCCATTAAGCACATGGCAGTAAAATACACAAGGTTACATTTATGACATAAAATACAGACATGCAACATATGCCCAGATAGCTTAGGTCTGAGCGCACATTAATACTGAATGGCGCTCAGACCACACACATACAGTTCAATTGCCATGGAGCCAAAGTCTTTCCCATAGTCTTTCATTATACGAATGGACTCCATGGCATAGCTATCTGGGGTATCACCGCTCAAACAGGGCAAGCACCAAATGACCCGGCTTTCGTGTCTTTGCAGGGGAAAATCAAGCGTTTCAACATGGGGCCATAGTCTAAAGGCAGCAGGTGGGCAACCAGGCTCCTCCAATGCACAGTGGCGAGATTGGTCTTGTCACAACATTACTTATTTTTTTAGCCATAGATTAAATGTTTTTACTATATTTGAAGGATAGTATGCTCTATATATACTCAAGCATTTAAAGGCTTTTTTCCCCATATAAAACCATATTTGTCATCAAGTAATTTGTTGAGAGTAGATTGTATTGTTGTATTACAGACATTACTTCGATAACTTAAAAGGTAGGACATGCCAAACTTAACACGGTGTCATCAGCATATTGGCTTATTTTAGGCTTATTATTAATTTCAAATCCTCATTGTAATATTTAATCTAGAAAAAAAAAGAGACAATGTATTCCTAAATCTATTATAGATAAATAAATAGTGGTATTAGTTTGAAGATATATCACTACTAGAAGAGGGGTTTTGGCCCTAAGATAGAAAGAGAAAAAGGTAGGTTGTAGTGAATGATAGAAAGTGTTAATGATACAATGGTAAAATATAAAATATAACTTTTATTTCCAAATTTTACATTTTAAAATGGTATAGAAATTCCTGGTACTAAGATTCTAGAAGCCATGTAGTGTGAGCTTCAAGGCAGCATATACATCAAAGCAAATAGTTGTCTGGTGAACAGCATGCAAATCAGAGCAAAAAAGGTTGAGAGATTCTGTAAGTCAGGTGGGGATGTCTAGTACTGGTTATAGTTGAATCAATTCCAGGCAAGCAGGGAGGGTTTAAAAGCTGGTTGTACTGTATGTCCCTACATATCTGGCAGCCGGCACTTGTCCCCTCCATGTTGTAAGTCCCAGTTTTTGAAAGTAATTGCTCAGTTGAAAAAAACCCACGTGCATACATTAAGTTCTAATTGTCAGCGGTATATCTAAGAGATATCCTAGGGAAATCAAGTAAACAAATTCTCTAATGGACCAGAGGCTAAAAAGTATTCTGTGATTGAAGCAGAATCTAAGTGAAAAAGCCTTCTGGAGCAAAAAGCCACATCAGTTTGCACTCAATGCGCGTTTCATCCGCCTAATGTTGCCCGGAGTCAGCACTCCTGATGACTTTGCTTTTTTGTTTCTCTCTTTTTTCCTTGGTGGTTTCTTTGTTTATTTGTTACATGTTCTTTATGTTTGTCCAATGCACTGCCTTGGAGCTCACACTACATGACGTCTAGAATCCTAGTACCAGGAATTTCTATCCCATTTTAAATTGTAAAATGTAGAAATAAAAGTTATATTTTACCATTGTATCACAAACATTTTCGATCATTCACTACAACCTACCTTTTTCTCCAATATTTAATCTAATTTCAGAAGCAAGAAGTTCAGCTACCAAAATATACAAGAGAGATGAAAGGGGCATCCCTGCTGGGTGCCATTTGCTATATAGAACCATTCTGCTTTGAAGGGACACTCCAGTGCCAGGAAATCAAAACACTGTAGGTCCCCTCTCCCTCCCACCCCCATCCCATGTTGCTGAAGGGGTGAAAACCCCTTCAGTGACTTACCTGAGACCTCCGCCGATGTCCCTCGGTGGTGATTTAGGCTCCGCCCATGCTCCTCCCCCGCCGACATCAGCCGGCGGGGGAGACCGATTGCACATGCCTGACCGCCGGCTGGATGAGACCTAATGCGCATGTGCGGCAATGTCGTGCATGCGCATTAGACCTCCCCATAGGAAAGCATTGAAAATGCTTTCAATGCTTTCCTATGGGGATTTTAAAACCTGTGCTATAGACCAGGAAGTGCCCTCTAGTGGCTGTCTAGTGGCTGTCTAGTAGACAGCTACTAGAGGAGGAGTTAACCCTGCAATGTAAATATTGCAGTTTATGAAAACTGCAATATTTACAGTTGCAGGGTTACGGGTAGTGGGAGTTAGCACCCAGACCACTTCAATGGGCAGAAGTGGTCTGGGTGCCTGGAGTGTTCCTTTAATACCTCCACCCACAATTCTGCTTAAAGCTGCTGAGTAAAGAGCCATAATTGTAGACAAAATGTCTCCAGAGAAGCCAAATACTTTTAAAGTTTCTCTCATAAATCACCAATTTACTCTATCAAAAGCTTTCTCCCCAGGTGGCGTGGCTAACCGCCGAGAGTAATGGACATTTGATCCCAGCTCCGGCAAACAGGGTCGACAATACACTGCAATCTACCAGATTGGGGCAACCCTAAAGCACCTGGACACACTATGGCACAACAGAAGAGCAGGAAGAATACCAGCAAAGCAGAAAAATTACATTTCTTAGGAAATAAAACCCAATCTGAGCACGAAATCAATTGGGCCTTCACACAAGATGGTGGCGCCAGCTCAGATGGCCTCAATTTTCCCGCTCCCACGGAGAACGAGCCAGACTCTGACAGGCTCACGAAAAGCCATCTACAAATGCTCTATCACAAAAACTAATCACATCATGGCAGCACTCGATGGACTTGGGAAACGTACCTCCCATGTGGAATCAAAGATGGAGAATTTCGCCTCTGCACACAATGACCTGGCCACACACGTGGAACAGTTGGAACAAAAATTGGTAAAATTAGCGGACCTTGTAGACAGAGCTCACAGGAACAATTTGCGCCTCTGGGGAATATTCAAAACGATTCTACCAGAAAATTTACAAGCCTATGTCAGTGGCATCCTCCAAGCCTACGCACCAGAAATACTGGCAGACATGTTACTCATCGACAGGATACACTGTCTACCACGTCCAAGATTCCTCCCAGACACCACTCCAAGAGATGTGCTGGTGCGTGCCCATTATTACCACATCAAAGAGCACGTACTGCGAGCCGGAACAAGGGGAAACCTCCGGCAAATTTTCCTAATGTCAAGCTGTTTGCGGATTTATTAGCTTCCACTTTGCGCAGGAGAAAAGACTTCTCCCAGATTGTGAATCAGCTGAGAGTGCATGGTTTTCAATTACACTGGGGATTCCCAACCAAGACGTTGGTAACTAAAGAGGGCACTTTGCATGTCATTTCCTCACCAGAAGAAGGCCTTTGCAAGTTGCACTCCTGGGGGTTCAAGGAACAAATCCCAGAGGCCCACACGCCACCGACAAGCCATCTGCCTCTGGAATGGAGCAAGGTTCTATATCTATATCTATATCTTCCCCTTATGCTCACCTGCCTGGATTACTTTGGGTTGCTACAAAAGGTAACACCAAACTCACCTCTTTGCCTTGACATTGAAGTTTGATTGCTTGAGAAGACTTCATATCCTGGCTCCTGAGTTTACCTGTGGATTTTCCTTTTTGGCTACACCAACCTTCTCCAAACTTATCTGTGCAACTTTTGCCTTATATACAACCCTGCAGCAAACCTTCCTGCAGAACATCCAACTTGCTTAAATCAACACTGGACTTTCATTTACTTTGTGGATATCTAATTACTCCTTCCTCGAATTTACTTATATTTCAATCTACTTTGCATCTATCACAAAGGACCTGCTACTACTATATAACCTCTTAACCACTGTACAGAGACTGTACAACAACCCTATTTAAGTATTCATATTTCTGTCTAGTGTTTAGTTTTCTTATATCCTGTTCTGAGGCATATTGCCTAAATCCTGTTTTCCTATTTCCCATGTATATAGAATCTATAATCTCTTACAGGTTTATCTTCTATTATATTTCCTATAACTACAATGATAGGATATCTTGTATTAATTAGTATGTCTAAGATATCAAATAAAGACCCTGCAATTAACCCCAGTTTAAGTCTCATCCATGACCTGCACAAGATCATGAAAATGTGGCAATTTTTGATAGCACTTCCCTCCCTCTTTCAGTCATGTGTGGTGTTCCCTAAGGCTCCATACTTGGTCCCCTGCTATTCACATTATTTATAAATGATCTGCCCAACATCTGCAAATCCTCAACTGTACACATGTATGCAGACGACACTGTAAAACCAAGCTATCACAGCTTGAGGCTGTGCTCCAAAACCAATTCACAGAGGTAGAAAAGTGGATAGCAGATAACCAACTCTTCCGCAATTATGGAATAACCTCAGGGACACAGTCAAATCTTAATTCAATGTAAAATCTTTTAAGAGATCTATGGCAATATACCTCAGCATAGAATGCACCTGTCATGGTTGAATATATTTATTACCTGTTATGTAATTTGTGTGTATGTATAAAACAATATATAGTTTGTATATTGTATTTTTGTAATATTGTATCCTATTGTAACAATACAATGTTTTATGGACACAGGACATACTTGAAAACAAGAGAAATCTCAATGCATCCATCCTGGTAAAATATTTTATAAATAACGTTACTTAATTTATTTAACTTACTAACGAACCCTGCTCGACTTACTTTACATTACCGTTGCATCATATGACACTATACCAGACTGTGCGTTAACAGTCTAATTGTGACTTCTGTGTATTATGTAAATGTATTGTATGCACTGTTCCATACATTGTACAAAATATTGTTTTGGTTTTCTTTTTGTTCTCTCTCTTTTTGGTTGTTTTATTCAAGCATGCGTGGGATAGGCATAAGGCTATCCTAACTATAAGATAAGGCCAGGGACTAATGAAAGTATTTAGAAAATTGGGCAGACTAGATGGGCCGAATGGTTCTTATCTGCCGTCACATTCTATGTTTCTATGCCTTGCTTTCCTATGTCTTGAAACCTCAGTAGAGCACTGGATTGTTCAGCTTGTAAGCCATCCAATCAGCACTCTGTCACAAGCAAGTCTTACTTATTCTTGAGATTTGCCATGAGACCACTCCCAGACTCAAACCCCTTTTTTAGCAAACTGTCAGCAATGACTGCCCAGACACTAGTTTATAGTTGCAGCGAGCAGCCACTAGTTGTTTAGTAGATATGCCCTCACAGGCGGCATAGAAAGTGGAAGAATAAGGGAGGTGTAAAACCTAGCTGAATCTAGTATGGGGGGGGGTCATATCGACATCCATACGTTTTTTTTTTTAATGTCCCAGCTGGCTAGCAAGAGCTGGCCAGCTACCACATGGTTAACCTTCATGCAACCAAGCGTGTTTTAACTATTTGTCCACTAGCACTACCAGTAGGAAAATAGTTAGGATTTTTAAAATCGAGGGTGGATTTCAACAGTCAGGCTCTCGCTGAAATCAGACCAAATTCAGGGTTGTTTGGAGACTTTTATGAAAAATCCAGGCACTGTTAAATAGTATGAACAATATCCAGATTTTATACTCCAAAAGGCTCCGTATAGCAGCCTACGGTTTTCCACTTTGTTACAGGGCCAGTCAGACTTTAGTGAATAATCCTACAAGTTCCATTCCCAGGTCCGATGGTGTACGGTCAATTGCAATGACAAGAACAAACCATGTGTACAGAAAAACAGAAAGCATATGTGCAATATGTATCGTCTCTAAGAGCAGGCAATTCCTGTTTGATAATAGCATATGATAGTGTAATCAAAACTCTATAAAAAGCTGTATATAAAACGGAGACCTTTTGTAAGTACAATCAGACCCTTCACCTTGGGCTGTTACACATTGACCCAAATTTTATCTTTCATCGAGGACTCAGAGTTCCTTTTCAAGTTATGAGCTTGTGTTCTATCTTCTATTCTGTGAGATTTATTGACCCACGTGAATCTAAGTAGTATAATTTTATAGTATTTAATGACAAGCCAAATAAAATATTAGATTTTAGTTTATTTACTTGATGTTCATTACAGAGTGTGATAGAATGGAAAATGATGAACTGTGTATTATGCTAACATACTGTACTTGAGGTGTACATAAAGAAAAAACCACAACACATTATTTAATTTTTTTTATAAATCCAGCAAATTATGTAGTGCTGTACAATGGGTGGACTAACAGACAGATAACCAGACAATTGGACGCACAGAAACAGAGGGGTTGAGGGCCATGCTCAGTGAGCTTACATTCCTGTGCGTCCAACTCGTCTGGTTACAATTACGTGTCTAGTAGTCCACCCATTGTACAGCATTATGGAATTTTCTGGCACTTTATAAATAATAAAATAACAATGTGTTGTGCTTTTTTTATGTGCACCTCAATTGCAGTATTTTACCTAATTATGTTATTTAGACTTGGGTAAGAAAGATAATTAGAATAAAATAAAGTAGAACAAACTAAGAGACAAGTAGAATAAAATAAATAATTTCTGGTTATTGTTTTAAACAAAAAAGTCTACTCCATTTGACACAAAACCATCATTGGAAATTCTAGTCAATAATATCTTAGAGATCAAAGTTTATTTATTATCAGTATTCAGAATGTTACATCTATTCAAGGACACATATAATGATTTAACTAATATTGAAAAACCTGATATTGATACATGCAAAACATGGTAGAATTATTCTTCAAACCTGAGCAAATTACCACATCTTCTTGTCCTCATAGAATGCCACAATGATCAGACTCTGCTTGTCAGAAGTGTCCCCTTCCATATTGAAAGGTCATGTCAAATTTCTGTAATTGTATATGGAGTATTTTTTTTTTTAGAAGTCTGATATCATTTGAAGCCAATCAAACAGACAATAAAGACCCATTTTATTTCTATTCAACCTATAGAACAAAACTGTTAATGTTACCATTATTTCAGCTCCATGTACGTCAATGCAATCAGATGTTCCAGAATTTCACAAAAGACATCATTACAATATGTAGTCTCATTATAAAATCAGACATCTTGGAAGTGTCCTATGCCATCAAGAAAACATATTCACAATGAAATACATTAAAATATATTCTTTCAGTATCTTGATAACCATGGAGGTTCCTGTATTCTACTTAGTGACATTCATTTCTAAACTTGCAAACTGAAGAGTTGTAAGATAGATATATTATATAGTTCTTGGTGTGTAATAATCTAAGGCTTTCTATTTGTGTGTTTTAATGAAAATATGTAAAATATAAAAATTCTAAATATTAATACATTTATATATAACATAAATCGTGAGGGTTTGGAAAGATAGAGTGAGCTTTACTATCATGTCAGATATGTAATGCAGAATGTGCACATATTCTAATGCTTTCCATTGATGTAAATTCGATATTGGTGCAATTTACAGGAGTACATAATAAATGGGTGTCAATGCAAAGCACTAAGTCTTCTCATGCTGTTCAAGCCTGTTTTTTAATATATTGATGTGTTCATTACATAACTTGCTTCTACGCAGAGTATAATTTTTCCTGCATGACAGTACATCTTAGTTCTACATTAGCACCTCTGTTATGTAATAAACCTACATATGTATTGGAAGCTTCTGATAGCCACTCATAAAATATAAAAATGCTTAACATTATTTGTCATACTCAGATAAGATATGAATTGTAAATTAACATATTTGTGAGTCATGCTGATCTGGATATGAAGACTGTTTTCATTCAGATTAATTAAAAAAAAAAAATGGATATTCATCTCAGACAAAAGTATTCGGTAAAGTTTGATTTGTAAGGAATTGCAGACAAAAGCTGTCGAAAAAGCTTGTTTGGCTAATGCTTTAGCTTTATAACTTCTTCCTCAACGCATCAAGCTCTAACTCTAAAAGGCTCCAGTCAGCCATTCATCATTCTAAGATTTGCAAAATAAGTACCATTGGCTTGGGTAATTGTAAGATCATATCAATTAGTAAAGAAATCTTCATGTGACCTATGTGGTAAGATGCTATACCATAAACAGGTGCACACACACACACACACACACACACCACACCCACCACCACCACCACCACCACCACCACCCCCACCCACGACAATGACATTTCGTTTGGACGAGCTAAGTGTACCACCTGCAGGTAGTAGATGTGGCTCACATTACAAAATCCTACTAGTGTTTGGAAAAGGCAGGACTGAAAGACAGCATTAAGGCACTAATAGTAGCAGCACAGGAACAGGCACTCAACACCATATTAATAGAAGTGGGGGTCTACCACACCAGGCAAGACCTATGTAACAACCCCCTACCATGTTGCCTGGGAACCTTTACCTTTTGTTTGTTTTTGCCATCATCCACATTGCCCTGTACCTAAGAACAAAGACCGTGTCTGGCCCTTTAACTGTTTTGTGCAAAGGATTGGTACGTTTGATATGGCACTTTGGCTGTATCCGAAGTGGCCGCCCTTAGACAATCAAACACATGGGGGTGGCCATTTTAATCCAGTCGAACGCGGTCAGCGGTGTGTGCCGTCAAATCCCTGGAATGGAAATCGGCCACACATTTGAACGAACACCGCTGACCTGTACCTTCCCCTACCCTTCGACACTGCGACTGGAGACTAAGTCCCGTTCGAAGATTCGAACGCACGTTCGAATGGGACCTTGTCATTTTAGTGTAAAATAGACCTCCACTTAACTAACGAACACCGCTGAAACTTAACCCCAGTTTCACTTCGACAGAAGTCGAGGTGCGTTCGAAGATTCGAACGCCGCCTTCGGATGGGACTTTGTTATTTTTCAGGGCAGAAATAGACCGACCGCACAGCCTGAATCTGTGGAACTGTTTTTTGGCATGCAAACAGGCATGCAGTCGGTCCAAAGAGACTTTATGATATTTCTGGAACCCCTGAACGGATTTGTACGAATTTTGAATATGTTTTTCCCCAAGTTGTGTTGTTCATAAAATATAAGTCCTTTTCCTGTATGATGAAAAATCTTTTTTTTTCCTTTTTTTTTCTTCTTTCAATCCAGCACATAGCAGCCGGTTGCAAGATGTTAGCAGGGATATCATACACTGGGAAGCACAACTAAGTAGTTCGGATTGTGTACCAAAATATCTGCACAAAACATGAGTTAATATGGGAGATGACATAGTGTAGTTAAAATTTAAAAGGTTAAGATAAAGTTGCACTTTCAGATCTAGACAGAAAAGCAGGTAGTGGCCAACCAACCTGAAATTATGGTGGTAGACAAGAAACAGAAGAATACAGTGGTGGTGGATGTGGCAATACCAAGTGTCTAACATCAGGAAGAAGGAACATGAGAAGGTAGACAAATATCAAGGACTGCAAGAGGAGCTAGAAAGGATGTGGAAACCTAAGACAAAAGTTGTTCCAGTTATAAAGCACTCAGGGCTGTAACCTAAAGTTGGGGGAGTGGCTTCAACAGATTGTAGGTGAGAGATCAGAGTTTGCTGTCCAGAAGAGTGCAATTCTAGAAATAGCTAAGATACTGTACAGAACCGTCAGACTCCCAGGCCTCTGGTAGAGGACCCGAGAATAAGGAATACACAAAACATACATACCACTCAGGAGGGATGAGAGAATAAATGTATATATAAAATATAACCATACACTAAAAGTTCCAGCATCTTGATGGACACATGTCTCTTTTCAGCCTATGTAACTATGATCCCAAGGGCTCAAACAATTGTTGATAGTGGTGGCTGTTGAACATTCCACAAAAAATTTATCTCTGCAAAAAGAATGCACTTTGCCTATGGATATATCCAATATAGCCAAGTTAATCAACACTAAATACATATATTTAGAGATATCTTTCAAATACTTATTTTGGGTTTGTTTGAAAGGTTTGCCATTTAATTGTTGTCTGCATGCAATAGCTGTAGGTCATGTAGCTAAGTAAAGAAAAACATAGAAGCCACCTGGTACAAACACCAGAAACCACAACAACCTAATACCCATTCCATGTAATTCTCATTATATTTCCTCCTTTAAAGCTGCCCTCTGGAATGCACGCTCTGTGTGCAGCACCTTTAAATCTACTTCCATCCATGACCTATTTATCTCACACTCCCTAAACCTACTTGCACTAACAGAAACATGGCTCTCTCCCTCTGATACTGCTACCACTGCCTCACTGTCCTTTAGTGGTCTTCACCTTACCCACAATCTAAGACAAACAGAGAGTAAAGGTGGTGGTGTAGGTTTTATTCTCTCACCCCACTGCTCTTTTAAAACCCTGCCCATGCCCCCCCCCCCCTCTCTTTCCCATCATTTGAAATTCATTTAATTCGCCTTTTCAAACCCTTCTCTGCTAACATTGCCGTTATCTATCGTACACAGGTTCCCCTCTCCTCTTCCTTGACCACTTTGCTGCCTGGCTACCCTACTTCCTCTCTTTTAACATTCCATCCCTAATTCTTGGAGACTTCAATATTCCCATTAACCTACCTTTGACCCCAGCAGCCTCTAAACTACTTTCAATTAGATTCTCCCTCAGACTATAGACGCTACCCCTCCAAACCAAGATAATAGCACCCAGAGGGTGCTCCATGAGAGGGGGGTACTGTCAGGTTGTACCTGTCAGTTTCGCCATTTCCCAGGCACTTCCGGGTAGACGGAGCACCGCCACGCCCCCTTCTCTGACGCGATCTCCTCACGCTACATAGGGAGACAGCGCCAGATTCAAAATGCTGGATTATCGTGAAGCTTTCCCCCGTGACCCTCAGACCGGCTTCAATTTTTTTGCAATTACTGATACGTGTACCGAACCCTGGACTGGAATTTGTTGACCTACCTTCTCCTCTCTTCGACCTCGGATTGAAATATGGACCTCTGCTTCTGCTCAAAAGGAAGTATTCGATATCACTGGATGCAACACTTAATAAGTGCTTCGGAACCTACTCCCACTGAACGCTAAGTATTTTACTTCAAGTTAATTTTGGTCTCTGCCTGCTTATGCATTAACAATTGCCACTCTGTTGCTACGTGAAAGCTACATTTTCTATCTGCTGCAATTAAGTTTTGTTCTAAATAACTTCACCCTATACTTGGACTAATTCTTATTTAGTACTGCTACACTGTTGCAAATCTGCTGCTGCTTGTTCCGCTTTCAACAACTAACAACCATGCTAAAGTTCTTAAAGCTACAGTAACAGCTTTTTTTTAATTCAGTTTATTCGTTAAATAAATAATTCAACATCCTTCTGCAGTTGTTTTCCATCTATTATTTGAAGTAGCATAACAGGTTGTTGGGTGAGGGCTACTAGAGAGCAAATCATAAAAGGTGGTGATCAGAGAGAGGTAATGGAGTGTTGCAGATATTAGATACTGTACATGAATAAGAGAAAATGAAGTCGAGGGTATTGCCAGCTACATGTGTGGGAGAATTAGCCCACTGTGATAGCCCGAGGGAGGAAGTAATTGAAAGTAGTTTAGAGGCTGCTGAGATCAAAGAAGAGTTAATGGGAATATTGAAGTACCCGAGAATTAGGGATGGAATATTAGAAGAGAGGAATTAGGGTAGCCAGGCAGCAAAGTGGTCAAGGAAAAGGAGAGTGGAACCAGGGGGACGATAGATAAGGTCAATGTTAGCAGAGAAGGGTTTGAAAAGGTGAATCAAATCAATTTCAAAGGATGGGAAAGATAGGGGGGCAGAGTTTTAAAGGAACAGTGGGTTGATTTCAGAAATCCTCCGCTGCCACCTTTACTCTCAGACTGCTTTAGGTTGTGGGTAAAGTGAAAACCACCAAAGGATAGTGAGGCAGGTGTAGCAGTATCAGAGGGAGAAAGCCAGTTTCCGTTAGTGCAAGTAGGTTTAGGGAGTGTGAGATAAATAGGTTATGGATGGAAGTTGATTTAATGGTGCTGCACACAGAGCGTGCATTCCAGAGGGCAGCTTTAAAGGAGGAATTATATAATTATAGTGAGAGCTACATGGAATGGATGTGAGATTGTTGTGGTTTCTAGTGTTAGCACCGGGTGGCTTAGTAGTGGAGGGACCGGAGTTTGGAGAGACATCACCAGCTGCCAGGAGCAGTAGGATGGAAAGAAAGAGAAGGTGGGAGTAAGATTTAAATGTTTGGGATCCAATCCACAATACATAAATATAATTTAATTAAACAAAGCAAATCAAAATGTTGCAAGAGAGATAAAACATGAAATATAGCTGATGAAAATGTATCACAATGTTTTATAATTGTAAATGGCCAGTGGCACTATAAAAATGCTAATACATAACAATAAAATAATAATTGACAACATTGAGGATATATAAATGCATGAGAGAACAAACTTAAATAAATAAACTTACATGTTTCCCCTTATTGCATATCTTTATTTTTGAAATTATTAGTCCTTTCAAGTTAACAAGTATGAAAAAAAAAAAAATATAGATTTTAATAGTAATCAAGCTTAGAATGATTACCGAGTTACAAATAATGCAGTGATATCACCTGTTATATATCTTGTCTCTATATGCTTGCTTGCATTAATGTATTTAATAAAATCCCTTTTCATAGTAGTAATTTAAAATGACTAATTCTTGACATTTATAGTATCTATATTTGGATATTAACTACATAAAAGTTCATGTAGTTATAACCAACAGTTTCTTAATGTACAAGCAGCTGCTATACTATAAAATGCCCCTTCCATACAATGAGGGAAAAAAGTATTTGATTCCCTGCTGATTTTGAAGGTTTTTCCAATGGCAAAGAAATGATCAGTCTATAATTTTAATGGTAGGTGTATTTTAACAGTGAGAGACAGAATAGCAAAATAAAATCCAGACAAACGCAAGTCAAAAAAGTTCTGAATTGATTTGCAAGTCAATTCGTGAAATAGGTATTTGATCCCCTATCAATCAGCAAGGATTATGGCTCCCAGGTGTCTTTTATACGGGTAATGAGCTGAGATTAGCAGCAAAGCACTCATAAAGGGAGTGCTCCTAATCTCAGCTCGTTACCTGTATAAAAGACACCTGTCCACAGAAGCAATCAATCAGATTCCAAACTCTCCACCATGGCCAAGACCAAAGAGCTCTACAAGGATGTCAGGGACAAAATTGCAGACCTACACAAGGCTGAAATGGGCTACAACACCATCGCCAAGCAGCTTGGTGAGAATGTGACAACAGTTGGTGTGATTATTCGCAAATGGAAGAAACACAAATAACTGTCAGTCTCCCTCGGACTGGTGCTCCATGCAAGACCTCACCAGGTGGAGTTTCAATGATCAAGAGAACAGTGAGGAATCAGCCCAGAACTACACAGAAGGATCTTGTTAATGATCTTAAGGCAGCTGGGACCATAGTCACCAAGAAAACAATTGATAACACACTACGCTGTGAAGGACTGAAATCCTGCAGCACCTGCAAGGTCTCCTGCTCAAGAAAGCACATGTACAGGCCTGTCTGAAGTTTGCCAATGAACATCTGAATGATTCAGAGGAGAACTGGATGAAAGTGTTGTGGTCAGATGAGACCAAAATCGAGCTCTTTGGCATCAACTCAACTCACCGTGTTTGGAGGAGGAGGAATGCTGCCTATGATCCTAAGAACACCATCCCCACCATCAAACATGGAGGTGGAAACATTATGCTTTGGGTGTTTTTTTTCTGCTAAGGGGACAGAACAACTGCACCGCATCAAAGGGACGATAGACGGGGCCATGTACCGTCAAATCTTGGGTGAGAACCTCCTCTCCTCAGCCAGGGTATTGGAAATGGGTCGTGAATATTCCGGCATGACAATGACCCAAAACACATAGCCAAGGCAAAGGAGTGGCTCAAGAAGAAGCACATTAAGGTCCTGGAGTGGCTTAGCCAGTCTCCAGACCTTAATCCCAAAGAAAATCTGTGGAGGGAGCTGAAGGTTCGAGTTGTTAAACGTCAGCCTCGAAACCCCAAATCCCTCATGAGATGTGTGCTAACCTGGTGGCCAACTACAAGAAACATCTGACCTCTGATTGCCAACAAGGGTTCTGCCACAAATTACAGAGTTGAGGGGGTCAAATACTTATTTCACTGATTGACATGCAAATCAATTTATAACTTTTTTGACATGCGCTTTTCTGGATTTTTTTTTTGTTTTGTTATTCTGTCTCTCATTGTTAAAATACACCTACCATTAAAATTATAGACTGATCATTCCTTTGTCAGTGGACAAATTTTCAAAATCAGCAGAGGATCAAATACTTTTTTCCCTCACATGTTTTGACCCTAATATGAGGCTGATACATATTCAATTCTCTAAATGCAAATTGAAGCTACTAACTGTATAGCACAAATCAGCTTTTTACAGTGCTGTTTGATAAAGGGAGAATTTAAAGTAAATTTTATTTAGCTGAACTTTTAACCTTTAAATTTGAATTTCACTTTTAATTAACTATGAATTCTCATTATAGTGAATAACCCTGTCAGTGTGTGAATGTTACTAGATCTCTCTGCAAAGGACAAAATTGCACAATATTTTCTTGTAAGTTTTATAGAAATATAACTTTGTCTGTTTTACTCCTATAATAAGGCATGCTATGCCACTCTACAAAAGATGGACTTTAAACAGTCAAAAAATCAGGCCCTCCCTGCAGCTGGTATACTTACGCCCAGAAACCTGTATTTGAGGATTCTTGTTGCACTCATGAGATGCCGCTGAATACAAATAGTAGTGTTTTACAGCAGTGAAATGTATAGTGACGATGATATCATCAGTCAAAGTGTAATTTTTGTATGAAAAATGTAAAACTTACTTTTTCCAGGATTTGTAACTAAGTGGCTACTAAAAAGAACTAGACATATCCCATTTTGATTACCGCGTGTTGTCTACTTTTGAAATGGTATGCCATGATGGGGGTAATTTTAAATCTTTGGCTGCCATACAGTCTCAAAGTCAACATAAACCCAGCAAACCAATTTGGCAAATTTCAAAGTGTAAAAACTGAAATGTGCAAGCTCTTTATTTGACTCTGCAACAAAACTCCATAAAACTTGTACATGTACATCATTGTACTTGTGGGACAACATAGCATACAATATGTTTATTTTATTGAAGTAAACATTAACAGTATTATGACATTCACAGTTAAAATGTCAAGCAGAACTTGGAAAATAACATTTCATAATTTCTCACATTTTTTTTTTAATTTTTATTCATATTAAATTGTGTTCCATATATAAATATTTCATATGAAATGAAAACCCTATATCCCTTGAACAAAATGGTATATAATAAGTGTGGGTGCACTTAATATGAAAGCAGTATATCATGGTTCACCAAACATATAGTTCAAATTCTAGGTATTGTTTTGGTCAGTACCATTATTTTCTTTTTATCCAAGATCTCTATAAAGGAACATTCCACTGCTTAAAGGGGCACTATAGTGACCAGAACAACTACAGCTTAATGTAGATGTTCAAGTGTGTACAATATATCCCTGCTGTCATTTTAATGTAAACACTGCCTTTTCAAAGAAAATAGTGTTTACATTGCTGCCTAGTAACACCTCTATTGGCAGTAACTCAAATGGCCACTAGAGGTGCTTCCTGGGCCAGTGCTGTTTCAATGTGATTGAGTCAATGTATTTCTATGAGGAGGTGCTGGTCGCTGCAACAGAGTTGTGCTGCGCATGGGCATTTGCCTACCAATGCTTTCCTATGTGTGGGATTAGCTGAGATGGTCAAAACTGATGATCTCAACAAAGTAGGTAGAGCGTAAGTGGGGCCAGCTGCAAGGATACCCTAACAGCACTAGAAAATGGAAGGCAGGAAGCTAAACTTTGTTTTTACACCAAAAGTGTCAGTAATACAACTTTGTATTCCTGACACTATAGTGTTCCTTTAGAGAGTTAAGAAGGAGACTTTTCCAATGCCAGTCTTGACATGAATTTGAGCTTTGTGAAGCTTATATTTCTACTAGAATCTGCAAATTTCAATCACATGGTTTCTATAATTTCGATAAAAATTTACAATACATATATTTTGTGTAACAATAGTTTCTATTGTTAATGCTCCGGTTTTACCATAATATCCTAAAAATAAATATGTTAGTCGTGAATTTATGTGCATACATTTTTCATCTCATAAATATGGCCCTTCTCCAAACACTAGTAGTCAAATTAACGCTGCTTAAATACCTGTGTCACTACGGTACTTTACTCCAGTAATTTCACACTGTAACGTGAAATGCTGCAATATCATAATTATAAATTATAAATGTGGTTGTCAATGCTGTTTAAATTTTGGTTATAAGAGAGTGACTTTATAATCACCTTAATATTAAATGACTGGTCTTTTACAGGATAATTAATATGCAGAGAAGGTCATGACTCAATGTGCCTCATTACTAATAACAGCTATAAAGCTAAAACAATAATTTATTTATTAACTTTAAAAGCTACTTTCAAATGATCCACGTGAATCTATAAACAATGCTACGGCTTAATTATACCTAACATAAACATATACAATGCAGCAACATATTTCACTTTCTGACTAGGCCAAATCAGAATACTATGGCACTTAATGTGAAGCTAATGAATGGATTTTTTCCCCAATTACATTTAAAAATAAATAAATTATTTTATATTATTAATATATAGGATTAACATATTTTTGGAAAACCAATTTTCAAAAAGAACCACTCTGAATAAACCTTTTTTTGCAGTTGAACCTACAAGCCTCTGCAGTAGTGATGTCTCGAACGGTTTGCCGCGGATGGTGAACATATGCGGTAAACTTTGACCCTGTACCTCACAGTCAGCAGACACATTCCAGCCAATCAGCAGCAGACCCTCCCTCCCAGACCCTCGCACCTCCTGGACAGCATCCATTTTACATTCATTGTGAAGCTGCATTCAGGAGGTGGGATGGTCTGGGAGGGAGGGTCTGCTGCTGATTGGCTGGAATGTGTCTGCTGACTGTGAGGTACAGGGTCAAAGTTTACCGCATATGTTCGCCATCCGCGGCGAAACGTTTGGGACATCACTACTCTGCAGTAATTGCCAACTGGCAGCAGGTAAATTGGCAAGTATTAATAAATACATGACATTTATTTATAACACTGGATTGTTCCTTTCACAAGATTGCAGTATAATGAAGGAGGGAAATACCTCACTGAATAGAATCTGGCTCAGATTATGGAATGTAGCAGAAAAAGCAAGATGATCCAACACTGTGGCTGTTATATTACACTGGTGTTGGTGGAACTAGGTCTGAGTACTCTGTCATCCCTTGCACCCTTTTAATATACTTTTGTCTGGATATGGAACATGGCCATATTATTTTAACTGTTGACTGCTCAGTAATATTTTCCTTGAAGTTGAGGGACGGTGTTTAATTAGACTGTAGTTCCTACAGAATAGGGCTACATATACTCAAATTTAGATAGTTTAGATAGATGTTATATATTAGAGCTTAAAATGGGTAAAGTAATTTTTTATTAGTCATAGCATTTCCAATTCAAAAGAGTTCAGAATGGAGCCAATAGCTTTTCCTTTACTAGTCAACTATAACTATATATATGAAGATATTATATATTTTTCAATGTTAATATCCATCATATAAAATCATTTGTTGTGAATGGATTACAAATGTGCTATTCTATTAAATAATTATAATCAGAAGCACAGGTACATGTAAACGTGATATACTTAAAGTTGCTTGCATTGCAACAGTTTCCATTTTGCCTGTTTTACATTTATAGTAAGATTCTGCTCATTTATTATGTTCCTACTTTTCTCACAATGCTCTCTTATGTTCAGTGAAGCAAGTATATATAGTTGCAAGAAAAAGTATGTGAACCCTTTGGAATGATATGGATTTCTGCACAAATTGGTCATAAAATGTGATCTGATCATCATCTAAGTCACAACAATAGACAATCACAGTCTGCTTAAACTAATAACACACAAAGAATGAAATGTTGCCATGTTTTTATTGAACACACCATGTAAACATTCACAGTGCAGGTGGAAAAAGTATGTGAACCCCTAGACTAATGACATCTCCAAGAGCTAATTGGAGTGAGATGTCAGCCAACTGGAGTCCAATCAATGAGATGAGATTGGAGGTGTTGGTTACAGCTGCCCTGCCCTATAAAAAACACACACCAGTTCTGGGTTTGCTTTTCACAAGAAGCATTGCCTGATGTGAAGGATGCCTCGCACAAAAGAGCTCTCAGAAGACCTACGATTAAGAATTGTTGACTTGCATAAAGCTGGAAAGGGTTATAAAAGTATCTCCAAAAGCCTTGCTGTTAATCAGTCCACGGTAAGACAAATTGTCTATAAATGGAGAAAGTTCAGCACTGCTGCTACTCTCCCTAGGAGTGGCCGTCCTGTAAAGATGACTGCAAGAGCACAGCGCAGACTGCTCAATGAGGTGAAGAAGAATCCTAGAGTGTCAGCTAAAGACTTACAAAAGTCACTGTCAAATGCTAACATCCCTGTTAGCGAATCTACAATACGTAAAACACTAAACAAGAATGGATTTCATGAGAGGATACCACAGAGGAAGCCACTGCTGTCCCAACAAAACATTGCTGCACGTTTACAGTTTGCACAAGAGCACCTGGATGTTCCACAGCAGTACTGGCAAAATATTCTGTGGACAGATGAAACCAAAGTTGAGTTGTTTGGAAGAAACACACAACACTATGTGTGGCGAAAAAAAGGCACAGCACACCAACATCAAAACCTCATCCCAACTGTGAAGTATGGTGGTGGGGGCATCATGGTTTGGGGCTGCTTTGCTGCGTCAGGGCCTGGACGGATTGTTATCATCGAAGGAAAAATGAATTCCCAAGTTTATCAAGACATTTTGCAGGAGAACTTAAGTCCATCTGTCTACCAGCTGAAGCTCAACAGAAGATGGGTGTTGCAACAGGACAATGACCCAAAGCATAGAAGTAAATCAACAACAGAAGAAAATACGCCTTCTGAAATGGCCCAGTCAGAGTTCTGACCTCAACACGATTTGAGATGCTGTGGCATGACCTCAAGAAAGCGATTCACACCACACATCCCAAGAATATTGCTGAAGTGAAACAGTTTTGTAAAGAGGAATGGTCAAGAATTACTCTTGACCGTTGTGCACGTCTGATCTGCAACTACAGGAAACGTTTGGTTGAAGTTATTGCTGTCAAAGGGAGGTTCAACCAGTTATTAAATCCAAGGGTTCACATACTTTTTCCACCTGCACTGTGAATGTTTACATGGTGCGTTCAATAAAAACATGGCAACATTTCATTCTTTGTGTGTTATTAGTTTAAGCAGACTGATTGTCTGTTGTTGTGACTTAGATGATGATCAGATCACCTGTAAGACCAATATGTGCAGAAATCCATATCATTCCAAAGTGTTCACATACTTTTTCATATATATATCTCCAATCTTAAATACCATTTATATCGTACTCTGCATTAGTTATCTTTAGAGGTCAGAGTGCTATTTTAATAATACAGACCTGTAGAGGAAGACACAGACAATATGCAACAATGCCCTGTAAATTAAATCTCTAACTGCGTCATCAGAAGTACAAAGAATTCAATTTGCAAGGGGTCAAGCTACAATTTAAGTAATCCATTGTTTTATTGAAGTGTGCAATATTGCATATGTACACCTGTTTACTGATAAACTGTGCTCTTTCATGTGAGGAGAAGTTATAGAATTTTTATAGAGTATATTGTTCTTAGAAAATAACAGTTAATAAGCAATATGCACCCAAATAGAATCAGGTCCATTGCTGCAAATGATCTTATTGGATTTGTACTATTTTAAAATAACATAAATATGGAATAAAAGAAATATATAGTTGTACACAGGGAATCTGTATATTATGTTTCCATAAATATTAATGTAAGTAAGTGAATGCAAGACAAGGAAAAAGCTCTCTGGATAAAAATGCTGCAGGCAGCATTTGAATTTCTTATTACCAAACCTAATGGGAAATTAGAAGTCTGCTTATTTAATTGGGAATCCATTATATGTTACATGTGTATTTCAATCAAGTTCTCTTGTGTTTTGATGGAGAATAATTCTCTTGGAATATGAATAGATAGATGAACATTGTGCAGAATATCCTGCAGGCAGTGGAGGTATAGCCTAAAAAGGATATGTTAGTGTGCAATGTATATCAGCATGCTCGTGCTAAAATTAATATGGTCAGCAATCCTGTCAGCTCTGTGTACTGTTGTGACCGTGTTCTAATATTAACAAACTTTCCTTTATGGTAAGGCAGTGTTTCCCAAACCAGTCCTCCAGACCCACCAGCAGTCCACATTTTGTCAGTATGTCAATTGGAATAAAACGGGGAAATACATAAATCCTGGACTGTTGGTGGGCCACGAGGACTGATTTGAGAATTATTGAGGTAAGCTATTACACATGCACATACCTGTTTTTTTTGTGAATTATGTCAACGAGGAAGAGATTATTAGAAGTGTTGAAACCAAAAAAGGGTAAGAATTCTAAAAATGGAGCAATCTCCATAAAAACCATTGCGATAAAGGCTCAGTCTAATGGCAGCCAAAAAGTTTCCACATGGATTGCTTCTCTTAAAGGAACTCTCAGCAGGAAAAATAATGCCATATGAAAAATTTGCTTGCAGTAGCTTCAGATATAATATCTGCAACTATTGCAAGCCCTCCCCTTCTTCCCTGGCATATACTCATTCATCTGTGCTGGGATTTAACCAATCACAGACATCTCATTGAGAAGCATTGTGGACCAGCCATGCATTCACAAGTTTATCCAATTACAGACTTGTCAGTGAACTGTATAGCTCATTGAGAAGTCTTTGCAAGGCATTCTGGTTAAGCACATACTATTTGAGCATAGCTTTACAGAACTAAACTTGTTGGACAAAACATAACCTGGCTCTCAGTTTGGCAGCTGAAGACATGCAACAGAATATAATTATAAAAGTTTCAATGTCAACATTTGTTTAAAGTTAAAAAGTGGATGCCCTCTTCACACATAAAGCACTTATTAAGGCTGAAGTGCTTTATGTGATTGGATTCTTCCTTTAAAACTTTGTTTCACTTTTCTGCTTGTTGCTGTATTCTACGAATCTCCTCCTGATTGTACCACAGCTTCAGGAAAACACACATGTTCACTGCACTAATAATTTAGATCACATAAAAAAAATATATATATAAATGAAGGGGGCGTGGCCAACTGCCGAGCAACCTGGCTGCTTAGGAAATTGCTCTGGCACCCGGGCTCTCAGGGCACTAAAAAAAAAAAAAACACATTCCAAAACGCATGATGTCAAACCCCTGAAGGGAAGAAGAACGCACAGAAAAATGAAAAACTGAATTTCTTTACCCACAAAACCGCGAGCAGCTCTGAAGTTGATCGTGGCCCAAATCAAGATGGCGCCGACGACCAAACAGCGGAAAACATCACAAACTCAGGCCCATCACATGAAAGCCAGGAAAACCTGACCAAATCACACCTAGATAAAGGCAATGAACAACATGGCTGACAAACTCATAAAAACATGGCAATCCTCCATAGGACAACTCCGCAAGGAGATCCAAGACATTGGCAGCAGAACCACACACGTGGAAAACAAACTGAGCGAATATGCTACAGTACATAATGACATGGCTGACCATGTGGCGACACTGGAACATAAAATAGCAACAATGGAAGCACGCATGGCGGATGCCGAAGATCGCTCATGGAGGAATAACCTCAGATTGAGAGGAGTCCCAGAGAGCATCTTGCCGAATGATCTACAGGCCTATGTCCAGGGCCTCCTGCGGGCATCCGCTCTGGACATACCCACAGAGATGTTCCTAGTGGAACACAGGGTGCCCAAGCCACGCAACCTACCTGATTCCATCCCCCGGGACGTCCTGCTGAGAGCACATTACTTTCATATAAAGGAAGCGGTGTTGCGAGCCAGTAGGAACTCCACAGAACCGTATGGGACCTATGCAAAAGTTAAGATACTGGCTGACTTATCCGCAGCAACCCTCAAATGCAGAAGGGACTTTCACCTGGTGACAGAGGAGCTGCGCCGCACTGGAATTAGATACCGCTGGGGATACCCCACCAAGCTATTAATCACGAAAAACGGCGAGCTCAAAATTATCAACACACCGGATGAAGGCACCTGGACCCTGAGAGAATGGGGGCTCGCAACAGATCCCCCCCCCATTCCCCCCCAATACACTATGGAAATCAAAGGAAGCGCACCCACAACCTAGGCCATAAGCACCGCAAAATGCATTATGTAGAACTGATCACCATAGCAGGCACGATAAACCACGCTAATAGAAGACAATGAAAATAGAATAACATATCAACAAGATAACCACTTAGACAAAGCTCAAGTTTGTCAGGTTCTTACCTGATGGGGAGTCCGGCTCGCAGAGTTATACGCTCACCCTTGCAAAGTAGACACAGACCAGGGTGACCAGGTAAGACGCCACTTGATCTGTGAGTCTGTGCACGGGGGCTTTCCAGGAATAGTGCTCCAAGTAGCAGTACAGCAGGGATTAGCAGAAGCGTAGTCAAGGAAAGCCAAAGTCAGGGAAAGCCAGAGATCAGAGTAGTCTAAGAGGAAAGCCAAGGTCAGAAGCCGGAATCAGACAGGAAATACTGGAACGCTGATATGGCAAGACAGGAACCAAACAAGGGAACCAGAGTCAATGAACTGACACTGCCCTCAGGGAGAGGCAGTGTCTTATACCTGGCTAATTAGTGATCAGCCACAGGTGTGCAGAGATCATTGGAGCAGCCACAGAATAACGTCCACAGAATAACGCTGGGTACAAGGCAAGATAGACTTCTGGCTATCTCTTGAGCTGATATGGTGGCTCAGAGGCAAAATAGCAGCCCCAGGACTGCAAAGTACCCTGGTTCAAGTCCATCACCGGGCACTTCTGGGGCGACCTCGTCTGGCCGTTGGGATGTCGTGGTGAGAACCGTGAAAAAGTTATACTCAGCACCTGACAAACTTGGATTAAAATGCTGTACATGCATACCGTAAACCACCCATACACGCTAGCCAGCAAATTAGCAACATGCACACTACTCACATACCCACTGGATCACAGCTCTGAGGAAGGATACAAATGTGTAATTATGACAGCCCAATGGCCACACTACTCGAGACGTTGCCTAGGCGTCCATCCCCCATGGCACAGTGCCAAGACCCACATTTATGTCAGTTTGTATATACTTTGTTTGTTACCCCTACCTCTCCTGAACCTCTTACTCCCGGGCACAAATATGCAGCCGCGCAGATGCCAGCAACGAGGCACATAACACAGCCACTGTTCACACCACAACATAACATAGACTCCACGGAACTACAAACGAGCACCGCTTATCACAAACCTATTACATGAAAATATACTCACACAACTGTAGGGGGCTGAATACCCCCCATAAAAGGCATATGGCACTAGAGGAAGCCAAACAACATCGAGCGGACATTATATGTCTACAGGAAACCCATTTTGTTACCTCCAGAGTGCCCAACTTCGGCGCACAGCACTACCCCCACCAATACCACGCAACGCATTCATCTAAATCAAGAGGGGCCTCCATCCTTCTACACTCATCCCTAACAGTGGAAACATTACGTTATCAAAGATAAACAAGGTAGATTTGTGATCTTGCAATGCCTCTTAAACAACTTACCATACACTATAGTCAGCTTGTATGCTCCTAATGTACATCAGCGAAACTTTTTACACAAGATGCTCTCCATAATCCCAACCCACCAAACTGCCTCAATCATACTATGCGGAGACCTCAACCACCCCCTCGACCTATACATGGACACCACACTAAAAACCACAACACCAAGACACAAAACGATTAAAACACAAAGCAAGTCAATCAACAAGTTGCTAGGAGAATATGGCCTGTATGACTCTTGGAGAACATTCCACCCAAGTGAGAACATGTTCTCTTTCTATTCAGCAGAACACAAATCATATTCAAGCATAGATTTCATCCTTCTTACGGGCCCACTACTCTCTAAGGTAGCACACAGTGAGATCAGGGACATAACATGGTCAGGCCATGCCCCAACCATGGCAGAGCTGACTGAGGACTTCCAACACAGAGGGAGACCGCCATGGCGGCTGACTGACTCACTTTTAGGTGATCACACATTCTCTACAACACTATCAGAAGCACTGCAATCATACTTCCATGATAACAATACCCCAGATGTACAACCGAACACTGTGTGGCGGTCATTAGAGGAGTCCTCATCAGCCGAGCCTCCTACCTCAAAAAGAAAGCACAAAGAGAATACCTACACCTGCTGGGCACCCTAAGAAATACGACGGCAGCAAATATAGTAAAACCCTCACCACAACTAGCCCAGGTAATAAAAGACACCACAACAAGCATCAACAACATGGCAATCTCCAAAACCGCAACACATATTACAAAAACTGAAACAGAAAACATACTCACAAGGCAACAAAGCAGGAAAGCACCTAGCAACATTGTTACGCCAAAGACAATCCAGTGCAAAAATCCCATACCTCCTCACACCCAAAGGCTCTAAAATCCATAACCCACAGGACATTAATGACACCATGGCAAACTACTACCACACACTATACAATCTCAAAGATGACCCAAACCTACACCAACCCACACACCAGGATATCCAAAGCTTCCTCCAATTGTCATCACTGCCAACACTGACAGAGCAACAGAAAACCATATTGCAAGATCCAGTAATGCATGAGGAAATACAACAAGCCATACACTCACTCCCCCATGGCAAATCACCAGGACCCGACGGATTCACAAACTCCTACTACAAAACGTTGACCACAATCCTCACCCCACATCCAGAAAAAGCCTTTAACCATATCCTCACGATGGGCCAAATACCCCAAGATATGCTCATGGCACATGTAGCCACCTTACCGAAACCAGGCAAACCCCCTATGAAATGCCAAAACCTTAGACCAATTTCCCTCCTTAACACTGACATCAAACTGCTAGCAAAAATTTTCTCCAACAGACTAACGAACATTATTCCAACTCTAATACATGAGGACCAGGTGGGTTTCATCAGTGGCAGGCAGGGAGCGGACAGGACCTGAAAGGTTTTAGACCTGTTGCAAGGGGGGGGGGGAAGGGCCCAGTGCGTCATGTTATCACTTGACGCTGAGAAAGCCTTTGACAGACTGCACTGGCCCTTCCTCCAGGCAGTCCTGCTCAAATATGGATTCCCGGACACCTTCTTAAGATTGGTGGGAGCGCTGTACTCCAAACCGACAGCGAAAGTCACAAACGGGGGATTCAGCTCCAAACAATTCGAAATAACCAACAGGTCAAGACAGGGTTGCCCACTATCACCTCTCCTTTACATTTTATCCCTAGAACCACTCACACAACTCATTAGGGACAATCCGGACATACATGGCATCACAAGACAAGACAAGGCAAGGAACATAAACTCACACTATTTGCAGATGACGTCCTCTTAACACTGGAACAGCCACATATATCCCTACCCAACCTTCATAACACGCTCTCCCAATATAGCAAATGCTCCCACTATAAACTCAATGTTAATAAAACTCAAGCAATGGGTATAAACATCCCAGCTGAGGATATGCGCAGGCTGAGCGCCTCTTTCAAATAAGATTGGCGCAATGACCACCTCAAATTCTTAGGAATCAATATCACCCCAACCTCAGCAAACCTCTACAAAACAAACTACCAGAAAACACTGACCGAAATAAAAAACTTAATGCTAGGATGGAAAGGTAAATTTATATCCTGGTCAGGAAGAATAGCCGCAGTCAAAATGATAGTCATACCAAAACTGCAATACCTATTTAGAACATTACCCATAAAACTACCACTCAAATTCCTACAAGACTCGCAACAAACATTGCTAAACTTCATCTGGGACAAACATAAAGCGCGAGTGGCGAAGAGCACACTATACATGCCACGCAAAAAAGGGGGTATGGGAATACCCAATCTAGACAGCTATTACAGAGCAGCTATTTTAGGTCCCTTATTAGCGGCGTGTCACCGGGACAACCCAAATCAATGGATGGAACTAGAGACACAACACGCTAACAACATACCCATTACTATACTGGCATGGCTCCCTCGACACAGCAGGCCAGCAACAAACAAACTGCTCCCAACCACAGCTCTAACTTTGTCCATATGGGACAAATACTGCCGCACACTGGGCTGGTCGGGCAAAATATCGCCTGCCACCCCTATAAAAGCATTACATTATATGACACCAAATTTTAATTACACTCTGTGGCACCGACATGGGGTAACACACCTACACCAACTACTGGAGGAACATACACTTAGAAGCTTCACGGACCTAACAACCTCTTACCACTTGACCCCAATGGCATCATTCTCTTATATGCAAGTACACTCATGGTTCAGCAAGCAAACCTTGAATAGGATGGATAATGTACAAGGGCAACAGCTGAAGGTGGTAGAGAAAATTTGCTTGCGCCTATTAACCCCCAAAAAACTTATATCCGAACTATACCAAACGATGCACACTCAAAAAGACCACACAAAACTATCATTCATTGCAGCATGGGAGAAGGAATTCACATACACTCTCGATGCGCGGCAATGGAATAAAATTCTACTTGCACATAACTCACTCTCCAAATGCGCCTCCCACATGGAACTATCCCGAAAAATCCTATACAGGTGGTACTTAGTGCCTACACGTATAAAAGCACCATACCCACAAGCCTCCGATCTCTGTTGGAGATGCCAACAATGCAAAGGCACAATGCTCCATGTATGGTGGAACTTCCCCTCCCTAACAAATTACTGGGACAACATAACTACTATAATACAAGACAGCTCAAAAATGCTTTTACCTTGCAAGCCAGAAACGTACCTTCTCCAGCTTTGAATGTAGGGTAGCCAGAAATACTTAACTTACCACATACTTATGGCTGCAGTAACTGTCATTAGTAGACACTGGAAATCCGCTATCCCGCCCACAAGAACAGAATGTATACAAACGATAGAAATAACTAAGCTCTATGAACAGGCAACCAGACGATCAAGTCAATCCAAAAAAATTTGGTCACAAGCCTGGGAAACCTGGCAGTCGTACATAAGGCGTAACACTGTGCCCTCAAAAAAAGAGGCTGTAGCAAAAACCTACGGACTGACAGCTGTGCCCTTTTAGACAATGTAAATTGTAAATGATAACAAAATTGTAAATAATGATAATAACGTGGTGAATAAAAATAACATATAGTTGAAAGAACAAATGCTCAACAGAATCAACCATAAAAAGCCAAAAGCCTGGGAGAACCCTACCCCCCTTCTATCTACACCTCATCTCCCAATGTGCCCCCCCCCCAAACCCATCCCTTCTCTACCGTTCCGCCTCTTCCAGTGGTACATGAAACACTAATACTCTGCACCTTCTACCAAAGACAAAACCAGGTGAATGTGGACCCCGATAGTCGAACGTGAGTCCTTCCCACGGTAGAAAACTGACCAAACCGCTAGACAAACCTAGAGAAACACAAAGCCTGTACACAAAAAAGTCGAATATAAAAATGTTGTATATGAATAATGTGCAAACTGTATGCATGTCAATGTATAAGACAATATTTACCTTACCACTGTTCCCCATCCCCATTCTATTCTGTACCCTTATAAAACTGAAATAAAAATTGCCGAAGTAAAAAAAAAAAAAGATTATAAATGAAGAATACTGTAAAGACTTCTGAGTTTAAAGCATGTATAGCAAATGTTAGCTAAAGGGGCTTGTGTTCAAATAGTAATATTCCTTAATAATAAATAAGCTTTCGATCAATGTAAAATAAACCACAACTAAATACAATAAAGGTAATCAGCAAAGATCAACTATCGGCATAGATTTTTAAATGCACAAAATGCAAATGTATTTCCTTCCATGTGTGGCTTTTATCTTCCATCATTTATTTCAGTGTCATTATCATTTACCAGCTTTAATGATAAATTGTCCAGGGAAATGATTATAGAAAATGCAATACAGCAGATATAGCCACTTGTTCAGCCTTTAGCTTGAGGTAAAAATGTGTCACTTCATCATGGTCTAATGAAGAGGAAAGTAATAATTTTGTTAAAAAAAAAAAAAGACTATAATTTACACAAGTGATATATTAGCACTCTTCAAAATTTTTGAGCAGGGTATTTTATGTGCAGAGTCTAATCTATGTTCATTACACCTGACTTAATTATGAACATTTTTCATATCATCGTGGAGAATTTATGTAAATTATGCATGTAATTTTGCGGAGATTTTCTATCCCAGGTCCTCATTTTCAATCAAAGCCTGTGCAAATGCTTTTTTTGCAGTTTTTTTTCTCAATGTATTTTAATGTAAATGTTTATTTCTTTTGTACACTTCTAAAGGAGTGCTCCAAAGGCAGAAGGAAATAAATACATTTCTTATTAGTCTTGGAGAAATCCTATCTCACTTTAGATTTGATTAGAGTTGAGGATTAGTGCAGGTCATTTCTGCAGTTTGATCACATTCAGACTGATCAAGTGATCAGAAGAATTTCCTATTTTTGAAAAGCCAAGTGGTAGAATCTTGGGTGTAAATGTTTGGTTCAGTTCTTTATTTTCAGTGCCATACAATGACATCACCTCCACTATTAGTAATTCTTCCCCATACTTTTCAAGCTGCAACAACTTATGCTGCCACTACAAGAAATTAATACTACGCCACTTATTAAACGCTGCTAAATCCCTCATACTGGTCTACTGGAAGAAAACTGAGTCCACCACACGGGAGGAATGGATCCATGAAGTCGAGGATATTCAGGCGGCATAGGCACTCCAGGCGGACCTGGCAGGGAGGGGGACCAGACATGCGGAGACATGGCGGCCGAGGTTCATCTTCAGGGCGGGGTCGTGAGTGGCTACTACTGGGTGACCTGGGGGGGGCCCAGGCAGCGGGACAACCTTCCCATCACTCCCCCACATTCCCTCTCTGTCTCTGACTGCTTGCTTTCACTGGTAGAACGCCAGGCACCTGACACAGCGGTAGCGACACATCAACTCTGGACTTGGGGACAGCACACAACGAAGTGACCATAGGACGCATGCAGAGTAAATTGTTTGCGACATCCAATACGAGTGCCGTGACCAACCACCGCTCCCTCACTGACCTCAGCCACGGACTGGACAATGTATCCAAAAAGCACTATAGATCTGAGCCCAGGTGGAGTCATGCTGACCCCCTCCGTGGCCCGGCCCAAGCTAGCTAACATGAGAAGACACGATGTTCTG
This sequence comes from Pelobates cultripes, assembly GCA_933207985.1. Classification (NCBI taxonomy): domain Eukaryota; kingdom Metazoa; phylum Chordata; class Amphibia; order Anura; family Pelobatidae; genus Pelobates; species Pelobates cultripes. Next base: position 151,927,924 of record OW240917.1, on the reverse strand, counting down.
ACTCAATCCACATACATAACTAACAACACAAAAAGACAATGAATAACAGACAAACACTGTGACGAGACCAATCTCGCCACATTGCATTGGAGAAGCCTGGTTGCTCGCCTGCTGCCTTTGGACTATGGCCCCCTGTTAAAAGACATCTTTTTTACTTGCAGAAAAGCTTCATTCGTGCTTTTCTGCCTGGGGTCTGCCGAACAACCGTACGAATGACTGGACCACCTGGGAGCTGGAGTGTGCCGGCAATTAACCTCCCTGAAGCTGCGGTTAACCGCAGCTTAATTGACGAATGCTGGGTGGCCGCCATTCGTATCCCGAACACGAGGTCGCGGCCATTTTAAACATACAAATGCACAGCGGTGTTCGCCCCTATTTTCATGGAACTAAAATCGGACACAGTTTTGCGCGAACACCGCTGAAGCCGCCGACCTCCCTTCTTGTTTGGTGGAAGTGCACGAACGGCCCGGTGTTCGGTAGTTTTGGTTGAATGTGTTATACCCCAGATAGGAATCCCATGGAGCCCATTCGTATGAAACTGACTGTAAAGACTTTAGCTCCATGGCGATTAAACTGTATTCGTGTGGTCTGAGCGCAATTCGCTTAATAATGTGCGCTCAGACCTGAGCTATCTGGGGATATGTTACATGTCTGTGTTTTATGCAATAAATGTTACTTTATGTATTTTAAAGTATAATACTGGTTTTGTATCCCCACATGTGTAATGGAGTTTTGCCTTTGTCTTGGGAGATAATTTAAATTACTTCCCAATTATCTCCCAGGGCAGAGGGGAGGAAGCCAGGATGCATTGTGGGAATATATTGTGACTGTGTGTCCTATTTGTCTACTTGTCTGTCTTTTGTCACAGTCTCCCATTTGGTCCCCTAGGGAGTGTCCACCAGGTGGGAGACCTGCATAAATACTGGGCAGGTAGCCCTCATTAAACAGACCACTGCTTGACCCTCAACACGGAGCCTTGTCTCGTCTTTGGGGGGATTTACTGTATGCTGCTAAGGACTGATTGCCAGGAGTGTAAGCCGCTTGGGAGCTTTTCCTGTTCGTCTGGTAGCAGCAATTTGTATGGTTCCTGTTCGTGTATTTGGAGTGCTACCTTATTCCCTTGTATGCCGTTCGGGAGTTTGGAGCATTCACGTTGGGAGTTTGGAGCATTCACTTGTATGCAGTTCGAGTGTTTGGACCATTCCCTTGTATGCAGTTCGAGTGTTTGGAGCATTCCCTTGTATGCCGTTCGGGAGTTTGGAGCATTCACTTGTATTCAGTTTGTGAGTTTTGGTGATTCTACAGTAGCTGTGCCTGTCTCTGAAAGGGGATTATCGTCTAAGCGGTTTTTATCCCTTGTCTGCTGAAACGGTCCGTTACAAACACCAATCCCCTCAAGTCTCACACAAGTGAGTCTCACAGTTTATCACACACGGCTCACAGAGATAGACTATAGCTGACCCTTCACCCCCTGCACTAACAGCTGGAAACCTAGTATACACCTAGCTGAGTAACATAGCGTTAATCGGAAGACTCCACTCGCCCTCCCTACACAAACCTGCCTTTGCACTCACACACACACCCTCTTTACCTTCCTCTTCCACGCGGGATCTTCACTTCATTAACACCTGTCACAAAATACAGACAGAGGATAGTGTGACCAGCTTAATTACCGAGATACCACCCTTACACATGAAGAAAGGATGGGACGCTATGGTATGGGGGATAACTTATTAAGGTCACACTGACTTATTTATATATATATATATATATATATATATATATATAAATAAGTCCTTTTATTATTTTTGTTTTAATTATTTTAAATATTCAGTACTAGTTCGTGTATTGCTTGTTCAACTGTAAAAGGTGCACTGACTGTAAAAGTGTACCTGCTGATTTGAACATTGAAAAATGTTCAAATAAAAATAAATAATGTTAGTAGCACTCGGGTGCCCTTTGCATTCCAAAACAAAGAAGAGAACATACTAGATTTGGAAAAGTTCAGAGACAGGCTACTCTACAAAATATATAATGATTGTAGTTATGAATAAAAAGTACATTACCTTGGGATATTTACACTAGAAGAAAATATATATTCAATATAATATAATAATACTATGCAAATACAGTATCTCGCATAATTATCCAGCTTCCTTGGGTATTTTGACATTTTGTAATGTTACAACCTGGAATTGAAATTAAAATTGATTTTAAAGTGAATTTTAACATTTGCATTTTGCAACACACTGAAAACTTTGACTGCAAAATACTTTCTAATATAGAACTGTTAATTAAACAAAACAAATATTCCCTGGTTGTGTATGATTTCACACTTGTGAGACAGTACTGATTAGATCTACCTTTTACTGCAGTTATAGCTCCGAGTCTGTTAGAGAAAGAGCACCCCATAGCTTACCCTTCACCACACAGGCCAATGGGTATAGGCAGAGGTAAAAGACAGGAGAGGATCTGACCTCCATCTGGGAGGATTAAAGTACAGTTAACTAGTGAAATTGCCTATTAAGGGATGGGAAATGTGTTAACTTCTTAACAAGATTGTTTTTTTTGCCCCTTAAGAAGTTAAAATATTTTTAGTTGTACTGCGGAGAGGTGTATTAATTTTGGCACTAAATTGCCTGTTTCTAATGTACTATTGAATAGGGGACTTTCCCGTCTTACCTTTCTGTCTTCACTAGCTTTTTATGGCAGCGAAAATGTCTGTTTGTTGACAATTTATCCTTCCAGTGTATAAAGTTAAATCCTATGTTAGGTCTCTATCCAAATGTGTATATGTATATATGATCATGAGAGATGCACGTTAATTAACCCCTTAAGGACATGGAATATTTCCGTCATGTGTCCTTAAGGGGTTAAGCTACAAGCTTATAAATTTATATAATATTGGTACAGAAATACCTGTACAAACCACCACCAAACAAAACATGCAAAACTATACTTAGTTTAAAATGATGGTGGACATATAAGTAGATGCCTTCCAGGAACGTATCCCGAAAAGTCCTTAACATTGATGTATACACAACTTATAGGATAAAAAGTCATAAAATCTAAAAGAAAAAAGAAATATACAACACAATAGTATAGCACAATGAATATATTTGTACAAACTGTGCAACAAACCATTTGCACAAATATCTTAATTTTATTGTTGATTGAGAACAAATTGATTATGGTTGGAATCCTTCATAGGATCAGGTGGTTCAGTTCCTGGAAAGAATTAAATTCCCCCCCGCCCCCAACTACAATGGGGGGAGGCACCTTGATACTCTTATTTCATTGTGCTGCTTGTGAGTGCCATTCATCTTGAAGGGGGTTCACCTGCTTAATGGTGTTACACTATTGTTTTGTATATTTATTTTTTCTATATGTTATGTCATTTTCCCTTTGTGTTGTCTATATTTATATAGGTATAAACCAGATATCATTTTATTGTAATATAATCTTCTTTTGAAAAAAGAAACACACTTTAATTAACAGCAAAGACTTTATGCATTGCGTGTAGACTTCCTGAGCTTCAATACTGATAAAAACCTTGTTATTCATTTGTCTGACACATTTATCATTTTCCATTTTTTCATTATATTTCACTATAATATTGCTTTAAAATAATTACGTGAATATATAGGAATTTTGTATGGCAAAGATGAAGCTGTCAACTCTAAAATGATTACTACATTTGAAAAGTACAGATTCAATTTAGATATTATTTGGGTCATCGGTATTGTTTGGGTTCCTTATGGCATATGAAGCAAGATTTAATGTATATAGAAAGAAATAATTATATAATGTTTTAAAAAGTAATGGAAAATGATAACATAGCCAGAATCAATTATATATATATATATATATATATATATATATATATATATATATATATTTAATACTACTCTCGCCCACTCCTTTTTTTTTAGTATATTGCTTTTGTCTTAAATTATAAATATATTTAATTCTATTTTGGTATATGAAACTGGACTTACACATAACTCTGATCTACATAGACTTATTATTGCTCCATAATTTCTATATTAGTAAGTAACAATGTGTACAGGATGTCATTAGCAAACCCTTTTACACCATTTTCAATTTTATTATACTTTTTTAAATTCTTTATTTTGTGACAGGCACCAGCAAAGCAAATAAATATACATGGTGTGATCATTACATATTTTACAATTTGGTAACATTACATCATGGCACTCAGGAAAACGTATGTCCAAATTATGCCTATCTTAGTAAATAGTATGTAATTCAAACCACTTTAAGTGTCTCCTGTAATTTCAAACAGGACATCACAAATAGTCACTGAGCTGCTGAACTAAAAAGCTAAATAACCTAAAATTAAACACATTGGAACCGAAAAAGACCAAACCGTGCAGGTGGAATTATCATCCTACATATAAGGATGGAGAACATGAAATGGGAATACATGTGAATAATATGCTAATGCTAATATATGCTAATATATGTGAAATAAATTCAAGCATATTAAATACATTTGCAATTAAGTAATAAAACACATCATATTGTGTGTAAAAAAAGTTTATAGTCAGAAAATTTGAATTCTATTGATAATAATTAATTTAAGCCTGTATATAAAACATTTTGAAATTCTAATTCAGGTACTTTTTTAGTAAAGACAGTATGATGACATGTTTAGAGATAATCTTCCAAAAGAGCTAATTACCTTCAGTGTAATGTGGTGTTTTAAAAAAAAAAAAAAAAAAGCAAAATCCAAAAAAAGACAGTTTTCAAACAAGCAACAAGATGTCAAGATTTAACCCCTTAAGGACACATGACATGTGTGACATGTCATGATTCCCTTTTATTTCAGAAGTTTGGTCCTTAATGGGTTAAAGGGACACTCCAAAAACATGCATGCATTTACAATGAACAAAATTATAAATGCAACACTTTTTTGTTTTTGGCCCCATTTCTCATGAGCTGAACTTTTTCTATGTACACAAAAGGCCTATTTCTCTCAAATATTGTTCACAAATCTGTCTAAATCTGTGTTAGTGAGCACTTCTCCTTTGCCGAGATAATCCATCCACCTCACAGGTGTGGCATATCAGGATGCTGATTAGACAGCATGATTATTGCAAAGGTGTGCCTCAGGCTGGCCACAATAAAAGGCCATTCTAAAATGTGCAGTTTTATCACACAGCACAATGCCACAGATGTCGCAAGTTTTGAGGGCAATTGGCATGCTGACTGCAGGAATGTCCACTAGAGCTGTTGCCCATGAATTGAATGTTAATTTCTCCACCATAAGCCATCTCCAAAGGCGTTTCAGAGAATTTGGCAGTACATTCAACTGGCCTCACAACCACAGACCCCGTGTAACCGCACCAGCCCAGGACTTCCACATCCTGCACATCCACCTCCAAGATCGTTTGAGACCAGCCACCCGGACAGTTTCTGCAACAATCGGTTTGCATAACCAAAGAATTTCTACACCAACTGTCAGAAACCGTCTCTGGGAAGCTCATCTGCATGCACGTCGTCCTCATCGGGGTCTCGACCTGACTGCAGTTTGTCATCGTAACCAGCTCTAGTGGGCAAATGCTCACATTCAATGGCGTCTGGCACTTTGGAGAGGTGTTCTCTTCACTTGGTTTTTACTGTACAGGGCAGATGGCAGATTGCATGTATGGCGTCATGTGAGTGAGCGGTTTTCTGATGTCAACATGGTGGATCGAGTGGCCCATATTGGCAGTGAGGTTATGGTATGGGCAGGCGTATGTTATGGACAAAGAACACAGGTGCATTTTATTGATGGCATTTTGAATGCACAGAGATACCGTGATGAGATCCTGAGTCCCATTGTTGTGCCATTCATCCACGACCTCACCTCATGTTGCAGCATGATAATGCACGGCCCCATGTTGCAAGGATCTGTACACAATTCCTAGAAGCTGAAAACATTCCAATTCTTGCATGGCCAGCATACTCACCGGACATGTCACCCATTGAGCATGTTTGGGATGCTCTGGATCAGCGTTTACGACATCGTGTTCCTGGTCCTGACAATATCCAGCAACTTCGCACAGCCATTGAAGAGGAGTGGACCAACATTCCACAGGCCACAATCAACAACCTGATCATCTCTATGCAAAGGAGGTGCGTGAGGCAAATGGTGGTCACATCAGATGCTGACTGGTTTTAGGACCCCCCGGATCCCCTTAATACAGCAAAACTGCACATTTTAGAGTGGCCTTTTATTGTGGCCAGCCTAAGGCACATCTGTAATCATATCATATATCTCTTGTCTGAAGTATTTGCAAGCTCTGTCCTTTTAAACCAGCCCTTTCAATCCAACCACAGCCCAAACTTTTTGTGGTTGGTCAAAAATGCAACTCAATGAGAAGTCTTTGAAAGGCAGGTGATCTGGGCAATTGGCTTCCTCTTGTGTTTAGCTCAACTGAGCTGAACATACAGAAAGTAACAGGACTAGTTGTATGGCTGACAGAGGGGTGTAACAAGGTTAATTATGAAAGTATAAAGTAATTGAAATCTGCACTTTTTGAAGAGGACACTTCACACATTAAGCAACTCAGAAAAATGAAGGGCTTCTGGGGTCTGGTGTGTCCCTTTGAAAATAATTATGCATATATTCCATATGCCCACTGTCTCATAATTTTATTCCCCTGTGTTCAAATATCTATCTCTACAAACAAAATCATTGAGTCTACACTAATGTTAACGTGGGAGACAAACAACTACTTAAATAGTTACAGTGCAAATTGAGTACAATTGAAATTAAAGTGCATTGAATTAAAACCAGTTTTTAAATTGTCAAAACATACTATATTATCATCTACCACTGAATACCAATGTCCTCTATATTACTGAGAGATTAGAGATAGTGGACAGAGGATATTTTTAATACAATTGGGTGAGGTGGAACCGATCTATAAAAGTATTTTATGCTACCTTAAATTTTCTCAGATGTGGATAAAATTAAACATGACAAGTGAAGTATTGTGTACCACTTCCATAGAAGCACAATTATTCCAGTGTAAATAATATATTGCGTGTTTTCCTTATTTTCAATATATAGAACTTTGCTATAGAAATATATTTAAGCATTGTCTGCTTTTACATACATACTTAGCATTGAAATCTCTGGTAATTATCTTCCGCATGTGTTAAAGAAAATTATATAACAAGCAAACTATTTATTTACCTCAATAAAACTTAAACATGCTGGAACACTATATTTTGTTTAACACAATTCATCTATCATCCTAAGTATTAATATTCGGATACTGCTCTATTTAAAATCTTTTTTTGCTCACAATAATGTATTTAATGAGTGCTCTTGGGTATTCTCAACAGCTTAGAATTAGCACAAATAAATATCTAAAACCATACCACAGACTTGCTGACACTTGTGTGTTCCCAGACAACCTTTGAGGATATGTGTAATCTATTGTGTTTCTTTATTAATTTCCCTTTATGCATTTGTGCTGTTCTAGTTAATAAAGCAAAACAAAAGTTTACATATCTAATTGCCAAAGAACCATCTCTTGTCTAAAATTTTTGTGTGTAGTGCATATTCACCTTTTTTTCCCAGGGAGCTGAAAAAGAGTCTACATTTATAATGGCATCTTCTATTTTGTCTTTGTGATGCATTGTTGGCAAAAATAATACTCTGAATATTTAATCCTTACAGTTTAAACACTAGACCAATTAATTAAGTTGTGGGGTCAGAGGTCCTGGGGAAAAAGAGATGCTAAACTTTCTTCTGAATGGTGTCTACTGCTGTTATTTTTGCAGTCCTACAAAATGTAACCACAAGGACAGCATACATAATGTAACATAACAGTACCCTGGATTGTATCTGTACTACAAAGGAGAAAGTGAAAAGAGAAAAATACAAAGACACTGTTTTTCCCAAGATTAGTCTGATTTTAATTATAATAGTTTCCAAGTGATACAGGTAATAAATGTCTTGAAAGTCCAATAGATCAACATTTGAGGCTAAAGCTATTACAGCCTTCTAACGCCCAATGAAAGCACTTATACCAAAGTAAGAACTCATTATAGCATTGTAATTTTGCAAAAAACTTAAAAATAAATAAAATAAAGTTTTCCATTGCGTATTTTGAATCCACAAACCGATATGCAATTTGTTTTTTAGCTTATCTGTTTTCATTAAGAACTTTCATAGAAACAACTGAAAAGTATTTTTTATTTTATTTATTTCTATGACAACGTCGAATCTCATACAAGAGAAAATCACAGTTTAATACGGAGTTCAATCCTGTGTGGTAAGTGGTATCCATGGCAACCAATAGATTTTATGCTAAGCCTGGCCTTTAAAAACATTTCACGTTTACCACTGTGAAAAAGATGGCCTTGACTTAAAAATGATACAACAAATATCTTCAACTTGCACACTTTCTGATCTTTGTTGTAAATAGTGTTAGCAAACATCTTTCTTTGTACCAAAGTGTCAGTAAAATGTATGCTCTCTTTTATGTATATCCATGCTAGACTCTGACAACTTAAGGTAATACTCAAAAGGTAGAGACCCATATGTTGTAGAACTGCAAATACCATAAATGTTTTGCATGCCTTTAAAATAAAAAAACATCAAGGAAGCTGTGTCACGGTTCTCACTGTGCCATACAAGTGCCAAACAGGGGATTTGAACCTGGGCCCTTTGTTGTCCTGGACCTGCTATACTGCCTCTGAGCAGACCCTGTTCTTTTGAGTAGTTTTAGCCCTGTTAAACTTGGCTTTTTCTGCATGTCTGCACCACTCGGGGGCTCGACTTCTTCTGTGGCTATTGCTTGTGCTTTACCTGAGGCAGATCACTCATCAGCTGGGTATATAACACTGCCCCTACATGAGAACATTGTCAGTTCTTTGATTCTGGTTAACGTGTGTAGTTCTTGCTTTCTAGTCTCCTGAACTTGGCACCACTGATTGTTTATCCTGACCTCTGGCATTCTCTGACTCCGGCTACACCTTGACTGTTCTGTTTGTGACCTTATCTGTATGGAGTATTGGAGCACCTTTCCTGCACAGATTCACAGTCCAGGTGGCTTCTTACCTGGTAACCTTGGACTGTGTTTATCTGCAAGGGTGAGCGAACATCTCTGCACTTCAGACTCCCCCCTCAGTTAATAACTTGACAAGCTGAATGTGACGAATTGCCCTTTGCCACTAGGTTTTGGAGAGGACTACTTGTTAGCCTTTTACCTTTTGACCATGACTCCTGTGACTTATTCTGTTCTAAGGTTCTAAGGCACTATTTCTGCCTATTGGGATTGTGGACAATGGCTCTTTAAAGTGTCTAAATAGTCAAAATGGCACTTTTGATACCGCTGGAGTGTCGAAGTTGTCAAAGTGGCCATTTTGTTTAGTCGAACGCGTTCAGTGTTTGGTCGTCGAGTTCATGGAACTCAAATTGGACACACGACAGCACGAACACCACTGAACTTTACCTTCTCTGGAACTTCGACTCTTCGGGAGTCAAACGGTGTTCGACAATACGAACAACACTTTAAACTTGGTTATTTGCATGAATGGCCCCCGTTCATGCATTCGAACGGAACTTAGTATTGGAAATAGATCGGTCGCACAGCCAAATTCTCTGGAACTGTTTTGGGCATAAAATCATGCGTGCGGTCTGTCAAAAGAGACTTCCATGGAACTTTTGAACCCCTGCTCTGATCTGGGTGATTTTTGGATATGTTGTTCACCCAGATCAGAGCTACCCAGAGATGTATAATTTATGGGGATATGTTTGAGTTTTGGGTTGTTTCTAAACTTTGGGTAAAAATTGATATTTTCTGCCTGTGGATAATTAAGTTATTCCATTAGCTATCTTAATTATATCACAGGCAGAGGGGAGGGCTTGCTGACTGTATGTGGGAGTGTTACAGTATTAATCATTGTTCCTATTGGTCTATGTTCTTTTTGTCCCTGTGTTCCATCAGGTCTAGGGGGTGTGCCTCTGGCCTGAAAATGTGTATAAAAGAAATGCCTTTGTGCTCAATAAACCAGACCTTCCTACCCTCAACTCGCAGCCTCGTCTCGTGTTGTAGGGATCAGCTATAAATGCTATATCACTGCCAGCTCTTGTAAGAGCTCTCTTCAGCTATAGTGCTATAGTCTCCTGGAGGAGAGGTCCTTCCCACATGGTCCTGGATCCAGAGGTTGGACCAGGGTGGGAAGGAGACGGCGAGACCTCAACCAAGTCTACGGTGGTTATGGTGTCTGGTGCAGTGCTGATGGTCCTTGAGAAGCACTAGGAGCATCCGTCGGTGGAAGTACCCAGCCAGGGTACAGGGAGCTCCGTTACACTGAAGTTTTAAAATATCTTGGAATCTATCTTTTGGGCACATCTGTCTTCGTGCATCAGTTTGCAATGCATCAGTTTTAATCTCTTTTCTTTGCTAACTTATTATTTTACATATTTAACCATGAATATGTTACTTCAATCCAATATTAGGCTTTTTATTTTATTTTTTGCCTGATTTATCAAACCTGTTTTCGCCATTAATGAATGCAGAATATATAAAAATAATCAACTATTTCCTTGGAACATGCTGATACATTAAGGATGTGTTTTTGCTTTAAACTAAATGTATAAAGATTGTCAAATGGTGGATGTAAAGCTGAGAATATAAGTGTGACATTAAGATTAGAGGAATATTATATGTTAATAGGGCAAACTACATAAAACACATAATAGCCACAATGTCTCATGACACTCTTTAAAACTAGAGAAATGTAAATATATTCCTAATCCTAAAATACCATAATGTTGTTTTTATTGTCATTATAGGCACGAGTGTTGGACTGGAAAATTGGATATTCCACAAACTTGACTCATAAGTACTGCCAATCAACTATAGATGTCTGCTATTAAGAACTTGCTGTCAGTATATAAGTAGATAAAAGCAGGGTGTATATATATATATATATATATATATATATATATATATATATACACACACACACACACACACACACATACATATATACACATGTATGTTTTAAAATCGGAATAGGGTAAATATCCCATTTAAAATGAGAATCTTATGATTTTTTTTTTCTTGGGTTTTCTACATTTTGCACTGTAGTTTTTAATTCAGTACTTGGACTTTGATGGAACTTATGATGTATTTTATAGGTATCTGATGAGGCAAGTAAGTTAGAAGTGCTTAATTATGGGATGGAGTATGGCTACTGTTGCCAAGGGCATCATTGAGTGTCACAGTGCTCTGGGAGAGGCTCCTTGTGGACTTCAGTATCCCAGGAGTGGGTGATGCATCAAGCACTGCTTCTTACCACCAGCTGGATCCCCAGCTCTTTAGCGTCTTGCCACAAGTGCAAATGTTTGTTCTTGAGCTCACCTCCCCTCCAGCAGCATACTGGGTGGCATGTGTGGAAAGTCTCCCACACTGCTACAACATCCAGAAACCTGGGGGATCCATCCTGGTATTCCAGGGAGCCGTCTCGGGAACAGTTGGGTTTGAATTTGCAAACAAATGTAGCTTCCCGCACACATAGGGGATGTGGATGCCTGCTTAGATGAGAGGCCTTCCACATATAGAGAAATATATCCCATATCCTCTCTGGTCCCTGTGTTCTGTGCAAAGTTGTTTTGTGAACTCCCTAGGGATCAGAGGCCTCCCTTACCAGCCTGGACTTATCTTTGTTAACCCTTTACCTGTTTGAGTTTGCCTTTGTTAACCTCTACCACTTAATCAAGACAAGTCCAGGCAAATAAGGGTTAACACTGTAAAGGAGTTTACGCATGCGTGGGATAGGCATAAAGCTATCCTAGCTATAAGATAAGCCCAGGGACTAATGAAAGTATTTAGAAAACTGGGCAGACTAGATGGGCCGAATGGGCCGTCACATTCTATCTTTCTATGTTAACCCCTGCAAACCTAGACCAGTGTTTGGCCTTATGGTAAATCTTTTCCTATTTGTTAATAGGATACTATTGCCAAATACTCTATACTTTTGTTTGCTTATCCTGCCTAGAACATCTACTAAGATTTTTTTTGTTTGTTTTTATGGTCCTGGTCACTATTTTGGTCTGTTCTCAGACTCTTCAATTAATGTCATTTGTTTAATGAATAAAGACTTTAAGTTAAGTGACTGTGGGTCTCCCCCCTCCCCACCCCCCAAGTATCTGAGTACTGAACCAATTCACCACAAACCCATGACATTGAATTGAGCAGATGCCCTTTGCTGTTGCTTATGGACACACTTGGCAATTCTAACTACCACTAACTGTCTTTGATTACAAGAAAACAGATTGCCTGTATTGCTTGTGACATATAAGATGCACTGCCCCATGGACTCATTATTTTCCCATTATGATTCTTACCTTGCTCACATTTAATAAACCAGACACATTGTACCTTATTTTATGATGTTGTGTGCCTCTTTGTATCCTTTAATGATGCAATACTACATAGTGTGCAATAAAATTATGCTTTGGTTGCATTACTTAGCTTTGTGAATAATTGTCTTCGATTATGTCGTTTTGGCCAAAGCATCCACCAAGGATTGTTTCAGGAACCCAGCTATGGCATTACATCCCAAGTGATGTTCTCAGGATGTGCAGATTAAGCATAATGTGAACTTTTGCGATCTCCTCACACTTGACTAGTTAATTTGCACTTACAATACGTAATGTATATAAACAAACATGAATAATGATATATATATATATATATATCCGTGTTCTTCTATTCTTGTGACTTCTCCAGTAAGGGAAATATTAGTCGTATTAGTCTGAATTCAGAATAGTAATGTGGGCAATTGTTAGAGATTGTGTGTTATCTCATGTTTGACATTCCACTGATCATATGAATAGTTAGACACACTACAATGCTTTTGTTTTGTATATCATGTACTGGCTTTCATTTCATTGTAGTACTTAAAAGTACAACTAAATGTTTTCCACTAAAATAATTTACACCCAAAATGACACAAGACCACTCAGTTCAAATAAAGAAATGAAGGGAATAAACAAGTGATAAGGAACTACCAGGCTCTCACCTGCAACTGGGCCAGTAACTGCAGAGGGCCCAGCCACACAGTCGACCACCACCCACATCACTTCTGGGCTGGTGCACAACACAACGGGTCCGTGGTTGCCCGGAGACAGGCAGAAGGGGAGCACACAGCACACTCCTCCCCTCCAGCAGGTAACTGTGTGTAGCATGGCCGAGCGGGTGCACAGTCTGACAGGAAATGCTTATTAAGAGGGGGGTAAGGAGCATGATGGAGGGGGTGGATATTATGGAGGGGATGGGGAGAGGGTGGACATCATGGATGGGCTGGGAAGCAGGGTGGGAATCATAGAGGGGGGTGAGCATCATAGAGGGGCTGAGGAAGGGGTGAGCATCATGGCAGAGAGCACAGAGGGAGGGCAAGAAACACATGATGAGGCTGGGGAAGAGGGTGGGCATCATGGAGGGGGTGGGCAACATGGATAGGCTGGGGGCATGGGCATCATGGCGGAGCTGGGGTGTGAACATGATGGACAGGCAGGGGAGGGAGAAGAGCATGATGGAGGCACTGGGGAAGGGGGAGAGCATGATGGAGAGGCTACAGAGTGGGGAAAGCATGGCGGAGGGTGTAGAGCATGATGGATGGGCTAGAGAGGGGGGAGAGCATGATGGAGGGGGGAGAGCATGATGGAGGGGCTGGGAGGAGAGAGAGCATGATGGAGGGTCACAGGGGAGGGAAGCATAGCAGAGGGTGTAGAAGCAATGGATGAGTGGAGAGGGGAGAAGCATGATGGAGAGAGCTCGGAAGGGAGTAAGAACTGATGGAGAGGCTGGGGAAGCATGATGGAGGGAGGCTAGAGGGAGGGAGAGCATGATGGAGGGTCTGGGGGAAATACGGCAGAGGTGTAAGAGCATGATGGATAGGCTGGAGAGAGCATGATGGAGGGGCTGGAAAGGGAGTAAAAGATTATGGAGGGGCTGGGAGAGCATGATGGAGGAGGGAAAACACGGCGAGAAAGGGTGTAGGAAGCATGATGGATAGGCTGGAGAGGGGGTGAGCATGATGGAGGGGCTGGGAAGGGGTAAAAGATGGTGGAGGGTAGAGCATGATGGAGGGAGAGCATGATGGAGGGCTAGGGAGGAAAGCATGGTGGAGGGTGTAGGGGAGGAGAGGAGAAGCATGATGGAGGGGGCTACAGGAAGGGTGGAAATTGCGATGGAGGGACGCTGAGGATGGGGGAGAGCATGATGGAAGGGGGAGCGTGATGGAGGGATAGGGAGGGAGGGAGAGCATGATGGAAGGGAGAACATGATGGAAGGACTAGGGATGGGGAGAGAGCATGATGGAAGGGGAGAGCATGATGGAGGATGGGGAGGGAGGAAACATGATGGAGGACTGGGGAAGGGGGAGAGCATGATGGAGGGACCGAGGAAGGGGGAGAGCATGATGGAAGGGGGAGAGCATGATGGAGGGACTGCGGAAGGTGGAGAGCATGATGGAAGGGGGAGAGCATGATGGAGGGGCTAGGGAGGGGGAAAGCATGGTGGAGGGAGTGTGGGGAGAGGAGAGCATGATGGAGGGGCTGGGAAGGGTGGAGAGCACGATGGAGGGACTGGGGATAGGGAGAGCATGATGGAAGGGAGCATGATGGAGGGATGGGAAGGGAGGGAGGAAGCATGATGGAGGGACTGGGGATGAGGGGAGAGCATGATGGAAGGGGGGAGCATGATGGAGGGGATGGGGAGGGAGGAGAGCATGATGGAAGGGGGAGAGCATGATGGAGGGACTGGGGATGGGGGAGAGCATGATGGAAGGGGGGAGCATGATGGAGAGGATGGGGAGGGAGGAGAGCATGATGGAGGGACTGGGGAAGGGGGAGAGCATGATGGAGAGGACCGAGGGAAGGGGAGACATGATGGAAGGGAGAGCATGATGGAGGGAAGGGAGAGAGCATGATGGAGGGGCTGGGGAGGGAGAAGCATGAGGAGGTGGGAGGAGCATGATGGAGGAGCTGGGGAAGGGGAGAGCATGGTGGGAGGGGGAGAGCGTGATGGAGGGGCTGAGGAGGGGGAAAGCATGGTGGAAGGGGCTGAGGATGGGGAAAAGCATGGTCGAGTGGCTGGGGAGGGAGGGGATGGAGGGACTGGAGAAGGGGAGCATGATGGAAGAGGGAGAGCATGATGGAGGGACTGGGAAGGGGGAGCAGAGCATGGTGGAGGGGCTGGGGAGGGGGGAGATCATGGTGGAGGGGCTGGGGAGGGGGGAGAGCATGATAGAGGGGCTGGGGAGGGGGTAAAGAATCACAAGGAAGGGCTGGGGTGTGGGATAGACCCATAGAGGGGCTAAGGGGGAAGAATGAGACACATGGAGAGATTGGGTTGGAGAATGATTATATATATGAGAATTGTATATTCTATATACAAGCAACACATGCATTCACTATACATGCAGCACATATATTCTATATATAGGCAACACATGCATTCTATATACACGCAGCACATACAGTGTGTGTGTGTGTGTGTGTATATATATATATATATATATATATATAAAATAACAATAAACAATCAACGTTTCGACCCTCCTGGGTCTTTATCAAGACAACATTGATTGTTTATTTCAATACACTTTGAAAAAATCCCTGAGGAGTGCGCCATTTATTCTCGGTGTATAAATGGCGCACTCCTCAGGGATTTTTTTTTTAAAGTGTATTGAAATAAACAATCAACGTTTCAAGGATCTTGATAAAGACCCAGGAGGGTTGAAACGTTGATTGTTTATTTCAGTGCACTTTAAAAAAATCCATAAGGAGTGCTCCATTTAGTCTTGGTTTATATATGCGCTGGATGCACCCCGGTAATCAAAAAAAAGGAAAAATTTAAATATAATAAAGGCATCAAGAGTGGACAAATGAAATTAAATGGTTGCTGGAAATAGATAAATATAGTGGAATAAAAAAAAAAGAATTGTGAAATATAATCAATGGGAATGGAAAAAAGAGAGGAAAGTCAATTGAAAGAATGAAATATTGAGAGAGGATAGATGGCAGATGGTATCTACTCTTTGATGTGTCTATTGTTGATTAATACAAAATTGCCCATATGAATGATTACTTAATGATGTATCAGTTTAACACAGAATATTTATATCTAACTGTATTAACACTTCCTGTGCTATAACTAAAAACCTGTGCCCCAGCTTGAAGCACAGTGAGACTGAATGGTGTATCCCATCTAAAAGAGAAATTAGAGAAAGAGAGAGAAGTAGTTTTCAATTCTGGACATTCCAGAAAGGATACTATTGATTTGTTGAAACAGATTTACAAACTCTATCTTCCACATCTAGATTTAATCACACGGGCAATTTAACTTCCATTGAATGTGCTCCTTTGACTAAATTTAAAGTTAACACTAGTTTTATTAGTCAAAGCACAGAAGATGTTTCACATTAGTATTTTCTTCCCACAGAGACGATTCTGCTATGTTGATCAATAATTTATTTTTAATCATACTAATCATTTAACATGGCAGCTGGCTTAGTTTCTAAATTGTGAATTTACAATAAATATATTAAAATAGGGAATATATTTTCAAATTATTAACTCCTGTCAAATTAATCCTCCCTTCAGTCCTGACTGAGTTTAGCTTTTTTATTTTCATTAAAGGCAATAGGGTGTGAATGTAGCGTTAATGTTTGCTGCAAACGTCAACTAGTCAGTGGCAATCTTGCAGATGGCGAAATTGACGATATAATAGTTTGAAAGATTCTAGTAATCAATTATTCTGCATTTTGTCCCTTATCAGGGTGTGTAGATTAATTATTGCTTGTTTTATGGTTTGTTTTTTTGTTTGTTTTTTAATGTGTTTACAGATAACAAAGATTTACAATTAAAAATAAAGCAAATCAATAAGTGTTATTGATCCTAGACATGTACAATTCTTGCCGAACCGAATTTTTTGCCCATGCACATCACTAGTGAATCAAATTACATAGTTATTTTTTTTTCCAGGCATTCAGTCTTTCTGTACATATAGGAGAAAACAAGGGTTTGGCTGCACTCACCTAAACATACTTAAATGGGGTTCTGCTGGGAGCCAATAAGTACAGTAAAAATGAAAATCCAGCGCACTCTCTTATCTACTAAACAGTTATTTTAGTGCTAAACAATTTTGTTAGTTGTATTAAAAACACTTAATCTAGGCAAAACATAATTGGGGTTTAGTTACATTATATGGTCATACATTGCATAAGCCTGCCACAATGCCAATGTACCCCATCTTTGGCAGGTCCTACTCTGTCTGCTAAATGAGCTACTCACTTGGGGAAATCCTTCCATCTTGAGTTCACTGCAGTACAAGGTTTAAATAGGGTCCTGAGATGAGGCACCTGTAACAGGGAGGGGTGCAAAACCAAGGAGCTGGCTAGACTCCTAAATATATACATATAGGAGAAAACAAGGGTTTTGCTGCACTCACCTAAACATACTTAAATGGGGTGCTGCTGGGAGCCAATAAGTACAGAAAAAAATAAAATCTTTAGTTTAGTAGATAAGTGAGTGCGCTGGATTTTCATTTTTACTAGTCTATGTGTACATAATGTGAAGATTTGATGATTTATGGGCATTGTTTGATACTGCTAGACAATTATGGTTTATGCATTTATAAATTAATACATGTTTTATTATTTTATAGCAATTTTGATTTTCAGGAAAGTTATATGCATATAATTCTTACTAGGTACACTGAGGATACTTATGCAGTATTGTGAGTGGATGTGGATTTAAGTAAAACATTTGTTACTTGGTGAGAGTTTTAGAATAACTGGAAAATGAGCATCCCTTGGGCCAAACCAAAGTACATTGACAACCCTCACTAAAATATGATAATTTGAAGTGCATAGGGTTGAGATGACAGTGTTTGGAGTCCCCCTACATCAAGATTGTTATAATAACCTTTTCATTCTTCAGGGATAAAGATAAGCAATGAAGACATTCACATGCACCAACCACCACCCAATACCAGATAGTGGAATAGCGTAGACTAGCTTTCTGTCTGCTTTAATTGTGGGGAGAGGTGCTTTCATTAGATTAACATTCAATGAGTATGTAATCAATAAGGTTTCCTGGGAGACCTCAAGATGTTTGTTCTTAACCTGTTTAACCTGTACAAAGAACAAGAGGTCATCCTTTGATATGACCTCAAGAGATGAGTAATTTTACGTAAAATCAACAAAGATGCAAAACTATCTGCTTCAAGAGGTCGTTTTTGTGGATTTTGTACAAATATTTAAAAAAAAGATTAGGATGATTTTCTGAAAAAATACAGTATACAATAGTTAATATTTGTGATAGTATATTAATCCAAAGAAATTATATCTCTTATTGTATCTTAGACATCTGACAGACTTTTAGTAGTCAATTTAGAATTGTTTCCCTGTTGTGAGAAATTGCTTCATATGGAGTTTTTCTCCTTCTTTTGGATTAACTATAGAAACCGATGTGTGCATTGATAGACCCAAGTCTCCTTTTCATTCTACAGTAGGATGTTACTCTGTCACAATAAATTAGCTTAACGGGGCAAAGTGGGGGTCTCGTTGCGCAGGTCTTTTCCATGGCTTGCTCCGCCCCACGCCTCTTCAAAACCAACCCTTTTATTTTGTACAGCTATAAATTTAGATTATTAGCTACATAAGGTATTTCGGCAGAGTTATATTCTAACATGTAAAGTTCAAATGACAATCCCTTAGATTGCAACAAAAGATAATGTTAAATAAAAAGATGTTAAATAAAATATAACAAATATTAATAAACATGTTCTAGCTAAACACTTGTAATACTAACTAGACCAGGAGTAGGCAACCTACGGCACTAGTGCCATGCACGGCACTCAAGGTGTCTTTGCACGGCACTCAAAGCTGCTAGAGCCAAACAGGCACTGGCCTATCAGGAGTCCTAGTGAAACTTTAGATATCTGCTAATACGAAAAGATGGTTGAGGACAACCCTCAATTTATGCATTGCAGCACATAGAGTAAGTGATCTCAGATCACTTCCTCCCAGCACTTGTGAATGGGAATCCACACTGTAGTAGAGCAGCCTGCAGCTGCTGTTGCAGCTCCTGTCCTTGACCTGTACCAGGCCAGCTTGGTCCCCACTGGAACCCAGGGAAGCTACCCACACTGCTAGATATACACAGAAATGCACAATAACCCTCCCCTCATACAAATAATATAAACAGCCCACACACAAACACACACACAATCCACACAAATGCAACACCACTAACAATCCACATACATGCACACAACCCCACATGCAGCCTCTCACATGCAATACCCCAAACAGCCCCATACATACACACACTACCAAACACACAATGTGACATATCCATCCACACAGACAATTCCACAAGCAGCCCCATACACAGCCCTCATTCATATGTATCATACACGATACCACAAACTACTCCAGAACATATACAATATAATAGCTAATATACGCACAAATACAATGATACAAAGCAATTACAGTATAAATAACACAAGCAGAATACGGCAGCATACACACCTCAATTTAAAAAAATAGGATCGGCACGCTATTGGACAATTCTGCATCGGCACAGTGCTGCTAAAAGGTTGCCTAGCCCTGAACTAGACCATGGGCCGTCAACCTGGTCCCTACCGCCCACTAGTGGGCGTTTCGGGATTCCAGGTGGGCGATAGGGACTTTGGAAGTTAAAACCTCCTTTTGAGCGAGCGAGAGCGAGCGCGAGCGAGCGCACACATCAAGAAACCAACGTGCGCAAGAATGCGTGCGGTAGGATTTTCGGAAGTTAAAACCTCCTTTTGAGCAAGTGAGTGGGCGGCGCAGGCGGGCGCAAGCGCACACATCTATCTCCTTTTGTGCGAGAAGGGGTCGGACGGGAGCGAGCGCACGCAAACACGTGGGAAGAGGAAGGGGAGGAGTGGAAACTGATAGCAGGGGAAGGCAGAAACGAAGCAGAGCAGTTGCAAAAAAAAAGTTATAGGCAGGAGAAAGAGAATTGTTGGCTAATAATAATAAGTTGGCTAACTTGCTCAGCCTTACTTTTGTACCTCAGGAAGGTAAAAGAAAGGAGATAAAAAGGAAAAGATAAAAAAAAGGAAGAAAAATAGAGAAAAGGGGATAAAATAAAGGAGGAGAGTAAGCAGTGTTTAGTCTGGCTCATAAATTAAGTTTTGTTATCTTATAAAATAAAAGAAAAAAATAAGTAAGGGAAGGAGAAAATTTAAAAAAAGGAAAAAGAGATCCTTGATATAGTGATATACTATAAGGAAGGTAAAGAAGCAGGCTGGAAAAGGAATTTCTTTTGATGGTGACATTTAATAAAAATTGGCACCTAATACAGCATTGTTTTGGTGTTAGTAATAAAAGGGAAAAGAGGAGTGAAAAAAGCACTGTGTGGAGTGCAGATCAAAGCGTAAGAGTAAAAGTAGTAATTACTTTTGTAATTTTGGCAGTGGTGGATACCAAAAACTCTGGCAAAATAAAAAAAATGCCTGCGTTATATCCAAATATGTGGAAAATGATGTTCAATTTATTGATACCTTTCCCTACCACATATCTTGTAGAATCAGGCTTTAGTGCTGTTAATCATATTATGAACAAACAGAGAAACCATCTGAATATCACCGAAAGAGGAGGACTTTGTTTGTTCCTTACGAAAATCAAACCAGATATCAACTATTTAGTCTCGCAGCATCAGCCTCAATGATCTAATTTCTAATTAAACTTTATAAAGTTAAAAACATTATAAACATGCATAAAACAAAATGGGCCTATAGCACAGATTTGCAGCCCTAGAAAAAATTAGTAAGACTTTTTTTTACATTTATTTAATTATTTCAGAGCTAGATGTCTAATTGTTTCTCTAATATGTGTCACTATATGATACCTTATTCCATGTCGACTGAACATCTTCAGCTGTTAGCAGGCATCTACGCTAAAGATGTACCAACATAACTTGTGAATAGGAATGGCCCAATATAGGCCTCTATACCCATCACTTTTAAAATTGAGCCTCATTTCTGAGCTCCAGCTAGACCTTACACATTAATATAGTACACATGGGCTAATTAAGGGACTATTTTCCTATAGACAAAATAATTATTTACCATCTGTGCTCTATTTGAGGTAATAGATCCTTTCTATACAAAAACAACAAAAGGATCAGCGCTAAGTAACCAAACATAAAAAGGATTTAGTAAATAAGGCAGTACTCCTAATGTTGATGGGGCTCCCTCACAAACCCCAAAAATAGGAATAATCAAACATAAAACAGGGATAGGTAGCACTTCAAAAAATATTAAGTGATAATATAAAACAATAAAATGTAGTTGAAAGTCCAAGAAATAAAAACAACAGTAAACAAGTCCAAGACTAAAATAGAACTTTATAAAACACAATTAAGTTCAAACTTTGAACTACAGGTGGTATGGCAGGCAAGACCTTTTGGGAATTCTTTAATGTAGGGGGGTCAGAGACTACTTCGGATCCGTATTGACATTTTTTTCTATATGTGGATATGGATCCGAACAGTGGCATACACACAACCCATGGAGCCCAGGTGCGAAAACAGATCCGTGGGCCCCCCGCACTTACTCTGCGCGGGCCACAACACATGGCGGCGGGCACCTGGTACACCAGTGCATGCAGATACACATACACTTAAAGGACCACTACAGACACCCAGATCACATCAGCTCAATGAAGTGGTCTGTGTGCCAGGCCCCTCTAGTTTTAACCCTGCAACTGAAAACATAGCAGTTTCAGAGAAACTGCTATGGTTCACTGAGGGTTAATCCAGCCTCTAGAGGATGTCTCATTGACAGCCGCTAGAGGAGCTTCCACGATTCTCACTGTGAAAATGACAGTGAGAAGGCGGTTTGAATGCGCGTGGCTCTTGAGACGCATGCGCATTTGGAGCTGAGAGGCGGATCGGGGCGGAGACATCCCCAGCGCCAATGGAGTCCAGTGCTGGAGAAAGGTAAGTGCTGAAGACACACACACACTCTCACGAACAGACGCATACACACTAGCTAACAGACACACACACACACACATTTACTGACAGACACACTCAGTGACAGACATACATACACACTCACTGACAGACAGACACATACACACTCACTTACAAAACACACACTCACTAACAGACACCAAACAGACTCACTAACAGACACACACAGTAACACACTAACACACACTCACTTACCCAACACACACTCACTAACAGATACACACAGTAACACACTAACACACCACACACTCTAACACACACACACACTAACACTAACACACACTTTTTTTTTTAATTACATCCTAACACACACACACACACACACTTTTTTTTAAAAAGTTACATCCCCCAGCCTCCCTACTTTTGGGAGTGCTGAGGGGATTCCCTGGGGTCCAGTGGTGTCACCCGGCGGGCCGGCTGGTAACACACTTACACACACACACTCTAACACTAACACACACACTCAAACACTCACACTCTAATACTAACACACATACACTCTAACACACACTAAGACACACACACACACTCTAACACACACACACACACACACACACATTCTAACACACATGTTTTTTTTTAAAATTACATCCCCCAGCCTCCCTACCTTCCCTGGGGTCCAGTGGTGTCACCCGGCGGGTAGGCTGGTAGCACACATTAACACACACTCTAACACACACACTCTAACACACACACTATAACACACACACTCTAACACACACACTCTAACACTAACACACACACACACTCTGACACACACACACTCTGACACACACACACACACTAACACACACTCTAACACACACTCTAACACACATGTTTTTTTTTAAATTACATCCCCCAGCCTCCCTACCTTCCCTGGGGTCCAGTGGTGACACTAACACACACACTAACACACACACACTCTAACACTCACTAACACACACTCTAACACTAACACACACACACACTCTAACACACACACACATTTTATAAAAAATTACATCCTCCAGCCTCCCTACCTTTGGGGGTGCTGAGGGGATTCCCTGGGGTCTAGTGGTGTCACCCAGCGGGCAGGCTGGTGGGCGCGCGAGGGAGCACTCACCCCTGAGTGCTTCCTGTTCAGCTCCCTCTCGCGCCGCGTACTGATCCCGGAGCCGGAAGATCGCGAAGTGCATGAGGGAGCTGGGCAGGGAGCGCTCAGGGGAGAGTGCTCCCTCGCGCGCCCGCCAGCCTTCCCACCGGGTGATACCAGGGCCAGCCTCGGGAGGGCCCTGAGGTGGCCGGCTCCTGGGCCCCCCAGGTGAAGAGGCTGGCCACAGTGGGTACATACCGGGTCGCAGGGTGGCCGGGCCCCCTGGTGGGCCGTGCCCGGTCGCAGGTGTGACCCCTGCGACCCCGGTATGTACGCCACTGGATCTGAAGTAGTGTCTGACTCCCCTACAGGAAAGAATTCCCAAAAGGTCAATACCTGGTCATATGGCCATATCCAATGCAGTACAACAATGGGTAGCTCCTCCCATACCCATGTAGACAGGAACCTAATTAAAACAAGGGTATAAGTACCCCCCTCCTACCTCCCGGCCCTCAATCTTTTTGTTCATTTTTGGGACCTAATTTGATATCTCAAAATATTTTCTTTTTAGCTTATCTAGGGGTTGTTACCCCTTACCCTAAGGGAGTTTAACCTTAGGAAGCTTCAGGATAACGGCCCTGTACAAAGGTGACCCACTGAAGGAACCCCTTTAGTGACTGGGGGCAACTTGCTGTGACCCTTGGGGTTGCAAGTAAAATATTCTGGGACAACCCCCTCCTACCAAGAAGATTAGGGATAGAGTAAGGTTTTATTTCAAAGAATTTGACCATAAGAATTACAATATTCAGATTCTATCTGTTCTCAATCCTATCTCTAGTATATGTTCATGCCTTTTTACCTTGAATCAATCTTTTACCTTGAATTTACAGGTTCTTTCATTTGGAGAATGGTTCCTATTCATCCCGGTTCATCTAATTATGTTAATTAATTTTAGTTTTACTGCTCGGGCGTTTTCGCCAAAATTTGGAGTTCATTCCGCAAACTGCGCATGCGCGAACAAATGATTTCAAGTTTGCATGTGCTTTTCGTATTACATTTTTCACGAACGCGGTTATTTGCATGCACTGTCAATAGATATTGCCCCGCATGCGTGAAATTTGGTACTTTTCGCATGCGCACCAGTTATAAGTAGGAATCAGTTCGGTTGAAGTTGCCTATGATGTCACACGCCAATTTAAAGCAGTAAATTGTGTTTGTTTTATTCTGAAGGCTACTATTGTCCTATCCTTCTGTGAATTGGAAATCTTCATCTCTTTTTGGTTTCTTCTGTGTTACTTTTATATCCTGTAAGTATTAAGTTAACTTTTAAATTATATTTACCTTTTATTCCTTTTCTAATTCCAGTGCTTCATTGGGTCTATTTTTTTTCCATTCTTCAGGATATCCATCATGACGTCGGACTCCTCTATTTCAGATAAAAGGTCACAGACTAACAGTAATGGATAAGTCATAAATAATCTTCTCTTCAGGAATCATGATAATTAAGCTATATATATATATATATATATATATATATATATATATATACACACACACACATACTTCCCTTTCGTTTTAGCTCAACTGGGAAAAAAATCAAACGTCTAAAGGGAAATTTCCAAGGACGCAACAATGTGAAGCATGTGACTCTAAGATCCTAGAAGGAAAGCATCTCTGTGGAGCCTGCCTGTCAACAGCAGCAGTTCCTTCAACCTCTTCACGGGATATCATGGGGTTTATCAAACAAGCAGTGTCCCAGGGTATTATGGAGGCCAGTCAGTCATGCAAGCACAAACACACACGCCGTGTGGATGTATATATCTATATCGATATACACACACATATACATACATAGACTGCTGTGTGTGGGTGCTGTTAGTGTGCCGTTTGTGTGAGGGTGCTGGTAGTGTGCTGTGTGTGTGAATTTGTTTGGGGGACAGATTAGGAAATATTCCCCCTCCCTTCTTACCTTTTGCCTGGGAGGGGGATCCTTGCTGATCCCTGGTGGTCTTAGTTTGAGTAAACTCTATCCTGCAGGCCTAGAGTTCTTTCTCGCAAGATCTGAACTCCACAGAGCTGCTGGCAAGAGTTTCCCAGGTCCTCTCCTGCCTCCCCCCTGCCTGTGGGTCAGCGTGTGCACTCCTATGCCTAAATACCAATATTCGGTTTGGCCTAGAGACGATTCATCCAGTTCAAATATGGAAGTAGAATCCTTTCAAGACACCTTTACCATGGAAGAAGAAACTCTGCCCTCAGCTGACTCACTGGACCTGTCCAGTAGTAATCACCTCATTTCCAGAGTGCGTAAATCATTAAGCCTCAAGAATCTAATAAGGTCTTCTTCCAGCAGGTATTTTGCAGACTTGAAAAGAAAAAGAAGAAAGAAAATCACATTTGCAGGTCATGAAACCATGAAGGAACTTATAGTTTGAGAATGGACTAAGATGGCTAAAAAAAAAAATTTCACCTAAAGGAAGAATTAACCGGCTATACCCCTTTGAATCATCAGATTCTGCGGCCCTGGACACAGCTCCCAGAGTAGACGCGGCCATAGTGAGATTGGCTAAACGTATCACTTTACCAGTGGACAATTCTGGCTCCATCAGAGATTCCATGGATCGCAAAATGGATCTCAATTTAACAAAGCTCATGTAGCAGCAGGCATTGGGCTCCACCTCCTATAACCTTACTATTGAATTTCAAGCTCTCAAGATATGACTAGAGGATATTGAAGAGGATCTGAGAAGCAGGTCCGTCCTCTATTACATAGAATGTGACGGCAGATAAGAACCATTCGGCCCATCTAGTCTGCCCAATTTTCTAAATACTTTCATTAGTCCCTGGCCTTATCTTATAGTTAGGATGCTAATACCTCTCCCTATTGTATTTCCTGCTGCTCTATTACATTTCCTGCTGCTCTATTGCATTGTCTGCCTACCTTTAAGTCATCAGAAATAATCACCCCTAAAGCCCTTTCCTCAGGTGTTGAGGTTAGGACTCTATCAAATATTCTGCACTCTACCCTTGGGTTTTTAAGTCCAAGATGCATTATCTTGCACTTATCCACATTAAATGTCAGTTGCCACAACTCTGACCATTTTTCTAGTTTACCTAAATCATTTGCCATTTGGCTTATCCCTCCTGGAACATCAACCCTGTTACATATCTTAGCATCATCAGCAAAAAGACATACCTTACCATCAAGACCTTCTGCAATATCACTAATAAAAATATTAAAGAGAATGGGTCCAAGTACAGATCCCTGAGGTACCCCACTGGTGACAAGTCCAAGCTTCGAATATATTCCATTAACTACAACCCTCTGTTGCCTTTCACTCAGCCACTGCCTTACCCATTCAACAATATTGGAATCCAAACTTAAAGATTGCAGTTTATTGATAAGCCTTCTATGTGCAACAGTGTCAAAAGCCTTACTGAAATCTAGGTAAACAATGTCTACTGCACCACACTGATCTATAATTTTAGTTACCCAATCAAAAAAATTAATAAGATTAGTTTGGCATGATCTCCCTGAAGTAAACCCTGTTAAGACCTGCAGTGGTTATGGTGCTGCGGTCTTGGTTCCCTCTCCCAACAGCTGAGCATAAGTGATTATAGCTGCAGCAGGGAGTAGAGGAATAGAATAGATGAAATGCAGTTGCAAGGTGATTCTTCCCAGCAAGTAGAATATCCCCCAAACATGAGTCTAGACTTCATGAAGGGTGTAACAGGAATAGTCTTTATTGAAAACACACAGGCTTTTATGAGAAATCCTCCTGCAAGAGGACCTCCAACAGCAAACAAAAGCAACAACCAATCATCACACAGATTTACAGTATTGCACGCCTCCTCTCTGTCTGGGAGATATTGAGATAAGTTAAGGAATAAACCAATTATCTCCAGGCAGAGAGCACAATTTCCCCAAAACTTAGAACACCCCTTTCCCCACAATGTATCCCCACAAATTACATATCCCCTGATAGCCCCGATCTGGGGGACAAACATATCCAAATTTCACCCAGATCGGTTCAGGGGTTCTGAAAAAGTGTGGAGGGAACCTTTTACCGACCACACACGCAGCTCCTGCCCAAAACAGTTCCATGAATTCAGCGTGTGCGGTCGGTCAATTCACAAAACTGTAAAAATGAACAAAAGTCCTGAATGGATTCCCCTGGCTCATAGTAGCGATTGCTCCCCTTGTCCGTTCGCACAGAACTACCGAATGAGGCTTTCCTGGCTATTCGGGAAGAAGCCGGCGTTCGGTAGTTTCCAGCGGTAGTTCGTGTGGTCGAGTGTCCGATTTTAGTTCCAGACACTCGACGACCAAGTCCCGCTGGCTCTCCTCGTGCGAACAAGATGGCCGCCATTTTCTTTTCCACGTGGCGTTTGGTTATACGAACAGCGGCCGCCCAGGGAAACACTTAATAGAAGTAAATGAGCCAGGAGGGTGGTCGGCATTTGGTAGTTTCAAACTACCGGACCAAACCATTCAATATACAAGTATTCACATATAAAAATACCGAATAAAAAGGGAGAAAATAACAGGTAAAAGTCTATTTTCTTCACAAACCCATGTTGTCTCTGATCTTGAAATCCATGTGTTTTTAGATGTTCAACAATCCTATCCTTTAACATGGTTTCCATCACTTTCCCCACTGCTGAAGTAAGGCTTACTGGCCTATAGTTGCCCGACTCCTCCCTATTGCCTTTCTTGTGAATGGGCACAACATTCGCTAACTTCCAATCTTCTGGGACTACTCCTGTTAACAATGATTGGTTAAATAAATCTGTTAATGGTTTTGCTAGTACACCACTAAGCTCTTTTAATAGCTTTGGGTGTATTCCATCAGGTCCCATTGACTTATTTGTCTTTACTTTTGACAGTTGAAATAGAGCCTCTTCCTCTGTAAACTCACGTGTAATAAATGACTCATTTATCCTTTTTCTTAACTGAGGTTCCTTTCCTTCATTTTCATCTGTAAATACCGAACAAAAATATTAATTGAGGCAGTCAGCTAGACCTTTATCCTCTTTTACATATGTTCCTTCTTTTGTTTTTAATCTATCTAATCCTTGTTTTACTTTTTTTTTCTCATTAATGTATCTAAAAAAAAAAATGTTTAGTCCCCGTTTTTTACTGACTGTGCTATTTTCTCTTCTGTGTGTGATTTGGAAGCTCTTATAACTTGCTTAGCCTCTTTCTGCCTAATCTTATAGATTATTCTGTCTTCCTCACTCTGGGTTTTTTTAAATTTTACTAAATGCTAACTTTTTGGTTTTAACTATTTTGGCCACAACTGCGGAGTACCACAGTGTTTTCTTGAATTTTTTGTTTTTACTGACAAGCCTAATGCAATTTTCTGTTGCCTTCAGTAGTGCAACTTTTAAATAATCCCATTTCTCTTGGACTCCATTTAAATTGCTCCAGTCTGGTAATGACTCCTTTACACATATTCTGATTTTAGAAAAGTCTGTTTTTCTAAAGTTTAAAACTTTTGTTTTTGTGTGGTGTGACTCAGTCACTGTTCTTATATTAAACCACACTGACTGATGATCACTGGATCCTAAACTTTCACCTACAGTAATATCTGATACCAAATCTCCATTTGTTAACACTAAATCTAGTATGGCCTCTTTACGAGTTGGCTCCTCAACGACTTGTTTTAGAGACAATCCCAGTAGGGAGTTTAGAATGTGTGTGCTCCTGGCACAAGCAGCTATATTTGTTTTCCAATTCACATCAGGAAGATTAAAGTCACCCATGATGATAACTTCCCCCTTCATTGTCATTTTAGCTATTTCCTCAACTAGTAGATGATCTAACTCTTCAATTTGTCCTAGGGGCCTATAAATCACATGTACACGAGTTACTGTGTGATTACCAAATTCTAACGTAACCCAAACGGACTCTATGTTCGCCTCACTAACTTTTATTAGGCTAGATTTTATGCTATCCTTCACATACAGGGCCACCGCTCCCCCTTTCTTGCCTTCCCTATCTTTTCTATATAAAGAGTACCCTGGTATTGCTATGTCCCAGTCATTTTTCTCATTATACCATGTCTCAGTAACAGCGACTAAATCTACACTATCAGTTGCCATTATTGTCACAAGTTCATGGATCATATTCACTAAACTGCGAGCATTTGTAGACATGACTCTAAGCTTATCATTTTTTAACACACTTGCTACAGGCACCTTCTGTCCTTTTTTGGGGGACAATTGGATTGATGTTTTATCACCCTTTTGCCCCCCCCCCCTCCTAGTTTAAATACATCCTAGCAAAACCTCTGAACTGCTCTCTGAGAACATTTGTTCCCTTTTGAGAAAGATGCAAAGCATCTTTTTTTGTACAGTTTATTTCCATTCCAAACAGAGCTACCATGAGAAATAAAGCCAAATCCTTGCTCTTGACACCATTCACCAAGCCACAAGTTAAAGTCTCTGCGGCAGTGGCTTTGCAGCAGTTCCAGCCTGAGTTTGTTTACCAGATAATTTACAAATCTCAGACTTCAAAAATACAATCTCCTGCCGCAAGATAGAGAACTGTCTACAGATTAGACAACAACCAAACCTCCAAAAAGTGGAACGTGAAACAAATGCATAGCAACTATTACACTGAACTAAGTCTGCCATTCCAATGAGGTGAATAATTTATATCAAATGAATCTTAACTTTTTATTTATCCTCCTGAATACCTCAGATTACCTCCATTTTATCCAGTTTATCTCCAGAATATCTCCAACCACACACTTAGAAGCAGCACTCTACAGAATATCTCCAACCACACACTTAGAAGCAACACTTGGATGAAGCAACCAAGCTATATTAGCCAAGCTAATGACAACAACCCTTATATAACTCCTAAAATCACCACCCACTAGGAATGTTTAACACCTGGGTAGGCCTCTGCTTATTTGCAAACAATAGCTAATTTAAACAGCAATCAATAGCAAGTAACAGTGGCGTACATACCAGGGTCGCAGGGGTCGTGGCTGCGACTGGGCCCGGCCCACCATGGGGCCCGGTCGCCCCTGCGAACCGGTGTGTACCCACTGGGCCAACCTCTTCTCCTGGGGGGCCCTGGTGTCACCCAGCAGGTGGGTGGCCAGTCGGGCGGGCGCGTGAGGGAGCACTCTCCCCTGAGTGCTTCCTCTTCAGCTCCCTCATGCACCGCACTGATACCGGAGCCGGAAGATGACGTCATCTTCCTGCGCCAGCATCCCTACGCGGCGCGAGGGAGCTGAAGAGGAAGCACTCAGGGGAGAGTGCTCCCTCACGCGCCCGCCCGACCGGCTGATCGGCCACCCACCCAGGAACCCAGCAGTACCACTGGACCCCAGGGAATCCCCTCTGCACTCCAAAAGGTAAGGAGGCTGGGGGGATTACATTTAAAAAAAAAATGTGTGATTGTTAGTGTGAGTGTTAGTGTGTGTTAGTGTGAGTGTTAGAGTGAGTGCGTGTTAGTGTTACAGTGTGTGTCTGCTAGTGAGTGTCAGTGAGTGTGTGTCTGATAGTGAGTGTCAGTGAGTGTGTTACTGTGTGTGTGTCTGTTACTGAGTGTGTTTGTGTGTGTGTTTGTGTGTGTTAGTGAGTCTGTTTGATGTCTGTTAGTGTGTGTTTGTCAATGAGAGTGTATGTTTTGTGAGTGTGTCTGTCGCTGAGTGTGTCTCTGTCAGTAAATGTGTGTGTCTGCGTCTGTAAGTGAGAGTGTGTATGTGTGTGTGTCTTCAGCACTTACCTTTCTCCAGCGCCGGACTCCCTTGGCGCTGGGGATCCCTCAGCTCCGATTGCGCACCTATGGACGTTCAGTGTGCTCCTCTAGTGGCTGTCAGTGAGACAGCCACTAGAGGCTGGATTAACCCTCAGTGAAACATAGCAGTTTCTCTAAAACTGCTATGTTTACAGCAGACAGGGTTAAAACTAGAGGGACCTGACACCCAGACCACTTCATTGAGCTGATGTGATCTGGGTGTCTGTAGTGGTCCTTTAACCCCTTAAGGACCAAACTTCTGGAATAAAAGGGAATCATGACATGTCACACATGTCATGTGTCCTTAAGGGGTTAAGTGTGTGTGCATCTGCATGCACTGGCATACATAACGCGTGTGTTGCATGTGTTGCGGCCCAGGCCCGCGCGCGGAGGGGGGGCCCATGGATCAATTTTCACACTGGGCCCCATGGGTCATGTGTACACCACTGGCAAGTAGCTAACTATTCAAATCAAATGCCTTAGAATTACCAACAGGAAATCAAACCTTGTGCAATCAGTAACCTTTTCCTACAGATGAATCTTACCTGTGACAGTAGAAAAGAAAACTCTTAGCACAACTCTTAGACAGTTGAAGCTTCTGTAAAACTCTCCAGAATATCTCCAACCACACACTTAGAAGCAACACTTAGATGAAGCAACCAAGCTATATTGGGCATGGATATTGAAATGCAAAGGCTAAATAACAAAGGATTTTCTACTGCCGTAGTTAATACTATGTTGCAGTCAAGGAAACAATCTACTGAGTCTGGGATGCCTTTTTAGATTAGGCCAAACTAAAAGGAGTGGAAATTCACAATCCCGGCCCAAAAGATATCCTAGAATTTCTTCAAGCAGGGCTGAAAAAAGGAATAAGTTATAATACTTTGAAAGTTCACGTTTCTGCCTTATCTGCACTCACTAATATCAAACGGGCCTTTGATGCAGATATTTCAGGATTGTTAGCGGCATTACTCAAGATCCATCCTCTGATAAAACCTGTTTATCCTCCGTGGGATCTACTGCTGATTTTAAAATCTCTCAAGTCCAATCACTTTGAAATGCTAGAATTTATTTCCCCTCATCTCCTCATGATTATAACGGTGCTACTGGCAGCCCTAGCTTCAGGTAGTAGAGTTTCAGAACTACAGGCTCTCTCCAGATCAGAGCCCTTTATGATTTTTCATCAGGACAGAGTGACGTTATCTACAGTTCTGGAATTCAGACCCAAAGTCACATCTCCTTTCCACCTAAATGAGAAAATAATTATTCCAGCTTTGTGTTCCTCTCAACAGAATAAGGATCAGCCATCAGACCTTCAACCATTGGACTTGGTAAGATGTCTTAAGATATATATTGAAAGATCTTCTGCTTGGACTTCTTCAGAATGCCTTTTTTTTTTATACATTACGGAATGAGGAAAGGACTTCAGGCATCCAAAAATTCTTTAAGCAGATGGATTGTTTCTGCCATTATTCATTCTTATCAAGTAGATAAGACACCGGTTCCTGAAATTCTAAAAGTCTATTGTACAAGTACACTGTCTTCATCATGGGCTGCAGCAGCAAAAGTTTCTCCAGAGATGATCTGTAAAGCAGCTACATGGTCATCTATCAATACTTTTATTAAACATTACCAATGGGACGTGAGAGCTGCACAATTTGATAAATTTGGCAAAAGTGTTCTTTCTGTCTAAAAAAAATTGGTATTGTGAATTCATGCGTGATTTTCAATACACTTTGGTTTTGCATTTGATTGGGGTTGATGTGTTTATTTCCCTTCCTCGCTTTAAGCTTGGGTATTACCCATTGTTTTGCTGCTATGGATATGGCCAGGAAAGCAGAAAATGTATTCATACTTATCACAATTTTCCTTTCCTGGTCAT
Organism: Pelobates cultripes; assembly: GCA_933207985.1. Taxonomy (NCBI): domain Eukaryota; kingdom Metazoa; phylum Chordata; class Amphibia; order Anura; family Pelobatidae; genus Pelobates; species Pelobates cultripes. Next base: position 151,895,163 of record OW240917.1, on the reverse strand, counting down.
GGGCCATGGTAGCACAAAGATCCCACCCTTGGGACTAGGCTTTGGATTTTAGACCGAGGACCAGGAGGTAGGAGGGGGTACTTATATCTTTGTTTGAATTAGGTTCCTGTCTACTTGGGGATGGGAGGAGTTATCCATTGTTGTGCTGCCATAGCCTGTGACCAGGAAAGGAAAATTATGAAATTACGGTAAGTATGAAGACATTTTCTGCTATAAATATAATTTTTTAATTTATTTTTTTACTTTCTGGGCTCTATTTGAAGTGCTAAATTTACCCCATGTTCCTAATTGTTGGTATAAGACAGAGTTCTTCCAGATGTTGCATTATTTATAAGGAGTCTCATTGTATTGGGTTCCAAAGCAGGATGTAAAATATTCTATTAATTAACATTTCCTAACATGCTGATTTTACTGCCCCTGGTACTCTTGGTCCACTACTTATACCGGGATTTAGTTGTGCCCCCTTTCAAGGCACATAAATGTAGTATTCATTAACAGACAGTTTTCTAGGTGCTGCCACAATTAAATCATTAGAGTGGTGTTTTTCTTCATGTGGCCCAATGGATAATATGGATATCACTTTCTACTTTACAATATTATATAACTATGAGATGGCCCTTAAAGTTTTGTCCTTAAATGTCAAGGTATTGAACTTTGTTTAAGGCGCTTAGTCCTACGCTACAAGAAACAAGGAAACATAAAGCGCACATCTTGGTTTGTTTTTTTTAAGAAACACTTTTCAAACAGGGATGAAGTCCTAAATTTTCCTCCACTCATAATCCAATT
>OW240917.1:151861877-151891877 GCA_933207985.1 Pelobates cultripes | reverse complement strand
ACACTTCACACATAGTCACAGGGTTCCAAGTGTATTATTGTATCAAAATGAAGGCACTAAGGTAACTAATATCTTTGTCCTACACCTTGTCACATGCTTGTCATATTTGTCTTGCATTCTCACAATTTTATTAGTTCTTTCTGTTATATCTGTTTGTTTTAATTTTTGTTTGTTGCTCCTTGGTTGGAGATTATATATCTCCACTTGCATAGCTTGTATTGCTGAAAAACAAATCTTGCTAATTTTGACCTAGGTTTGATTTATAAAAAAATCTATAAACTTTGATTTGAGAAAAATAACAAAACATTCTTTTCGGTATTAACTCAAAGACAATTTAAAGTGCAAATAACTTTAATAATTTTTTATAAATCAGACCTTGAAAATTTTTGGCTGTGAATTGCAGATATATTGCTAACTTGATGCTTTATGTGCCTAGTCTCTTCCAATTTTCACAATATTATATTCTGTATTACTTTATGAAAAATGATGATTATCTGATGCGTTATGAATTGGATTCCAAATTAATTTAGAATGCTGTTCTGAAGTGCCAAACAGACTGTTAAAATATATTCAAAAAAGTAGTTTGAGATCGTATAGTATACCATGAATACCACCTAAATCAAACCGTGTAAATCTTGTTGTTTTATTTTTTATTTATTGAAATTTCAAGATGTGCTTAGAAACTGGAAGCTGCAAGATAATGGACTTTTTTTTTTTAGACAGAAGAGGCAGATAAATGCTTCATAAAAAAACAAACTGGTTATTGATAAACACTTTAGACCAGAAAAGATTAACCCATCAAGTTAACTGTCTAATTTCTGAACCAAGGCTTGACCTAAATTTGAGCTTTATATCACCATAATTTAACACTTTCTCTTTAAGTGCACCCATACATACTATATATGTTTGTTTTGAGGACATGATGGACTGGTCCCCAACTTGGAATCAAGACCCACTACATCCCTTCTCCTTTGTTAATAGAGACTACTGGCACTTTCCAAGAAGCTTATGAATCCTCTGCCTGTCATCCTCTTTCCAGATAGGTATCAAGCACAAAATCCTCCTCCTTCTAGGCAGGTATCGACCCCTCTGCCTGTGCTGCCTCCAAATACTACCTTTACAAAGGTATTTGTGAATCACATGCCTGGCTTTTGCAGACATTTTTCACTCTCAGACCAGTGAGGTTTCTTAAAGGTCCTCGGTATCAGTGAATGGTGCAACCAAAAAGAAGGTCCTTCAACTCTACAGGACACCCTGTCACTTAAAAAAGAGCTTCATTTCTGAGCTGTGGCTCAACCTTGCAAAATGAATATAGTACAAGTGGTGAGCCACTCATTTGGGGTCCTTATGGGGCAAATTTTTACTCTAGACAAAAAAATAGTTACCATATATGCTCTATTTGAAGTAATAAATCCATCCTATAATACAAATTGTTGATACAAGACAGTCTTACTGGTGCTTCCTTACTTATAAGTAGATAAGTTAACATAGTATCAATTAACTTTTAATTACATGCAGATTTTACTGCCCCTGTTTCTACTAATAAGGTCCTTGAAAATACTGAAATACTATATATATATATATTAGTTTAATATCTATTCAATGAATAGAGTATTGCATAGAGGGAGAGGAGGGTGGGCCAGAAGTGCGTCTGGACCAGTAGGTAAGTTAGGTAGGAGGGGGAATCCCTTTTAAAGGGACATAGCCCCTCCCACAACTTCAGGCCCTGCCTTCCAATTTGTGGTCGGGCCCATTCCTGTATAGTATGAAATAGCTAGTGAGTATACTTATCAGAATAATCAAAAGTCGGTAGAGGTGTGCCGAAACCGACGCGTGTGGTAGGCCTGTAAATAAGTGGGCAAAAAGGAATACCCATATAGTGTAATCAAAGATGTTTATTACGAAAACACAAGACATGGAGTTAGCGTATTACGGTGACATTACACAAATGCATTCCTTAATTTCTGTATTGGCTGAGGTATGCGTTGTTGGTGAGTTTGTACTGAGTAAGTACCTCGTGACTCCTCTGGTTGATGGTAAGTTAATACGTAGTGATCCTGTATGTGTACAGGTTTAGAATACTGTAGGCAAAGCTTGGAATCGTGTTGCCCTATGATGGTAAATTCTCTGGTTGTGTGAAACCATGAAAGCCAAGTATATGGCGGTTTGAGCATGGTGTTTGTAACTGAAAACATGTGGTATTGAATGCCCGGAAGATATAACTTAATGGTGTTGTGTGACATTTGTTTTGATGTGGCAAAAAAAGGCAAAAGTCCCCCAACGTTGTATTCTTGAACCAGTTTGTAAGGTGGTGGTCTGACATGACCTTTGATATATGCAGTAAGCTCTGTCATGCAGTGTACGTATTCTTTGAGGGCCAACTGTGTGAATTCCTGTTGTGACTTAGCCACTTTACTATTCCATAGGTAATTCTTGCAGTTGGGGAGCGATCGTGGCCATAGGTGAGGCAGTTGTTAGGGACCTCCTGAATGCCTGAAACTAAAGACTAGATAACTGGTCAGCAGCTGTATTGTAAGTGCCTGGTACGTGGTAACATACCAGATAAAATTGGTGACAGGCTTCCCCTCCGTTAGCCGTCTGATGAATTCATAATAAGGGATACCAGACCAGACTGGTTTATGACGTGGCCAATTTACAAATTGTCAGAGACCTTGAACCGGTCTGCTTGTCCATGAATGACCTCATGTTGCTGCTGTGGCTATGATGGAATATACCTTGAAGCGTGCCGAGTACTTATGGAACCTTTCAATCTGGCTTACTTCGTCTTCCACCTACTTCATAGCCAACTGTCTCCTGAGGTTGTAGCAAGCCCTGTGTAAGCCGATGCATTGGGGATGACCCTAGTTTAAAGAGATGTATATGTATATGGAAAAGACACCTAAATAGATTGTGCCTAGGTGAGTTCCTGCTGAGCGTCCTTCCACTAAAGAACCTGAAATATATAAGAACTATGTGGGAAATTTCTAGTTTACCAGCGGGAACTAATATTGGAGAGCACGTAAGTGTCTGTGACTGGAGTTGTAATTGCCGAGAAAGGCCGTATAGGGAGTATTTGAGTGGTCTAACGTGACCATGGTCGTATGTAATTACCCACCTGTGAGACGAAATTGAGTCATAGTGAATTGCTCGCAGTGGGTCGTATGTAACGTGAGAGTGATGGCCTAGTGAGGGCCACGTATAGAGACATGCTGTGGTAGGATGTGACAAAATTGTAAACTTATGTCAAAACTGTAATTCCTATGCCGTATGTAATAGCCCAAATGAGGGGCTGCCATTATGCTATAGTGGATAGCCCTTTTGGGGGGTCGTATGTAACGTATAAAGAGTGTGGTTGTGAATAAATTGGCCATGGTATGATAAGGTCATGGTTGCCCCTGTAAGCTGGAATTACTTAACAGCCTAGATGCTGGGAAAGGCCGTATCTCCCCCCGGAACATCGCAATGCCCCACCCATATGAACTAATGCCAGTGCTGCACACAGTGTGTGTTTACATTAAAAAGCCTGCAGGGACAAACTATAGACACCAGAACAACTTTATTAAGCTGCAGTGGTTCTGGGGACTATAGTGTCCATTTAATGTGAGGTAAATTAGAGATTAGTGTCACTAATAATATACTAGATTGCCTACTTACAATCAGATGAGGATGGTGATGGGCTCTGGCTGCAGTCTGGCTCCACTGGTCTGGTGTAGAACAGGATCTCTGGAGGCTGATTGTAACTGTGGTCACAAAATTCAATGTTCTGGGAGAACGGGAAGCAGCTCCATTTTTTGGGGCCTCTTACATAGCTCAAGGTCTGGGCCCCAGGGCCTGACGGTGAGTATGCCCTGTGATCCTTGTCACCAGGTAGCACGGTCCTCTAAGGCAAAAACATGCACAGTCCTTGTAGTTGCAAATACTCCAGGCACTTTATTTGTAAGTTCACACAGGATACAGCAGTTAAATGAAAACATAAATGTAACAGAAAACCCTATAAACAAAAACCTAGCTCGTCTGAGCACTAACTGACATAAGTTTCCCTATCTCTCAGGGTTACACTAAACAATATTGCACCAACCTTTTAGATAGCAACACTCTGCTATCTAACCTGTTGCTTTCCTTTCTGCACTCCCAGTGCTCCAAGCCAGCTTTGCCCTGACTGCTTTCCTTTCTGCACTCCCAGTGCTCCAAGCCAGCCTTGCCCTGACTGCTTTCCTTTCCGCACTCCCAGTGCCTCCAAGCAAGCCTTGACTGCTTCCTTTCTGCACTCCCAGTGCCTAGTCTCTTTGACTCTATCTGGAGAGATCAGCCTCTCTCCTACCTGCTTCCTGGGAGGAAGCCAGCAATCCCTCTCTACCTGTCTAGCAGGGAGGAGTTTATTCCCACTGCAACAGCTCATTAACTGCAGCTGTGCAGTGGGTTGGAGACAGTCCAAAAAACCCTGGCCTGGATCTATGTCTCCCCAGAAAACCACTAAACTGTGGAGTGGAGCATTGGCCCACCCTTCTCTCCAAATGCTCCACCCCAGGGGCCCATAACTAAACAATGCGTTGTGTTGTGCAAAACACAAACTACACATACTCCCCCTGGGGTTAAAAGGCCTATCTGCCTTCACTTTATCACAGCCCATAAAGCCCACCCATAAGTCCACCTACATGTTCCACCCATGAACTCACAGGGAGTAGAGTGTGTAGGGGATTTGTTATGTGTTACTGTAGAGGATCTAATGTGTGTGCTTACGGAATGTAGTGTATAGGGATACCAGTTTGTGTAGGTGATGCAGTGTGTTTGTGTGTAGTGGAAGCAGTGTGTGTGTGTGTATAAGGGATGTATTGTGTGTTTCTTGTTGTGTGTAAGGGATGCATTGTGTGAATCTGTTTGTATGCATAAGGGATGCAAAGTGTGTTTCTGTGTATGTAAGGGATGCAGTGTGTGTGTCTGTAAGGGGTGCGTTGAGTGTGTGTAAGAGATGCATTGTGTTTCTGTGTGTGTGTGTAAGAGAAGCAGTGTGTGTGTGTGTAAGGGATGCATTGTGTGTTTCTGTGTATATGTGCAAAGGATGCATTGTGTGTTTGCATTGAGTGTGTGTAAGAGATGCATTGTGTTTCTGTGTGTGTGTAAGAGAAGCAGTGTGTGTTTGCATGTGTGTGTAAGGGATGCATTGTGTGTTTCTGTGTATATGTGCAAAGGATGTTGCATTGTCTTTATGTGTAAGGGTTGCATTGTGTGTTTCTCTGTGTGTAAGGGAAGCATGTTGTGTTTCTGTGTGTATAGGGATGCATTGTGTGTGTGTGTGTGTGTGTGTGTGCGCGTGGTGTGAAAGAGCTCCCTGTCCTATAGAGCTCTCCCTTCCATTCCTTAGAGATCTCCCCTACCCCTTAGTGGTCTCCTTTTCTCCCCGACTTTCCATTAGTGGTCTCTCCTCTCCCCCCACCCTCCCCTAGTGGTCTATCCTCCACCCCCCTCCCTTAGCGGTCTCTCCTCACACCCCTCCCTTAGTGGTCTCTCCCTCCCCTACGTTCTCATCTCCCACCCCCCGTGTTTTCCTCTTATTCCCCCGCCTCCCTGTGTTCTCTTCTTCTCCCCCCTGTAATCTTTTCTTCTCCCCCCTCCCTGTAATCACACTTCTTCTCCCCCTGCATCTTCTTCTCCCCCAATCATCTCCCCTCCTTCCCTCCCATCATCTCCCCCCTCAATCATCTCCCCCATCCCATCAAAATCCCCCCTCCCATCAAATCATCTCCCCTCAATCATCTCTATCCCATCAAATAATCCCCCTCCCTCCCATCAAATCATCTCTCCCTCCCTCCCATCAAATCATCTCCCTCCCTCCCATCAAATGATCCCCCAACAGCATCTCCTCACCTCCCCTGCCCTGTAGCGTGGCCGAGCTCCTTTCCGGTCCGCGACCTGGTGGGACTGACAAGAAGTGCACACTCAGTGAGTGAGTGTGCACTTCCTGTCAGTCCCGCCGGGTCGCAGACCAGAAAGGAACTCGGCCACGCTACAGGGCAGGGGAGGTGAGGCACTGCGGCAGCCGCCTGAGCGCTCTCTATAGAGCGCTCAGGCAGCTGCAGAATTTAAAGGGCCAGCGATGGTGGCGCAGGGCGCCCCCTCCTATATGGCGCCCTAGGCAGCTGCCTAGTTCGCCTTATAGGAAGCGCCGGCCCTGGTCGTGAGGAGAACAACTGTGTGGCCATATGTGGACAGTGCCAGATAAGCAGAAGTATAATACTACACGACGTGGTTGATTTACAGGTAGAAAGCTGTAAGATAGCTGCACTTATGCATACATTCCTATCCAGCTGATATGTGAACTTAGTGCCCAAATGAGGGGTTGCAAATAAGATGTATTTGTCCACTAAGGTTGCCTGAATTATGTTGCCAAGGCCCATAGATGGTTTGTGTAAGGACTATGCATAAGAAGTTGAGATCGGTCCAATGTAGTTCCGGTGGTACGGGAAGGTAACGTAAGTCTGATTGGAATTTAATGAGTCGGGGGTTAGTGGTTTATTTTAAGTTATACATCAGTTGAAAGTTACTGGTTATGACAGCGTAGCCATAATTTAAAATATGGTCCTACTGATATCGTACAATCGTACAGCAACTTTCAGCGTAACACATGATTGTTGTAGGGGCTATACGGGGAACATGATAGAGGTGCTGACATGCCATGACTAATTATACTATATACCTACCGAGTCCAATGACCTGAGGGTAAACGTACAGGACACAATTGCCAAGAATATGGGCCGAGATATGTGTAATGTAGTAGTGTCTGTACTGACACAAGACCAGGAAGGTTATAACTATACTGATGAATAATTTCCAGTCTTGTGTCTCTGGCCTTAAGGACCACTGAGATATCGCCCCAGGTGTATGAGCGGTACTCTGTGACATCCTGGGAGGCAATGAGAAGTGAGACGAGATTAACGTCCTTGCCCTCCAGGATGTCTTTTGTTTTGCCTGTACCAAATGGTTGGGGTAATGACTTAAGGGCCCTACGATGTTGGGTGTATTAGCATAACCGGGTTGGGAATGGGGAGGGCCCGGAATATCAGTTGCTAGTGGTTTCTGGTGTCACGACTGGACAGCTACATTAATCTGCCTCATGGATATTACTATAGTGGTGATCCTGGTACACAGGTTGGCATTGCTCGTGCCACTTGTGCTTTCCCCCCGTGTCTGATTTGTTAGTATTGTCTTGCATTAGCCTGAATAGTTCTGCTTTACTCGCAGTAGCTGTAAAGGGTATGTTGCCCCCCTGCATAATTTGGCCGTGATTCGTGGGATGGTCCCCGATTAAATAGAAGCTGGAGTCTCTTTTTTTTTTTTTTTTTGTAGGGACGGCAGTCCTGGTTGGCGTACTTGGAATAGAAATGTAATCTCCTTCTTCTGGAACTTGGGACATACTGAAATATATATATATATATATATATATATATAGGAATCATAAGTTCCTCTTGAGGGTGTATACAGATGTTTTAACTAGTGCCAAAGTGGCGAAACAATTTGTTAGACTGGTGACCGGTGAGTCCGTACTGGTTGCCAAGCGGCTGGGTCGGCTCTACCTATGGTTGGCGTGAGGGGTTGATCTGCTGGACGTGGGCTTACAAGGGATGAGTCTTTGATCTGCGGAGGGGGTGTGATGAGTGATTCCCTTGCTATGCAACATGCGAGGCGTCTAGCTATGAATTTGGCCCATGGGGCTTTGTTACCTCTTTCGTGGAGGATGGGTGTTGGCCTTGCAGGACCTCTATCTCTAAGGCATGAAGTGCCTGGGAGAATTACCTAGGTGGCCCTATCAGCTCGCCTCTATGGAAGGAAATCTTATATTAAATCCAAGTTTAAAGAACCGGGAGCCACGTACCTGTATGAACAATGTATGCTCGTGTTTTGCAGTAGTCTGAGATTCTGCTAAGGGGGAGGCCTATACCAGATTATGGATGACAGAATGGAAGGCATTGGGTACATACGAGTTCGTAGTGACATGCCGCTGCTGAAAATCCTCCTCAATCATATTGTTAGCGTACCTGAAGGTCAACTACCAATGCCTTTGTATGATGTAAAGATTATTCTGGTATGTCACATATACTGTAGGATCTAATGATCCAAGTCTGTCTAGGGTAATGGATGTATGGAATAGCCTTCCAGCTGAAGTGGTAGAGGTTAACACAGTAAAGTAGTTTAAGCATGTGTGGGATAGACACAAGGCCATGCTAACCACAAGATAAGGACTTGAGAACTTGATACAAAATACCCGTACCAGTTAAAACACTTCTTGTGTTGTAACTAGGATCTATGACCACGAAAGTATACCTGTATGACAAAATTGACAAAAATATTGGCATAATTAGCAACATAACATAGCGCAGAGGAACACCTCTCAATTGTCAAAAGTACTGTTTGTAGCTTACTTCAATCTGAATATCACCAACAATTAATGCACTAGATAATATAATTAACCATCTCTAACATAACTGTATATCCCTGTGTTGGACCGTTGTGCCACTGTCGAGGTTATTATGTATTATTGTAATGTGGCCTGGTGGTGGCTCGGAGTGCTGAGCGTGGCACTGTGTTTGTCTATGACCTTCTGAATGCCTGACTGATGAGGCAGGTAGTGCGTAGGTGAGCCTGTAGTTATGGCGGAGGTTAGACTGACACCTACCTTTTAGGATAGCTGCTAAGGTAACGAGTGGCTGCCGGCCAGGAACTAACCCCTTGTATTTGTCTTAGTCTTGGAAAACCTTAAAATTTTTATCCTGACCGCAGATCTGCAGATTTAATGCAACACCCTTGCATAAGTATACCACAGATATTTCAACAATATATATATATATATATATATATATATATATATATATATATATATATCTATCTTCCCCTTTAAGTGCCTGTGATTGATTGTACTGCCCCTAGAGGTTACAGGCTGTTGTAGTGCTGAAAAAATGGACGTGCTTTACGGCAGTAGCAGACTTGAGCCTGTAGAGGGAGTTCCGGCCGGGAGAGTGATTCCCCTTCTGACGGGTAAGTAAGACCCTTCGTGTGGGGGTGAGGAGGGGAGGAATGTGTTGAAGTGATTTTTTGCGGGAAAAATTGGCAAAATGACGGGCAAAATTGGGCACCCCAACGCTGGGGATGATAAGAGTTGCGATCTGGCGTAATGTTATGGACCTGTGGTTTGAGGTACCCAGAATTTGGAATAGAAGAGTTTGTGAGTTTGTATTTTTTGGGTGCTTGGTGGAACTCTGCCGTGCCCCTGTGGTTTGTTGGGGGGCGGGGGGCAAGAGGGGGGGGGGACAAAGGGGGAGAGGGGAGTAGGGATCCAATGAGCCCTCCATGGTATCTGTAGCTGGGAAGCAGGGGGTGGGGGGAAAGCACGATCCCGGTGAGTAGTAAAATAATGCTATTAAATGTGAGATACAGACGGTGCACCTTTGTACCCGTCTGTACTCACTGTGTGGCCTGCCGCCCGGTGACCAGGTAAACCTGCCGGTGTAGATCGTGCCGGGCTACTCAGACTTCCGTGTTGGTTCGTGGGGGGTCTGCTGTACCCCCATGTGTGCCGTGTAGCTGTGGACCTCGGCGGACCGGGCTAAATCTATGCTGCAGACCGGTACAATGATACCGGTCTGCCAACTCACTGTTTAGGCAGCAAAGCGAGCGGGCTTGGCGGCAGGGAGATTTAAACAAGCGAGGCAGCTGGCGAGTTGTCGGTAGGAGCTGAGCACTGCAACCATTCAGGGAAACTGGAAGTCCAGAAGTGCGTCTGGACCAGTAGGTAAGTTAGGTAGGAGGGGGAGTCCCTTTTAAAGGGACATAGCCCCTCCCACAACTTCAGGCCCTGCCTTCCAATATATATTTTTAAATTATTTTTTTTTTAATTATTATTATTGGACTAACAGAATTTTTTAATGACAAGCTTTTGGGAGAACCTCCCTTTCTCAAATCTAAAGCATTTCTGAGCAAGACGACACATGGAATACAAAGTTGAGTTGTGATACAGAGGTTAAAGGGACATGAATGCAGATAAGACACAGGTTTGTTAGAAAATAGACACCTTTCTTGCAGAGGGTCGTAAATAACTTGTGTGAAGATCACAGAGTAAGGGGAGAGAAAGAAAAACAAGCAAACAGTGCAGAAGATGGTGCTCGAAGGAAAAAAAAAAAAAAAACTAATTTAAGAATGCATGAATTCCCATCCAAGAGTTATAGGATATGCATGAAGGTCTATATCCAGCATACACAGACACAACCTCACACTTACACACATGTACATATACACAAGTAGTGTACATGTACATGTGTGAGTGTGTGTGTGTGCGTGTGTGTATGCTGGATATAGGCCTGTAACTCTTGGATGCATTCTTAATGTCAGTAGATTTTTTTTATTTTTTTATTTTAACTCTCCGCTAAAAAAAAACCACTTTTATTGTACATATTAGATTTATTACTATCTTGGCTCTATTTGAAGTCCTAAATCTTCCCCATTACTAATTACGTTGCTAATTGCTGGTATAAGAAGAAGAGTTCTTCCTGATGTTCCGTTAATTATAAGGAGATATCGTTGTATTGGGTTCCAAAGCAGGGTACAAAGGTTATATTAATTATAACATTAATATAACACTACCACACAGGAGTAGCCCCTATCAACATTACATTAGACTTATGGCAACACACTTAATCTAATACATAAAGCAAAATCATATGGGAAGACATACAGGCAACCACATACCACAATAAAATATGACTATTCAAAGGAGGGCTAAGTATAGAAATAAGTGAACCTCTGTTTTTAATCTTTCAAGATTCTTTTCTTTCAGGAAGTGTTCTGTAGGATTGGAGGAAGGCAGATGTGGTTACTATATTCAAAAAGGCTTCAAAATCCTTGACTGGAAATTATAGACCGGTGAGCTTAACTTGTGTACCTGGGAAAATATTTGAAAGGTTATTAAGGTATAATATTCAAGAATTCCTTGAAAAGAACATGGTAATCAGCATGGTTTTATGAAGCACAGGTCATGTCAAACAAACTTGATTGCATTCTACGAAGAAGTAAGTAGAAGTATAAATCAGGGTATTGCAGTGGATGTGATCTATTTGGATTCTGCCAAGGCTTTTGATACAGTTCCACATAATAGATTAGTGTTCAAACTCAGGGAAATCAGTATACATAAAAATGCTTGTTCTTGGGTAGAACATTGGCTTAAAAATAGAGTACAAAGAGTTGTCATTAATGGTAAATTTTCAAACTGGACAGACGTGGCAAGTGGTGTCCCTCAGGGTTCTGTTCTGGGACACCTTCTATTTGACACAAAACTCTGTAAATTTATAAAATGTTGATATTACGTTGCTGCAGAGGGATTTAGATAGACTGGGGGACTTCGGCGTAAAGAATGCACAAGCAATGTATAACCTTAATGGAAGCGAATTAGAGATAACACACAAAAAGGACTTGGGGATTGTTATAGACAACAAGCTATGCAACAATGTGCAATGTCAATCAGCAGTGGCTAAGGCCAGTAAGGTATTGTCATATATGAAAAAGGACATTCATTCTCAGGATGAGAATATAATTTTGTCTCTTTATAAATCACTGGTAAGACCACATATCGAATATGCTGTGCAATTTTGGGCACCTGTCCTAAAGAAGGTATTATGGCACTAGAAAAATTGCAGAGACGGGCTACAAAATTAATAAAAGGAATGGAATATATCAGTTATGAAGAAAGGTTAACAAATTTAAACCTCTTTAGTTTAGAAAAACATCGCCTGAGAGGGAATATGATAACATTATATAAATATATTCGGGATGCTATAGAAGATCAGAGAAGGCATTACAACCTGAAAGTCCGGGGGAAACCAGAGTCGGTTGAAATCGCTGAGCTACCACACTACATAAGGCGCTTCTTTGGAGTTTTGCTCCCACCAAAGCAGGTGAAATCCCTGAAGCTGGATGGTATGTTCCGGCTACCAAAACCGGCTAAAGCACCAGCGTCGACGACTGCAGACCTCACTCTTGGATTTCAAGCCCTCTCAGATAAAGCCTCACTTCTAGCAGCTCTGCTAGGGAAAATGCTGATACTGTTCGAGGGCTCCTCATTAACAGTATTCACTGACCTCACCAAGAGCACCCTAACCTGGTGGAAATCATTGCAGCCTCTCCAGCACCACCTCCACGCCAGAGAAATTCTCTACAGATGGGGACACCATGAGCTGTATCGTTTACACATAACGGGACTCCCCACAGAGCACAGGAATACCAGGAGCTGGAAGTGCATCTAAAATCAACGGGCATGATGCAGGCCTTACCGCCGCCTGGAACAGGCCTGCCCCAGCAACCATCCTCGAATTTACCCCAAGAGGAAACCAAAGAGCCTCACCTACCAGACCAACCACTTAAGGCAGCAGAGGCTGAACCACCCAAGGGGACTCTAAATTCCACCATTATCATACACCATGTCTACCACAGTTACAGATTGTTTTGTTTTATGTATATGTTTTTCTTTTTTATTTTCTTGCTAACCTTACTTTACTTACAAAGTGTATTAGCCTAATATGCTGTTACAACAAGTCCTATATGCAAACACAACAAGCGTACAATAAGAGGAACCTTTACCACTTAGTAGCTACACACGCCTCATTGCTGAGTAACCACACTCAACTGCCATTTCCTCCCCCTGCTGGGTAACAAGCGCTATGACACTACTCGCATAGTCTATGGGCAAGGGTTAAACACCTCTGTGGTTATCACCTAACCTGGAGACCCACACTCCTATCACATCCACACAGGGCCCACTGGCTGACTTATTTTACTACATCTTTCATAATGTACTTACACAATATAAAATGTGCAGTGTTACTGGATGTCTACAAAATGTTTTTGAATGTAGAACATTAAGCTAGCAACAGCTGTTGGGGCATTGCTTGCCTATCTGTACTCGATTTGCATGACAAAATAAAGAATTTTTTAAAAAGTGTTAAAGTTAAAAAAACACACCTTATTTACAGTTTTGCTTATAATACAGCTGATAGTTTTGCATGCTACTTTACTGACAAGATTGAACAGCTAAGAAAATAATTCTTACCACCTTTCCCCTCACTTTCTCAACCTCACCTGGATCATGCCTCTCCAACCCTTCTGACCTTCTCCCAGGCTACTGAAGAAGAGGTGGCTGCGCTTATCTTTTCCTCTCACCCCACCACTTGCCCGCTTGATCCTGTCCTTTCTCGCCTTATCAGATCTCTCTCCTCTTGTCTTTTGCCCTCCTTAACTCACATCTTCAACTGCACTCTTTCTTCTGGCACTGTTCCTGCTGTCCTTAAATATGCTACTGTAGTACCCATCTTTAAAAAAAAAAAAAAAAATCATGTCTCGACCCATCCTCCCATTCTAACTATCATCCTAACTCACTGCTCCCTTTTTCCTCAAAGCTTCTTGAAAGACTAGTCTTAACCCATGTGGACTGCTTCCTCAACTCCACTCTATTGAGAATGCCCTTACCAAAGTCAATAATGACATTATCACAGCTAAATCCAAAGGTCACTACTTTATACTAATTCTTCTTGACCTCTCTGCTGCTTTTGACACTGTTGATCATGTTCTCCTTCTCCAAACTCTTCAATTACTCGGTCTCTGTGACTGTCCTCTCGTGGTTTTCCTCTTATCTCTCCTAAAGCTCAGTGTCTTCTAATGATACCTCCACCGTTCATCCTGTCTCTGTTGGAGTCCCCCAAGGCTCTGTCCTTGGTCCCCTTCTATTTTCTCTTTACACTGCCTCTCTTGGCAAACTTATTACCTCTTTTGGATTCCAATACCACCTGTACGCTGATGACACCCAGATATATCTCTCCTCCCTGGACCTCTCCCCTGATGTCCTGCAATGTGTCACCTCTCGCCTTTCTTCTATCTCTGATTGGATGTCCTCCCACTTTCTGAAATTGAATCTTTCCAAAAAAGAACTTCTTGTCTTTCCTCCTCCTAATATTAATCCTCCTCTCTTGTTCTCCCTTCACATTGGTGGTACTCATATCAGCCCATCCTTACAAGCACATTGTCTTGGTGTTACTTTTGATTCTGGCCTCACCTTTGAGCCTCACATCCGGTCTGTTGTCAAATCATGCCAATTCCCACTCAAAAAAAATCACCCACTTTCACTCCTTTCTGACACAAGGTGCTACTAAATAGCTTGTCCATGCTCTAGTAATCTCTCGCATTGACTATTGTAACTCTCTCCTAATTGGTCTTACCAATAGCCGTATTGCCCCACTACAGTCTGTAATAAATGCTGCCGCCAGACTGATTTTCCTCTCTAGTTGGTGCTCTCACACCTCACCCCTTTGTAAGTCCTTACATTGGCTTCCTGTATACTATATGAGTCACTTCAAAGTGCTAACCCATACCTATAAAGCACTGAATAATCTTAGCCCCTCTTATATCTCCTCACAGATCCATAGGTATGCCCCTTCTCGGTCTCTCCGCTATGCCCGTGACCTTCTTCTGGCCACTGCTCGCACCCATACAACTCGCGCTTGCAGGACTTCTCTCGGGCGGCTCCCTTCCTATGGAATAACCTGCCTACCCCCATCAGACTCTCCCTAGTCTTCAATCATTTAAGAAGTGCCTTAAAACCCATTTCTTTAGGAAAGCCTATGGCCTCCCAGAGTAACCTCTACCTCACATACCTGTCTCTTGCTGTCTCCTAAAGGCAGCACTATTTCCTGTCCTAATGTGTTTTATACCCCACCTCCTATAGACTGTAAGCTCGTTTGAGGAGGGCCCTCTCCAACCTATTGTTTCTGTAAGTTTTCTTGTAATTGTCCTATTTATAGTTAAATCCCCCCCCCCCCTCTAATAATATTGTAAAGCACTACGGAATCTGTTATGCAAGAAGTGTAACTAAAGAAAAATAATTCAATATAGATTAATTTATTGGTCCAATTGTTAAATGCCTCACATATCTAGAATTCACGTTTTTGTCAGTTATAGACCAAATAATGCAATAAGCAAGTCAAGTTAAACCTTTTCAAAATTAGTTTTTTAGACTACAACTTTAATAGCAGTCATATAGTCCCTAACAAAAAGATGATATACTTGGAATCCAGGGAGCTAAAACCACTATGCTATGAAGATGAATCTGAATTCAAAAAAGCCAGAGGACAAAACAGAAAAATTGGGAAATACTCTTAACCTTTAGGAATTCCAAAACCTCATGAAAATAAGAAAAAAAAAAAAATTGCCAAAGCGAAAAGTTCCAAAGAGAAAAGTTTAATCCACTTGGTGCAAAAAATCAAAAACAGGGGAAAAATATCAAGAAAACACCTTATGCGTTTCAGACCTACAACTCCTTCAACATAGGAGTCAAAACCACTTTGTTTGTAGACAGAAAACACTTCTTTTTCTAAGACAAATTAAGTGAGCATGGGCAACCGACAACCTACTCAACATTTCTACCATAAGAAGAACACACACATCTAGTCTGTAGCATGAATGACCTTCTTGAATGTGTGTGGGGGACATCAGATTCTACAGATGGTGGAAGCAGGCTCTGCATGACTTAGCCAGGCAGGGCAAACCCACTACAAAAAAATGTATTTGAATAAAGTAGGAACCACAGCAGCAATAATTTAAGTTTAAAACAGTGTTTTTTTGTTTTTTTTAAAATAAGGAAACATTTTGAGGGCAATTGTTGATTCGCTCACCCGTTTCACCCTTTCATTTATTTTTTTTAAATCTCCTTCCTAATTAGAAATGTTATTCTTTATAAAGTGCCATTACATAATATGTTACATGACTTATTTTATGATTTACTAATGTAAATGAAAGCCCTTCCCTCTCCATACACCCTGGATTCCATAATAGCAACAGATAAACTATTGATAAACATTAACTAAACACTTTTCACCTTACTTAAAATAAAAAAATGTTCATCACAAGTAAATGCTATAATAGGAACAATCCAAACACCACAACTACTAAGGCATACTGTTGGGGTTATGGTGTCAGGAGTGCCCTGTGCCCAATGTAAATAGGGCACTGGACCCAGGATTACACAGAGTTTAAGAAAGGAGAGCTTACATAAACTCCTAGTTTCCTCTCAGAAAGGACAGGGAGTTGGGCCGTATTGTCCCCACTTAAGAGTTAAGCCACTTTTGTTTCTGTTTATGCAGCCCTTGCAAAAACTTCCCTGGCTGTGACTCACACAGTCTGAATAAAAAAAATGTTTTATTTTCAATACATGTTAACTGAATTTGGAAGTTTTTATCCCCTGCTCTGTAAATTGAACTTGAATCACACACAGAAGATAAGCAACTCTAAATTCCCCAGAATGTACAATAAAGGAATTGTACACAATAGATCTCACTTTAAGGGAAGTGTTTAGGAAGGCTAAGTAAGTCACATGCAGGGAGGTGTGACAATGGCTGCATAAACAAAGTGAAGTAACTCCTACATGGAAGATAATTGAGCAGTGAGGCTGCAAGGGCATGATCTATACACTAAAATTGTTTCATTAAGCTAAACAATTTATGTGCTGCATGTATATAGAATGTATAGAATGCATGAATAACGTATATAGAATGTATGTCTTGCATATATATAAAATGTATGTATATAGAATCTATGTGATATATATAAGGATAGCAAATTAGGGAGCTATCATCTTAGCAGCTGAAAGTTCAACATTTTTAAAAAGCAATTTCCTTAATGTTGGTCGTTACATATTTTGTAGATTTTGGTACCCTTATGTGGCATTGTCATATTTAAGAATATCAAATTAGGGTGCTGTTTAGCAAAAAGCTTCCTTATTTTGTATTCTTAGATATGTCAAATCCACGAAGAATTGCAAATTAGAGAGTTATCTACTAAACAGCTGAAAGATCAAAATTAATAAATAAAGAGCCCTTTTATTAGTTTTGATCTCTTGACTGTGTTTAGTACATAGCTCTCTAATTTAGTAGCCTTGTGTGATTTACCATTTTTAAGGGTTATACAATTAAGGAGCTATCTGCTAAACAGTGATCTAAAAAAATAATAGGAACAATGGTGTTCAAGAGTGTATATATAGAGAGAGAGAGAAAGAGAGAGCGAGAGAGAGGAGTTACCCTGTGTTTATAGGGAGTGTAGTGAATGTGTATAAGGAATGTAGCATGTTTATAGGTGGTGTAATGTGTGTTCCTATTACTACCCTCTTCACATTTCCTTACTTGTCCTCCACAAACACCCATTCCCACATTCTTTACATACCCAAACTTTCCATCTTCATAATTTCATTCTCACCTTCTTCATATTCTGAAAAACTACCATTTTAATAAAACCATAAAACCCAACATGCCAATACCACATTTTCATCCCATAACCACCAACTTTATATCCCCTATATGTGTCCCCTGAAAATCGTCATAGATTTAAAAACTTTTAAAAATCTCAATTTTAATCATTTAATAATATACCAGATCTTTAGATCAATTGAACCTATAAAAGTATTTTTACTTTTCAACATCTACTATCCAAACAAGCCCCATTACAAGTATTGATTTTTTTTTATACAGGATATTAAACTGTCAACTTGGGTAGATATGGGTATAAATAAAATAGAACCTTTGTATTCAAATAATAAGATCGGTTTATTTTCAAAACTTCAGGCTTGTTGTAGCTTACCTTCTAAGAAACTATTTTCCTATCTAAGAATTTTTAACTTTCTAAATAAAACTCAAACTATAGATCAGGCTCCATTAGACAAGATTATCTATGGGACATTGTCAAAAAAATCCTCAAGGATTAGACATACTATTACTAAATTTGGTCATGAAACAAAATCAAATTCTAAAATAAAACTGGAACAAGATTTGTGTTAAACATACTCACTACAATCATAGCGTAAATCCTTTGACTTAATAAGGAAAACAATACATTATGTAAATTTACATGAATCCGTCCTCAAACCTCTTAACCGCTAGTATTTGGTTCCCACCAGATTGTGCAAATTTCAACCACTAGTCTTTAACCGCTGTTGGAGATATGAAAGAGAAATAGGATCTATAAAACACATCTGGTGAGACTACAATAATTTAAGTAAAATCACAAACAACGACTCTTTAAAGATTTAAATATTAATATTTCAGATTTAACTCCTGAACAATTTATTTTTCATCTCAGATTTTTTTAGATTTCCAAAGACAAAATTATGCCTTGCCAGATATTGAAAAAAAAATGTAAGACTCCCGATCTCAACTAAATAAAAGCATAAATACATTTTCAAAGCATTATGGAAAGGGCTGTATATTTTAATAATGGCAATATAGAAATCTATATGGACACCATGGTTTGAATACTATAAACATGCCGGATAGCTCTAATAACTATATCCTTTATCTTCCTTTACCTGGGCTATTCCTTTATACTGTTTCATCTTATGAAATATGCTTTTGCATAACGGTTTGCTCAGCTAGGTCCCCCTACGTCACCAGCGACCTTCCCCTGCCCTTACACCACAATCGATGTATCCTTCTATGTAAAA
Organism: Pelobates cultripes; assembly: GCA_933207985.1. NCBI lineage: Eukaryota > Metazoa > Chordata > Amphibia > Anura > Pelobatidae > Pelobates > Pelobates cultripes. The sequence continues at coordinate 151,873,357 of OW240917.1, read as the reverse complement.
CATATTTTATAAATACTTTAATATCTATGACTCCTAACAGAACATAATGTGTTACATTGTACATGAGGGATCTTATGTTGTAGACCAATTGTAAACAAAAAAAGAATATTATCTGTCTTGTATGTATTGTAATGTATATGTTTGGTTACTTTGTCAAATTGAAAACGTAATGCCATTAGGGCTGCATAGTACGCCCTAACGATCTTGCACTCCCCAGCCGCAATTTACTTACCTGGACCAGTGATCCACGGCAATGAATGAAATTATATATGTATAATATTCTAATCAGATGTTTTAATTAACTTATCATATATTACAAAATATACATCAAGTAATGTCATAAGCGTATCTTGATGTATATTTTATTTACAAAATACACTTCGAATTATATATATATATATGTATATGTATACATAAAATATAGTGTGTGTGTATATCTACTATATTTACATTAATTTTATAAATTATAATTCAAGGGACTTGCCTGAGAACACAGGTTGAAAGTCCATTGAATTTAATTTACAAGCCCTATCGTTAACCCTGTAACTTTCCATAACACCATAAAACCTGTACATGTGGTGAACCATTGTACTTGTGAGACTTCGCTGAACACAAATATGAGCGTTTTAAAACACTAACTTCTAATGATGATGACAGGGCCGCCATCAGAAAATTTGGGGCACATGACAAAGCACAAGGTCTGGGCCCCCCCCTCCTCGCGGGCCCGCCCACGCCCTACCTAGTCCGCTCACAATGATGCAGGACTGAATGTGGTGTGTGTATAGTGGAAGTGAATTAGAATGTGTGTAATGGATGTAGTGTTTGTGTGTATTAGATACTGTTTGTGCAATGAATGCAGAGTGTGTGTTTGTGTAGCGGATGCAGTGTGTATAGTGAACGCAGAGTGTTTTTGAGTAGTGGATGTAGTGTGTGTACAGTGATGTAGTGTGTGTTTGTGTAGTGGATGTAGTGTTTGTATGTACTAGATGAAATGTGTTTAGTGGATGCAGTGTCTGTAGTGTGTGTATTAGACGCAGTGTCTGTGTATAGTGAATGCAGAGTGTTTCAATTTGTGGTGGATGTAGTGTGTGTACTGTGAATACAGGATGTTTGTGTGGTGGATGCTGTGTGTACAGTTAATGCAGAGTGTATGTTAGTGTAGTGAATGCAGAGTGTGTGTCAGTATAGTGAATCCAGAGTGTGTGCATAGTTTAGTGAATGCAGAGTGTATGTTATTGTGTAGTGAATGCAGAGTGCGTCAGTGTAATTAATGTAGTGTGTATGTTAGTGCAGTGAATGCATAGTGTGTGTAAATTTGTAGTGAATGCAGAGAGTGTGTTAGTATGTAGCGGATGCAGAGTGTGTGTTAGTGTAATGAATGCAGTGTTGATGTGTAGTGAATGCAGAGAGTGTGTTAGTGTGTAGCGGATGCAGAGTGTGTGTTAGTGTAGCGGATGCAGAGTGTGTGTTAGTGTAGCGGATGCAGTGTGTGTTGCGTTAGTGGATGCAGTGTGTGTTAGTGTATGCAGTGTGTGTGTGTGTTAGTGTATGCAGTGTGTTGTGTTAGTGTATGCAGTGTGTGTGTGTGTGTGTGTTAGTGTATGCAGTGTGTGTGTTAGTGTATGCAGTGTGTGTGTGTGTGTATGTGTGTGTGTCAGTGTATGCAGTGTGTGTGTTGTGTTAGTGTATGCAGTGTGTGTGTGTTGTGTTAGTGAATGCAGTGTATGTGTGTGTTATTGTATGCAGTGTGTGTGTTGTGTTATTGTATGCAGTGTGTGTGTTAGTGTATGCAGTGTGTGTGTTGTGTTAGTGCATGCAGTGTGTGTGTGTGTGTTAGTGAATGCAGTGTATGTGTGTTATTGTATGCAGTGTGTGTTGTGTTGGTGTATGCAGTGTGTGTTGTGTTGGTGAATGCAGTGTATGTGTGTGTTATTGTATGCAGTGTGTGTTGTGTTAGTGTATGCAGTGTGTGTTGTGTTGGTGAATGCAGTGTATGTGTGTGTTTTGTATGCAGTGTGTGTTGTGTTAGTGTATGCAGTGTGTGTTGTGTTAGTGTATGCAGTGTGTGTTGTGTTAGTGTATGCAGTGTGTTGTGTTGGTGAATGCAGTGTATGTGTGTGTTATTCTATGCAGTGTGTGTTGTGTTAGTGAATGCAGTGTATGTGTGTGTTAGTGTATGCAGTGTGTGTTAGTGTATGCAGTGTGTGTGTGTGTGTTAGTGTATGCAGTGTATGTGTTGTGTTAGTGAATGCAGTGTATGTGTGTGTTAGTGTATGCAGTGTGTGTGTGTGTGTGTGTGTGTTATGTGTGTGTTAGTGTATGCAGTGTATGTGTGTTAGTGAATGCAGTGTATGTGTGTGTTATTGTATGCAGTGTGTGTTGTTAGTGTATGCAGTGTGTGTGTGTGTTAGTGAATGCAGTGTGTGTGTGTTAGTGTATGCAGTGTAGTGTGTGTTGTTAGTGTATGCAGTGTATGTGTGTGTTATTGTATGCAGTGTGTGTTGTGTTAGTGTATGCAGTGTGTGTTTGTTAGTGTATGCAGTGTATGTGTGTGTTATTGTATGCAGTGTGTGTGTTGTGTTAGTGTATGCAGTGTGTGTTGTGTTGGTGTATGCAGTGTGTGTGTGTGTGTGTGTTAGTGTATGCAGTGTGTGTTGTTAGTGTGTGATCTGGGGTGAGGGGGAGGAAGGGGCATTTTAACATTAATTTTTTATTAATTTAATTAAATGTTTCTCCCCCCTCCCTGCTTACCTGTGTCCATGGAGGGGGGAGATTCCATCCCTGGTGGTCCGGTGGGGGGCCCCCGGCTCCCTGTTACCGCAGAGGGGGCCCAGGCAGCACACAGCTTCTCCTCTCTTCTCATAACTCTCGCGAGACCCGGTTACCATGGCAACGCTCCGCGGGTCTCGCGAGAGTTATGAGAAGAGAGAAGACAGGAGGAGAAGCTGTGTGCTGCCTGGCTGGGCCCCCTCTGCGGTAACAGGGAGCAGGGGGCTCGCGGCTGCACACATAGATAGCGATATTCGCTATCTATGTGTGCAGAAAGGGAAAGTGGGGCCCAGGACTGCCAGAGCAGTCCGGGCCCCCCAGGGCCGCCGGGCCCGTGACAACAGTCACGGTTGTCACCCCCTGATGGCGGCCCTGGATGATGATAACATCAGTGGAAGTGCAGTTTGTGTGTGAAAAATGCAAAAACAAATATATGAAAACGAACTTTGGCTAGCATTTGTGACTAAGTGGCTACTACAAAAGACTGAACTTACAATAGTAAAAAACAGAATATAGGTTGCGCCAAAAACTATAATAAAACAATAGTAAAAACAATGCGTACTTACATAAAATGAATAAAAATTGAATAATGTCCTGATAAAAAGTGTAAGAAATAATAGTCCAAGTTTGATTGAAGAGATAAGTGGAATTGATAGACCATATAGGATCCGAGGAAGTCAGGTATCCAGATGATGTGGAAGCGTGCAGATAGAAGAGAGAAATTCCAATAGTGTAAAACTGTAATAGGAAGATGGCAATGGTGGTAATATCAGTCCTTCTTACTCACCTATTTCAGAGCTATGGCTAGCTCAGGAGTGTATAGCATTCAGTGGCGTTGATCCCCCACTGGTAGGATATAGGTTTTGGTAGGTACAGGTCCTCGGTATAGAGAGAGAAATACAAACAAATCGTGCTCTCTGTATATAACAATCATGGATAAGTATATAAAAGGTATAATACTCACATATAAGTGAGCAGGAATATACTGCTCACTATATTAGTGTAGGTGGTATAATCCCCAAGTAGGATTCTTGAGTGAGTGAATGATCCAAAGTATGCAATGACCAGGTAAAAGTTAAATAAAATGATAAAAATAAAAATAGTAATGTATATATTAAAAAAAAGGATATATAAAATAAAGGTATATGGCACAAGCACAATATTAGGGGTCAATATTCCTTTAATTATAGATAATAAAATACATAATAACAGGTACTCCCCTTGCTGCCTGTAATTGGTTAAAAAATTATTAAAACACAGTTTAAAATAAAATATATACTTAGATATAATCTAAGTGTATATATATATATATATATATATATATACACACACACACAAACACACATATATATATATATATATATACATACACATATACACTGTATAAGTGTATATTAATATTAAAATATATAATATATCAAAATACACGTACAATGATATTGATTAAATATATATAATTATAAATCTATATGATATTAAAAAACTTAATACGTTAAAAAATCATTAAAAAATATATGTGTGTAATTTCATTCTATCTGTATTTTATCAAAATACACGTAGAATGAAATAATATATCTATATACATATATATCACTATACGATTCTGTATTTTGTATATATATATATATATATATATATATATATATATATATATATATACACCTGTATATAAATAAAAATAATTTTTACAAAATTATATACACACACACACATCACGAGGTCGCAAGGACCTCGTAATCACATGGCCCAGGAGGGCTGGATCGGCGGCAGGGGGACTCCCTGGGATGCCAGGTGAGTCCCCCCACCGCGATCGCCGGCGACCAGGCAAGTACATAAGATGGTGGGGACATTCTATGCCGCCCGCCAGCGTTTAGGACCGGGTCCCCAGGGATGGCATAGAACGCCCGCCATCCTTAAGAGGTTAATATGAAAGAGCTGAATTATGGTTGAACAGACCTATAGCGCAAATTCCAGGTTTTTTTACGTTTTGTTTTGATCACAACTTGTACAACTGAATCCATCATTAAGGGGTTAATAAACATGCAAATTAAAAAGAAAACACATCCATTCACATTTCTAAACCCTCCATTCGTAAACTGAATTTTCATATTCCCATATTCGCTATGTTCACATTCCCATTCCCTCCATCTTCAAATTCCTATAACAACTGCCTTGATGTTTACAAAACCTCTCTTTAAATTCCTATTCACATTCCCATAATTACTTTCCTCTACACTTTCCATTCCCATACCAATCCTCTTTACTTTTCATATCTGACCTCTACTCTGATCAGCCACAACATTAAAACCACTGACCGTTAAGAATAACATTGATTATATTGCTATAATGACACCTGTCAATGGGGCATATATTAGGCAGCAAGTGAACAGTCAGTTCTTGAATTTCATGTGTTGGAAGCAGGAAAAATAGGCAAGCGAAAATATCTGAGTGGCTTTGAGAAGGCCCCAATAATAACTAGTCGACTGAGTCAGAGCATCTGCAAAATGACAGGTCTTGTTGGGTGATCCTGGTATGCAGTGGTTAGTACCTACCAAAAGTGGTACAAGTTAGGGCAACTGTTGAACCAGCATCAAGGTCATGGACGCCTAAATTCATTGATGCACACATGGGGAGAGAAGGATAGCCTGTATGGTCTGATCATGCAGTAGAGCTTCTGCAGCTCAAATTGCTGAAAAATGTAATGCTGGCAATTTAAAGACAGAAAGGTGTCAGAACACACAGTGCATCACAGTTTACTGTGGATGAGACTGCAAAGCGCAGACCTTTCAAAGGATCTCTGTCCAACGTAGAAAACACCTTTAATGGCAATCTGAGTGTTAAGTCTATGGAGCAATGGAAGAAGGTGGCCTGGTCTGAATCACATTTTCTTTTAGATCAGGTGAATGGCCGAGTGCCTGTGCATTGTTTACCTCGGAATGAAATAACAGCAGGATGTACTATTGGAAGAAGGCAGGCTGTAGGTGGCAGTGCTATGCTTTGGGCAATAATCTGCTGGGAAACTTTGGGTCCTGTCATTCTGAACATCCCTTATCCTCATATTGCAATAGTCTTTGTGCATCTGCTTCACTCCCACCTTATTTGATTGATATTCCCTGTCCTAATATGTTTCATACCCCACCTCCTATAGACTGAAAGTTCATTTCTTCAACCTATTGTTCCTGTAAGTTTTCTTGTAATTGTCCTATTTATAGTTAAATCCCCCCTCTCATAATATTGTAAAGCGCTATGGAATCTGTTGACACTATATAAATGGCAATAATAATAACAATAATGTGTTCTCACTATTTCCCAACCATACCTGTGCTCCTCAACAGTCTGTCTGAGTTAAATAATCTGATTTATCTAATCCTATGCTTTCATGATTACATTTTCTAAATCAGATACCTCTTGATTGATTTCTATCTGTTCCTCTGACAGAAAACAGTGTTTTCCTAGCCTGATTTCTCCAGTTCTAATCTTTGTAGTGTGTTCTTAAATGAATATACAATTAATGTATTAATTTGTCACTATAGACCAGCTTATGTAAAGCTATCTGGTAAAGGTGCCATAAAAGAGATGTAAAATATGAATAAACCGAATGATGAATTTGTTACAGGGTCATTAAAGGAGCACTTGCCTATAGGAAGGACCTTCTCATGAATCTTAGATATAGAATAAATCTCTCAATCTCTCTGTCTAGCCTGGAGTGTCAACAGTGGCAATGTCAAGCCACCCACACCTAAATCTTTATATATTTTGGTAAAGATTATCTTTAATGCATGCTATAGGCTGTACAGAAGAAACTGATGACATTTCTTTTGTGGTGTACATTGTTATCCAAAAATCATAAAACAATATAATCATTGTCGTAAATCAGAGACACGTGTCAAGACACTAAATCAATATACTATTCCTAACTTTGTGGACAGAGAAGAATGAGGTTACAAAAAAAGAAAAAAGAAAAACAGTAACAAGATTCCCTGCTATTCCCAAATAGTATTTGTGAAGACACAGATCTGCAAACCATAATAAATCAACTGTCATGGATTCCTTAAAAGATTTGCCACTTTGAGCATACTCTAACTCTTAACCTTGTACTGATAACGCAGATGGACAGTGATAGTATTAAACATTATAGGGTAAAGTGTACCCTCTAAAGCATAAGCATAACTTATTGTACCTGTGCCTGCACAATCTAACAAGCAGAGTGCAATCTATGCTCGCAGTACTTTATATCTGAAGTAAGTGAAATCTTTACATAGGAGTATATTTTTGTGACGGTAGTCACCATCACTGGTGATGCAAGACAAACACTATGTGTGGGTCCCCAGATTACTTTTATGTTTTGGTCACCCTATGCCCATTATTGGTGCAAGGTATGCTGAATGTATTGCTTGTATGTGCCTCTCCCCCTCCCCATTTTTCCTGTTCTATTGTTTCCCTAGCAGGGCGTTGTCCCAAGGACACTGCCAGACCAGTTTAAACTAGCTGCTCAGTCCCTCCTCAACTTGCTATTGTCTGACCCCACATTTCCTTGTACCATTGTGCTCTATGTACCCTATTGTATGTAAATGAGGTTGTTGGGGGCTATGTCTAGTAAAGTGAGTTGTTGTTGTTTTAACCTTCACCAAGTGTCGTCTGGTGTTTTGTTCAGGGTGGAAAAGGCCCTCAGTGATCCCAGTCAAGCCTTGGCGACTGTGAAGTGCTCCAGGGTCCCTGATAGCTACGAGGAAGCAGACTCTGTGGAAGAACTTGGTGTAGCTGAGTACTGGAGCTCTGTCACAATTTTATATAAAATTTATTAGAAAAAGTCTGTACTCACTTAAACATGTATATGTTCAACTGGGAAAAAAAAGTGTGATATGCCTTTAAATACTTAAAAAAGTTTGTACATATGTGTATTTATGTGTATTTTGCTTAAAAAAAGAATATATATATATATATATATATATATATATATATATATATATAAAAACAAGAGGGGGTTGGCTGCACTCACCTTAACATGCATAAATGGGGGTGCTGCTGGGGGCCAAATAATACAATACACAAGATCCAGCGCACTCACCTATCCACTAAACAGCAACTTCAATGTTGAAAGATTTTATTTGTTTTTTTAAAAACACCTAATCTAGGCAAAAATAATGGGGGTTTAGTTACATTATATGATCATACATTGCATAATATATATATATATATATATATATATATATATATACACACAGGGCTGGTGCAAGGATTTTTGCCACCCTAGGTAAAATAAAAATTTGCCCCCCCCCTCCATGTGACATCACAATGCTCCACCCATATGATCTGCCATATGAATGCCAGTGCTGCACACAGTGTGTGTTTGCATTAAAGAGCCTGCAGGGACAGGCTATAGACACCAAAGAAACATAGAAACATAGAATGTGACGGCAGATAAGAACCATTCGGCCCATCTAGTCTGCCCAATTTTCTAAATACTTTCATTAGTCCCTAGTCTTATCTTATAGTTAGGATAGCCTTATGCCTATCCCACGCATGCTTAAACTCCTTTACTGTGTTAACCTCTACCACTTCAGCTGGAAGGCTATTCCATGCATCCACTACCCTCTCAGTAAAGTAATACTTCCTGATATTATTTTTAAACCTATGTCCCTCTAATTTAAGACTATGTCCTCTTGTTGTGGTAGTTTTTCTTCTTTTAAATATAGTCTCCTCCTTTACTGTGTTGATTCCCTTTATATATTTAAATGTTTCTATCATATCCCCCCTGTCTCGTCTTTCCTCCAAGCTATACATGTTAAGATCCTTTAACCTTTCCTGGTAAGTTTTATCCCGCAATCCATGAACCAGTTTAGTAGCCCTTCTCTGAACCCTCTCTAAGGTATCAATATCCTTCTGAAGATACGGTCTCCAGTACTGTGTACAATACTCCAAGTGAGGTCTCACCAGTGTTCTGTACAATGGCATGAGCACTTCCCTCTTTCTACTGCTAATACCTCTCCCTATACAACCAAGCATTCTGCTAGCATTTCCTGCTGCTCTATTACATTGTCTGCCTACCTTTAAAGGACCACTCTAGGCACCCAGACCACTTCAGCTTAATGAAGTGGTCTGGGTGCCTGGTCCAGCTAGGGTTAACCCATTTTTTAATAAACATAGCAGTTTCAGAGAAACTGCTATGTTTATCAATGGGTTAAGCCTTCCCCCTAATCCTCTAGTGGCTGTCTCATTGACAGCCACTAGAGGCGCTTGCGTGCTTCTCACTGTGATTTTCACAGTGAGAGCACGCCAGCGTCCATAAGAAAGCATTGTAAATGCTTTCCTATGCGACGGCTGAATGCGCGCGCAGCTCTTGCCGCGCGTGCGCATTCAGCCGGCGGGGCGTAACGGAGGAGGAGAGGAGGCAGAGAGCCCCGCCCAGCGCTGAAAAAGGTAAGTTTAACCCTTTCCCCTTCCAGAGCCGGGCGGGAGGGGTCCCTGAGGGGTGGGGGCACCCTCAGGGCACTATAGTGCCAGGAAAACGAGGTATGTTTTCCTGGCACTATAATGGTCCTTTAAGTCATCAGAAATAATCACCCCTAAATCCCTTTCCTCATATGTTGAGGTTAGACTCTATCAAATATTCTGTACTCTGCCCTTGGGTTTTTACGTCCAAGATGCATTATCTTGCACTTATCCACATTAAATGTCAGTTGCCACAATTCTGACCATTTTTCTAGTTTACCTAAATCATTTGTCATTTGGCTTATCCCTCCTGGAACATCAACCCTGTTACATATCTTAGTATCATCAGCAAAAAGACATACCTTACCATCAAGACCTTCTGTAATATCACTAATAAAAATATTAAAGAGAATGGGTCCAAGTACAGATCCCTGAGGTACCCCACTGGTGACAAGTCCAAGCTTCGAATATATTCCATTAACTACAACCCTCTGTTGCCTGTCACTCAGCCACTGCCTTACCCATTCAACAATATTTGAATCCAAACTTAAAGATTGCAGTTTATTGATAAGCCTTCTATGTGCAACAGTGTCAAAAGCCTTACTGAAATCTAGGTAAGCAATGTCTACTGCACCACCCTGATCTATAATTTTAGTTACCCAATCAAAAAAATCAATAAGATTAGTTTGGCATGATCTCCCTGAAGTAAACCCATGTTGTCTCTGATCTTGAAATCCATGTGTTTTTAGATGTTCATCAATCCTATCCTTTAACATGGTTTCCATCACTTTCCCCACTACTGAAGTAAGGCTTACTGGCCTATAGTTGCCCGACTCCTCCCTTTTACCTTTCTTGTAAATGGGCACAACATTCGCTAACTTCCAATCTTCTGGGACTACTCCTGTTAACAATGATTGGTTAAATAAATCTGTTAATGGTTTTGCTAGTACAACACTAAGCTCTTTTAATAGCTTCATTAAGCTGCAGTGGTTCTGGGGACTATAGTGTCCCTTAAATGTGAGGTAAATTAGAGTTTAGTGTCACTAATAATATACTAGATTGCCTACTTACAACCAGATGGGGATGGTGATGGGCTCTGGCTGCAGTTTGGCTCCACTGGTCTGGTGTACAACAGGATCTTTGGAAGCTGTTTGTAACTATGGTCACAAAATTCAATGTTCTGGGAGAAAAGGAAGCAGCTCCATTTTTGGGGGGCCCCTTACACAGCTCAAGGTCTGGGCCCCCTGGGCCTGACGGTGAGTATGCCCATAAGGCCTACCCATAAGTCCACCTACATGTTCCACCCATGAGTTCGCTCACAGGGAGTGGAGTGTGTAGGGGATGTGTTATTGTAGAGGATCTAATGTGTGTGCTTATGGAATGTAGTGTAAGAGATACCAGTTTGTGTAGGTGATGCAGTGTGTTTGTGTGTAGTGGAAGCAGTGTGTTTTTGTGTATAAGTGGTGTAATGTGTGTTTCCGGTTGCGTGTAAGGGATGCATTGTGTGTTTCTGTGTATGTGTGAAAAGGATGCATTTTCTTTATGCGTAAGGGTTGCATTGTGTGTGTGTGTGTGTGTGTGTGTGTAATTGATGCATTGCGTGTTTCTCTGTGTGTAAGGGAAGCATGTGGTGTGACTGTGAGTGTAGGCATGCTTTGTGTGTTTCTGTTTATGGAGAGGGATGCATTGTGTGTGTGTGTGTGTGCGTAGTGGGAAAGAGCTCCCTGCCCCATAGAGCTCTCCCTTCCATCCCTTAGAGCTCTCCTCTGCCCCTTAGTGGTCTCTCTTCTCCTCCCCTGTCCCTTAGTGGTCTCTACTCTCCTCCCCTCCTTTAGTGGTCTCTCCTTTTCTCCCCAACTTTCCATTAGTAGTCTCTCATCTCCCCCTTAGTGGTCTCTGCTTGCCTCTGCACCCCCACCCTCCCCTAGTGGTCTCTCCTCCACCCCCCCTCCCTCCCTTAGTGGTCTCTGCTCTCCCTCCACCCTCCCTTAGATGTCTCTCCTCACCCACCCCAGGGCCGGCGCTTCCTATAAGGCGAACTAGGCAGCCGCCTAGGGCACCATATAGGAGGGGGTGCCCTGCGCCCCCATCACCAGACCTTTAAATGCTGCACTGCCTCACCTCCCCTTCCCCTTCCCCTTCCACGCTACAGGGAAGGGGAGGTGAGGAGAAGATTACAGGGAGGGAGGGGGATTGGAGGGGGGGGGAGAGAAGAAGAGATTACAGGGAGGGAGGGGGGGAGTGGAGAAGATTAAAGGGAGGGAGAGGGGAGTGGAAAA
>OW240917.1:151809650-151858971 GCA_933207985.1 Pelobates cultripes | reverse complement strand
CATTCAGCACCTAATTAGCTTATATATACACACAATTCTCCCAAGTCTTACCATAGTGTCCATATATATTTATTGTTCATATGTGATCATGTTGAACCCCCCAGTACCCATATGCTGTAATATTGCCATAAATACATTACACAAGAAGCATATACTCAAAAAGGCAGACATACACACACACACACACACACACACACACAAACACAGATAAGAAAGAAAGAAACCACATAAAATAATAATAATTTTAAATTTAAGGCCACAGTAGCCAAACTGAAAGCATAGTTGGGCTATTTTTATTTTACGTTTGAAATTCATTTTGATTTCACCTTGAGTAATTACTAGTGAATAGCCCTATAAATGTTGATTTAATTCACAGAGCAAGTGATAAGTGAGCAATAAAGGGGAAAAAGGAGAAACAGTAAAAAAAAATTATATTTATATATATATATATATATATATATATATTTGTACTTCTCTTTTTCGCTCTGTCCTAAATTTGTCCGGCCCAAATCTTTTTTTTATTTTCGGATAAAGTGATTGGACAGACAATTATTTTTTTAAGGAATCTAAATATGCATAGAAAGATTTGGAAGCACACACAGACATGCATTGCTTGTTATAGGTGCTGATGTAAAGACACACATGTATACAAAATGCACATTAAGTGACTCACAACGTACTAAGGGAAGAGTCGCACAGAAGGGCTGGGGTGGAGAAAAAGACACATAGATGAACTCTGGGGTGAGTAAGAGACACACAAAGAGGGTAGAGGGAAGTAAGAGACACACAAAGGGGCTAGAGGGAAGTAAGAGAAGCACAAAGAGGGTGTAAGAGACACAGAAGGGGGTTGTAGGAAACACACAAGGAGGAGCAAGACTCACAAAGGGAATCATGGGGGATACAATGCACTAACTGTGTAAAACATTCAGGAGAGGTTTAAGAGACACACAGGTTGTGAGATGCATTTTGGGGGTGGGAGGCAGAAAAAATAACCTTTGTCTTTGTAGCCGAAAATCTTTGAACCAGCCCTGACTACCAATCAATAAAAGCTAACATTCACTGTGCAATACAACCTGAAAGTTGTTGTTGTTTCCAAGAAGAGATCCAAGTGAAAATGATGTCAGAGGCCTCAAGTGATGCTTAGTTTATTATAGCAGCACTTTTCTGTTATTGATTAGTTTAGTACTTCTTGAATGCTGAGAATTCAAACCTCATAGAATGTGTATAAACAAGAAAATATATTCTGATTCTCTAGCCTAATCCAGTAAAATTGTGAGTAATAGCAGGTCACAGACAAAGGTGTCATTTTTAGATCTGCTTCACCAACTGATATATTGCCCAAGCTAGGAAAGTGTTTGAAAAGAGACAGCGTGAGCAAGAAGTAAGGTCAGTAAGGGCTAGAAAAGGTGAAGAGAAGTGTCTGATCTATGTGTGATACAGCAACAGCAGGGGTAAAAAAGGAAAGCTTAATTACTTCTATTAACAAATATAGATGCAAGCAGTGGATTATTAAATTAAATATACAGATGGATGATGATGGTGTTGTAGAAATCTGAAAGTTTTGTTTTGCCATGAGATTAGAGCAAAAGCAAAATAACTATTTTGAAATGTTAGAGTACAAATATATCATGTTCTATGGAGGCATTCATTAGAAAGACCTTTCTTTTTTAAATTGGGGGGGGGGAGGTTCCCAATATGTGCCGCCTGCAGTGATGCTTGGAGCCAGGTTATGATTTTACTCTGGCCCCGGCATTATTAAAGAGCGAGGGAAGGAGCAGTGCTGGAAGAGCAGGAAGATGACAGCAACTCCATTAGACCCCAGAGAAATTATCCGCAATGGACTCCAGGGAAAGGATGCACTCCAAAACTCCCAAAGGTAGGGAGGCTGGGTGAACATAAATAAAAATAATAAAAAAAAAAAAAGCAATTTGTGAGTGTGAGATATTGCGTATGTGTCTGTCAATGAGTGTGTGTCTGTCAGCGTGTGTTAAATTGGTTAGTGAGTGTGTGTAAAATCAGTTAGAGTGGGTAATATTGAGTGTGTGTGTCTGTCTGTCAGTGAAGGTGTGTGTCAGTAAGTGTGTATGTCAGTAAGTGTGTCAAATCAGTGAGTGTGTGTGTCTGTCCATAAATGTTTGTCAATCAGTGTGTCTGTCATGATATTTCAAATCAGTGAGAGCGTTGTAGCAAAAAGTGGACAACACACATGTAACGGCTACCCTGGTATGGTGAGGGTATCAGCCGTTGGGGACATCCTTTTCTTCCCGGCAAGTCGCTGTGTAGTGATGGAGTCGCCTATTCCCTTCTGCTGGATCAGGAGTAGAAGTCAAGTGCAGCTCTGAAAAGAGCTGAGTGATTATACTGCAGAGATTCCCCTTTCAAGAACGAGACGAGGCTACGTTTTGAAGGGTCAAGAAGAACTAAGGATTTATTGACAGACACTCTCTTTTATGTGATTCTGCCCATGCAAGGGAGACACCCACATAATTAACAGTATAACCAATCAAGACAATATACATTCTGTACATCTCCTCCCCTTAGATTACTAAATAACAATTAAAAAGGAACGTATTTTCCCCAAAGTTTGGATATACCCCAGATAGCTTGTTTCTGGGGGACTAACATATTTAAAAATCAGCCCATTCGGTTCAGCCGTTCGGGAGATATGGGACTTGAAAGTTTTGACCGACCGCACGGGCAGAATAGCCGAAAACAGTTCCATGAATGCTGGCCCTGCAGTCGGTCTTAGATCGTGTGTAAAAACTCTCGAACGGCTGGCCATCCGTATGCCATCCTGGGTTCGCTGAAATCCCCATCCATTGCTGAGTCTTTCTACCAAATGCCTTGTCCTGGTCGTTCGGTAGTTTTGGCGTGTCTCTCCCGAAGGTATTAGCGGTGTTCGCCTATTTGAGTGTCCGATTTTAGTTCCAGACACTCGACGGCAAACACCGCTGTTCGGGAGTTAAAATGGCCCCGAACACGTGGAAGTCCCGAAATGGCGGCCGTGCATACAGTTCCCATAGCGTTCGTGCGGTTTTTCCACGAAAATGCCCATCAAGCAGGGAGGTAAATTACTCTCAATTTAGAGTCAGGGTGGCCTGTTAGTACTTAGCAAGCATTCGCATGGAGAATGCTTGTAAAGTCCCGAACTGCATTTTAATCCACAAGTCTTTGCTGAAACTGTTCTTTTTGTTACAACACACATTTACAAGGGATTACTCCCATCAGGGTGCTCCAGACATGGGGAGCAAGATCCCATGACTCCACTGGAGAATTACAAAGATGTCCAGGCACACCTAATGGTTTCTCCAAATGGCAGTCTTTTTTCAGGAACAAAATACAGTTATAATGCTTTGGCTCTTTATCAGTTGTATGTGTCTCTCAGTGAATGTGTGTGTACGTGTGTCTATCAGTGTGTGTCAAATCAGCGATGGTGTGTATGTGTGTCAGTTTCCTCTATTTATAAATGTATGTGTCAATGTCTGCTGTGTATAAATGTTTGTTACATAGTTACATAGTTACATAGATACATAGCTGAACAGAGACTTGCGTCCATTAAGTTCAGCCTTCCTTACATATGTTTTTGAAGTTGATCCAAAAGAAGGCAAAAAATATAGTCTGAAGCGCTTCCAATTTTGCAACAAACTAGGAAAAAATTCCCTCTTGACACCAAAATAGCAGTCAGATGTCTCCTTGGATCAAGCAGCTATTACCCCACTTATTAGAAATTATATCCCTGTATGTTATGTTTTTGCAAGTATTTATCCAGTTGCAGTTTAAACATCTGCATGGACCACCTCTTCAGGCAGAGAATTCCATATCCTTATTGCTCTTACTGTAAAAAACACTTTTCTTTGCCTTAGATGAAATCTCCTTTCTTCCAGCCTCAATGTGTTACCTCGTGTCTTATGTATAGCCCTGTTTATGAATAGATTTCAAGATAATGGTTTGTACTGGCACCGAATATATTTGTATAATGTTATCATATCCCCCTTAGGCGCCGTTTTTCCAAACTAAAGAGATTAAAATTTTTTAACCTTTCTTCATAACTAAAATGCTCCATTCCTTTTATCAGTTTTGTAGCTCATCTCTGCAATTTTTCTAGTGCCATGATATCTTTAAGAACAGGTGCCCAAAATTGCACAGCATATTTAAGGTGTGGTCTTTATAAAGAGGCAAAATTATATTTTCATTCCGAGAATTTATGCCCCTATTTATACATGCCAAAATCTTACTGGCCTTAGCAAATGCAGATTGACATTTCATATTGCTGCCTAATTTGTTGTCTATAACAATTCCCAAATCCTTCTTGTGTGAGGTTATCCCTAATTCACTACCATTTAGGGTGTAAATTGCTTGTGCATTCTTTTTTTTTTTTATTCTTTATTTTGGTTGTTCATGGATGGTACATGACAGCAATTCGTACTGTTAAGCAAGATAAGACGTTTTAAACATGTCAACTCAAGCGAGAATAAAACAGTAGAGCTTAATCTGCACATTTGCTGGATTAAGTGGGTTAACTGTGTAAAGCGTGAGGTGAAAGCACTGTTTGTAAATGCTGTGTTAGATTAAGGGCCCTATGCCCTTGAGTAATAACCATTTATCAATGCCAGCGTATGCTGAAAAGTGAGACAACCTAGCTATATAAACAGATTAGCTTAATATGCAAACCTCAACTTTGGTTGCAGGTGAAGGGGCTTATAAAAGGAGAATCACAGTATTGGGGGAAGACAGATATGACAAAATGAAATGTAAGTGCATAGCCTGGATGCCTTATCAGACCAGCTGAAGATAGTCCTCTCAGCCTATGCCCATGATGGTCAGACCGAGTGCGGGTAGAGACAGCGTGGAATTCTCGCCTCCCGTGTTGCTGCGCTGTGCAGCATCCCCACAGCCCATGTTGTTAGCAGGACCCTGTTTCCCATGTCCATAAGCCTCTCTCACCATCCCTGGGGGAGGGCTTTGGAGTCTTGGGTGACTGTTCTGCTTCTTGGAGTGTGGACTGTGGGTAGGTGCTTGAACCTTCCGGGTTCCCAATTCAGGAGGAGGGGAACTGAAGCTCCAGAGCTCTGTCTGGAGGTAGCTCCATGGGTGCAGGCATCATAGGTGGCTTTCGCCGTTCCTCCCAGCTTCTCCAATACTGCTGGCACATGTCATCAAATCTTAGCAGGAATTCTGCTTCCAAGTTGCTGTGTTGCAGGTAAGGTTGTGCAGGTTTGCCGTCGGCCATTTTGGGGAGGCCGCGTGTGTGCAGTCTTCACTGTTGTCGCCTAGAAGCATTGCAGAGGTAAGAAGT
The DNA here is from genome assembly GCA_933207985.1 of Pelobates cultripes. NCBI lineage: Eukaryota > Metazoa > Chordata > Amphibia > Anura > Pelobatidae > Pelobates > Pelobates cultripes. Next base: position 151,853,675 of record OW240917.1, on the reverse strand, counting down.
CGCCTGGTGGGGGCCAGGATATCCCCTGCCAGCCCAGAGGGGGGAGTACGGGGCACAGACTGACTGCTGGACTAGAAGCCCGGGTGCACCCGACGTAGAGATTGACCTCTTCTCTCGTCAGGGCAGCACCAGGCCACAAAAGGATGGAGGCCGCAACTGCTGCTTTGCGAGGGTTGAGGAGTTATAATCTGCTCCAAAATCGTTCCAGCAATGCATGTTAAGATTGCATATGTGGGTATAGACTGTTTTGAGGTGTTTGCCTCCTTTAGAGCACTTTTACACCAATTTTAGGCTGGAGCTCAATCTGCCTGCGACCTTCCAGGATGGTGTCCAAGCCCGGCCCCCCTGCTTGTGCATTCTTGACCCCAAAGTGCATAACTTTGCATTTCTCTACATTAAATTTAATTTGCCATTTTAGTGCCCAGTCCCCCCAATCTATCCAAATCCCTCTGCAGCAAAGCAATATCCTGCTCACATTTTATTACTTTACAAAGTTTTGTGTCATCTGCAAACACTGATACATGGCTTTCAATGGCTATTTCAAGATAATTTATAAATATGTTAAATAGAAGCGGTCCCAAAACAGAACCCTGAGGGACACCACTTACCACTTTTGTCCAGCCTAACAAATGTACCATTAATGACAACTGGTTGTACTCTATCCTTAAGCCAATGTTCTACCCAAGAACAATAATCTAGACCAATTTCTTTTGCTTTGAAGACTAATCTATTGTGAGGAACCGTATTAAATGCCTTGGCAAAATCCAAGTAGACCGCATTCACTAATCTATACTTCTACTTAGTTCTTCATAGAATGCAATTAGGTTAGTTTGACATGACCTATGTTTCATAAAACCATGCTGATTATTGCTAATAACAAAGTTCTTCCCAATGAATTCCTTAATATTATCCCTTAATAGCCCTTCGAATATTTTCCCAGTCACAGAAGTTAGGCTCACAGGTCTATAATTTCCAGGCAAGGATTTTGAACCCTTTTTAAATATAGGAATGACATCTGCCTCCCCCCAATCCTGTGGTACAATACCTGAAACAAACAAATCTTGAAAAATTAAATACAGGGGTTCACTTATTTCCCCACTTAGCTCTTTAAGTACTCGTGGGTGAATACCATCAGGCCCCGGAGCTTTATTTACATGAATTTTCGTTAACTGCTGTAGCACCTTGTCTCGAGTCATCCAATCACAAGTTATCTGCAAGTTTTTCAGCATTGATGTACTTAAAATACTTTTTGGGGTTGGTTTTGCATTCTTTGGCTATCAATTTCTCATTTTCTAGTTAAGCCACTTTAATTGCCTTTTTGCAAGCATTATTGGCTTCCTTATATTTTATATTGGATGCCTCTGATTTGTCCAATTTAAATGCTTTAAATGGCCTTTTCTTATTTTTAATCTCTTGTTTTACTTCTCTACTAAGCCACATTGGTTTCAATTTGTTTCTTTTATATGTATTACCCAATGGTACATACTGAGAAATGTACCTTTCTAATATTTGTTTGAATAGTTTCCATTTATCCTCAGTGTTTTTTTCACTAAGGAGTTTATGCCAGTCGATATGTTGTAGAGCTGCCCTAATCTTACTGAAACTAGCTTTTTTTAAATTATACGTTTTAGTATACCCCACGTGCTTTTGTTTTTTTGAGTTTATTTTAAAAATTACCATATTGTGATCACTATTTCCCAAATGCTCCCCTACTTGAATGTTGGTCAAAAGATCAACATTGTTTGTTATAACGAGATCCCAACAAGCATCCTTTCTAGTTGGTGATTGTACCAGTTGTGACATAAATGTGTAATTTAACACATTCAAAAACCTAATTCCTCTTACTGAAGTACTAGTCACTCTATCCCGATTTATGTCCGGGTAATTAAAATCTCCAATAATTAACATGTTACCCTGGTTTGCAGCTTTCCCAAATTTTCCCAACAGCTGTTCTTCCTCATTAATATTTACATTAGGTGGTTTATAACATATTCCAACCAATAATTTATTTCCCTTTGTTTGCCCCAAGCAGATATCTACCCATAAAGCTTCCACATTTTCCTCGTCACACTCCACATGCCTAAGATTTGACTTTATCTCATGGTTAACATACAGTTGCAATAAAAAGTATGTGAACCCTTTTGGAATGATATGGATTTCTACACAAATTGGTCATAAAATGTGATCTGATCATCATCTAAGTCACAACAATAGACAATCACAGTCTGCTTAACCCCTTCACGACCGAGGACGGTTCAGGACCGTCATCGGCATTTTTGCCTTGCAGACCGATGACGGTCCTGAACCGTCCTAACGGTCTGAGTTACTTACCTGATCGCCGTCGTTCCCCCGGCGGCGATCAGTGTGGCTCCGGTTGTGGGGAGACTGCCTGCAGCCCAGACAGTCTCCCCACACTGAATTAGGACCCCTGGGGCCATGTGATCGCCCAACAGAGCGATCACATGGTCACAATAGGTGTCCATGTGTCTGCCTGCAGGGGGACTGCCTGTGCTGACAGGCAGTCTCCCTGCATGTGTAAAATAAAAAAATAAAATAACGTTAGTGTAAATAAAAAAATAAAAAAATTATATATGTGTATATATGATATATAGACATATATTATATCTATATAATATATGTCTATATATCATATATATATTGCCATACTAAGTGTATTTTTATATTAATATGTACTTATATTAATATAAAAATACACTTATAATTAAATTACACACGTATATATATAATATATATATAATAACTATATATATTGTATATATATTATTATAAAATATAAATAATAAGTAATTTAAATTAAATAAAAACATTTTAAAATAATAATAAAAAAATTTAAAAAAATTATATATCTATATGAAATTTTATTCTAACTGTATTTTAAAATTAATATATATATATTTATATCAAAATACACTTAGAATGAATTTGTATATATATCTATGTATATATAAATAAATAAAAATAATACTAAATATACATATGTCCATATACAAAATTACATAAATAATTATATAAATATACACATAGACTTCAAATATATAAATATGCATATATATTTAAATTTTACGTGCGTATTTATGTAATATTTTTACATAATTCAGTAATTTTATTGATTGCAATTTGAGGGACCTGCCTGCCAACCCAGGCCGAAATTCCAGAGAATTTAATTTGTTAGCACTGTATTTTACCCTGTAACGTTCTACGACACCCTAAAACCTGTACATGGGGGGTACTGTTTTACTCGGGAGACTTCGCTGAACACAAATATTAGTGATTCAAAACAGTAAAACATATCACAGCGATGATATTGTCAGTGAAAGTGACTTTTTTTGCATTTTCACACACAAACAGCACTTTTACTGATGATATAATTGTTGTGATACGTTTTCCAGTTTTTAAACACTAATATTTGTGTTCAGCGATGTCTCCGAGTAAAACAGTACCCCCCATGTACAGGTTTTATAGCATTTTTGAAAGTTACAAGGTCAAATATATGGGTCAAATATTTTTACATTGAAAATGGCCAGGTTGGTTACGTTGCCTTTGAGAGCGTATGGTAGTCCAGGAATGAGAATTACCCCCATGATGGCATACCATTTGCAAAAGAAGACAACCCAAGGTATTGCAAATGGGGTATGTCCAGTCTTTTTTAGTAACCACTTGGTCACAAACACTGGCCAAAATTAGCGTTCAATTTAGTTTTTTTACTTTTTTCACACACAAACAAATATGAATGCTTACTTTGGCCAGTGTTTTCGACTAAGTGGCTACTAAAAAAGACTGGACATAGCCCATATTGAATGCCCTGGGTTGTCTACTTTAAAAAAAAAATGTACATGTGGGGTGTTATTCAGAGATTTATGACAGATAATAGTGTTACAATGTCACTATTGATAAATTTTAAAAATGTATGTTTTGAAACCGCAGTATTCTACTTGTACCTATAGCCCTATAACATACAAAAAAAAGCATGTAAACACTGGGTATTTTTAAACTCAGGACAAAATTTTAGCAGTTTTTTTCATTCGCTTTTGTAGATGAGTAAAAGAATTTTCAAGTAAAAGTCAAAAAACATGTATTTTTTTCAATTTTTCATCATATGTTTTATTTTCTTTAAATTAAAATACATGAGATTATATAAATAATGGTATGTAAAGAAAGCCCCTTTTGTCCTGAAAAAAACAATATATAATTTGTATGGGAACAGTAAATGAGAAAGCGAAAAATTACAGCCAAACACAAACACCACAAAAGTGTAAAAATATGCCTGGTCGCAAATGTACAACATCGCAAAAACAGGCCGGTCCTTAAGGGGTTAAACTAATAACACACAAAGAATGAAATGTTGCCATGTTTTTATTGAACACACCATGTAAACATTCACAGTGCACCGGACTTCTACTAATTTCTGTGCTTGGTTTGTTGGGATAACCCGTCGGCGTTGCCATTCCGCTTACCGGACCAATATTGGATGGTGAAGTTGAAGGGCTGAAGTACCAAGCTCCCCCGTAATAATCGGCCATTGTCGCCTGTAACCCGGTTAAGCCACACCACCTGGTTTTGGTCAGTCATTAGTGTAAATTCCCATCCATACAGGTAAGTGGTTAGTTTTTTCAAAGCCCACCCAAGGCCAAACACTCCTTCTCAACTGCCACATAGCTCACCTCCCGGGGTAATAGTTTCCTACTGTGGTACGCGACAGGGTGCTCTCCTCCATCTTCTCCCACTTGGCATAGAAATGTTTGTTAGGGACTGGGGAAGCCAACACAGGTGCATGAATTAGTGCTGTATTTAAAGATTGAAACACGGCTTCACAGGTGGGAAACCACAGGACCTGCCTAGGTAAGCTTTTCTTGGTCAAGTCAGTCAGGGGCTTGGCGATAGTACTGTAAATGGGCACAAAGCATCTATAATACCCTGCTGTCCCCAGAAAAGCCAATACTTGGGTCTTAGTGTGAGGAGTGGGCCAGTTAGACACTGATTCAATCTTAGCAGGTTCTGGTTGCTGTTTCCCACACCCCACCTGGTGTCCCAGGTATTGGACTTCTGCCATTCCAAGGTGGCATTTGTCTGGTTTCAGGGTCAGGTCAGCGGCCTGAATCTGATCCAGCACTGACCCTACATGAACTACGTGTTCCTTCCAGGACTCGCTGTAGATTGCAATGTCATCCAGGTACGCACAGGCGAATTCCTGGAAGCCATCAAGGAGCCTATCCACCAAGCGCTGAAAAATGGCCGGGGCGTTCTTCATCCTGAATGGCATGACCTTAACTGGTATAAACCAAACAGGGTGACGAAAGCCAACTTGGGGATAGCCTCCTTGGCCCGGGGAATCTGCCAATATCCTTTGCAGAGATCTATAGTAGTCAGATAGCATCCCCTGGCTATTCAATGTAAGAGTTCATCTACCTGGGGCATCAAGTAGGCATCTGTCGTGGTCCGATCGTTTAGTTGACGGTAGTTCACGCAGAAGAATGGTTCCATCTTTCTTGGGTACAAGGATTACCGGTGAAGCCCATGGACTATCTGAGGGTTCAATAACCCCTAGCTTCAACATCTCTTAGATTAACCCCCGCATTCCATTTTGGACAGCTTCAGTAATACGGTAGGGTGGTTGCCGTAGTGGGGTCTGCGTAGTGAACCCTGGTTCCTGGGAGAATGTCTGCCTCTTGCCTTCTAGTAACTGGCGGACCTGATCCCTCTCTACAGAAGTTAATCTGTCTCCTAACTTTACCTGGCTAAGGAGGCCAGTCAGAGAATCCATCTCCAATAAGGGGAAGGCTGTCGGTCCTCTGTGGCTGGGGCACATACTGCAGCTATGTCTTCCTGTCTTTCCTGATATTCTTTTAACATGGATCACAAGGATCACAGCTGGGAATTACATATACGTGGTGTCACATAATTGTTCCACCACTCTGTAAGGGCCTGCCATGCCACCTGTAACTTATCTTGTTTGGTGGATTTTAGCACTAGGACCTTTTGGCCCACCCGGAACATACTTTTGCGAGCTCCCCGATCGTACCAGACCTTCTGTCTCCCCTGGGCCGCCTGGAAGTTTTCCTTTACCATCTGAGACAACTTCTCCATGCGGTCCTGGAGTTCCAGCACATATGGCACTATGGGGGTTCCCTTGTGTTCCGTTCCCCTTTTCCAGTGTTCCTGGATGAGATCAAGGGGATCTCGGACCCTTCTCCCATAGAGCAACTCAAAAGGAGAGAACCCAGTAGATTCCTGAAGCACCTCTTGATATGCAAACAAGAGGTGAGGCAGGAATTGCTCCCAGTCTCTGTACTCATCAGTAAAGGTCCTCAGCATTTGTTTGGGACACGTTTACAGAGACCGTTAGTCTGGGGGTGGTATGGTGACCTGAGTAGGGGCTTGATACCACAGATCTTCCATAACTAATGAGTAAGGTCTGCGGTAAATTGAGTCCCTTGGTCGGAAAAGATTTCCTTTGGAAACCCTACTCTAACTACAGTGTCTGCCTGAATGTTCGAGAGGGCGACGGCTTCTAGGTAGTGTAGTCATACACAGTAAGTATATACTTCTTACCGGATGTACTTGGTCTGGGTAGAGGATGTGTGGGTCACTAGATCGACTGCTATCCGACTGAAGGGTTCTTCAATAATGGGCATGAATAGCAGCCGGGCCTTGGGGTGATCCCTCTTTTCCCTACTCACTGACAGATGTTGCATGTCCTGCAGTATTGTCGCACATCCCCAGAGACCCCCGTCCAAAATAAATTCTGGGTTACTCAATGGGAGGTGCGATGTACTCGCAGGTGTCCGGCTAGAGGTATATCGTGCCCAATCCGAAGAAGCTCCAACCGGTATTTCCTGGAAACCACCAGTTGACGCTTCTGGGATGGGGCTGCTAATGTATTGTGAGTCTCCATTAACCGATACAGTCTATCTTGTTCCCAAATAAACCTCTCTCCCCCCAGTCCTCCTTGCTCCGTTTTCTGCCTTGGCCCTATTCGTGTGGAGGGTCGGATCTTCCCTGGTCTCCCTGCCAAACTCTCCTGGGTGTCCCAGTCTAATGGGGTAAGTTATATAACCCCCAAGTTCACAGTGCCGGATCGGGATCCCCAATCCTGGTGAACGTGGGAAGTGGGAATGCGAAAAACAGCTCCCCTAGCCACCCGGACAGCTACAGTTTGTCCGGTTTGTGCCTTATCATGGATCAAGTGGCACTGTATCAATGTCAGTGTAGCTCCAGTGTCACGTAATCTTTGGGCCGACTGCCCATCTACAAGTACAACCTGTCGGTGGTGTTGGCATTTGTCCTGGGTAGCTACTTGCACGGGGTCAGCCTCATATAGTTCCCCCAAATATTCCTCCGGGTTGACCTCAGCCTCCGAACAGTGAGCAGCCAGGGTGACCCCACGAGGGCCTTGGAGGTTCCAGGGAGCAATCACTGCGTACATGGCCCCACTGGTGGCAACAGTGATACTTAATCTTGGGCGGAGCAGGTTGGGACCTAGGTGGTCCCCGGTATGGAGTGGGTCCTTGGGGTACTGGAGATCGGAACTCTGTGTGAGGGGGCAGTCTCACTGTATTCTGCTATATCCACCTGGCATTGATGTACTTATCGGCCAAGCGGGCAGCTTCAGGCAAGGTAAGTGGTCATCGGTCGCGGATGGAGGGAATTTAAGAAATGCTCAAGGAGGAATAGCTATAGTACATCTGTAACGGCTACCCCAGTGGAGAGGGTGTATCAGCCGTTGGAGACGTCCTTTTTCCCGGCAAGATGCTGTGCAGTAATGGACTAGCCTTCTTTCTATCAGCTGGATCCAAGTAGAGAGAGAGGTAGAGCTCTTAAAAGAGCTAGTGATTAGCTGAGCAGGTTCCCTTACAATAATGAGACAAAGTTACGTTTTGAAGGGTAAAGTAGAACTGACTGTACTGGCACATACAGCCTCTTTTATTCACATTCTACAAACATAGTACTGCCCACAGGGTTTTGAAGAACAACCAATCAACACATTACAACACAGCTAACACTCCCATTCATTACATCAGAAATCCTCCCCTCTGCCTGTGATACAATTATCTCAACACAATAGACTAACTTAATTATCACAGGCAGGAAAATACATTATTATAAAACATATCACAGGGACCCCAAAACGTGCAATAACCCCATTAATAAACAAATATATCCCTGGAACCGGGGGATCTGGGTGAACCACATATCCCAAATTCACCCAGATCCATTCAGTAGTTTGGAAGATACGGTTTAATGCAGATTCCGCAGAACATATACAGGCTATATGAAAAATGATTACTGTTAAATGTGTCCCCTGTTCTGTAGTTTAAAACTACTGAACGATGTCTTTGTGCACCAAATACCGGCGAGATGGCACCGTGTAGAAAAGTCAAAACAGTGCCTGTGAGTTAAAATGGCCGCCATCCATTGTTCTCAGCATGTGCTTCATCCATTGTTCTCAACATGTGCCTCTGATACCTGAAATGGTGGCCGCCCAGTAACTCCACAGTTTGTCTGGTAGTCTATCCAGCCGAACCAACAGATGAAACACATGGGGAACAGTGCAACAAACAAAGGGAATCATAAAAAATATGGACAATAGTCATATTTGTGCACAATCTTCAGTTTTGTTACAGGGCACAAAACAGTTAAAGGGCCACACAGTCTTTGTTCTTAGGTACAGGTAATGTGGATGAGGGCAAAAAACAAACAAAGGGTAGAGGTTCCCAGGCAACATGGTAGGGGTTTGTTACAACATCCTTTCCAGACACAGCTTGGCATCCAGCGACCCAGTGGGATGCCGTATGGTGGAGGCGACATGTCCCTTCAGTGTAAGAGACCCATTCTTGCTTCTTAGATTCCCAGAATCGCCGACGGTACGCCTTCGGGGTAACTGCACACCGGGCGAGCAGAGCTTGCTTGATGACATGGTAGTGGTGTATATCCTCGTCAGGTAGAGCCCATTCATGCGTGGGTACTTTGTGCAGGGCACACTGTCATAGAAAATCGTCAAGATAGCTATCTATCTCTCCCTCTGCCTCTTGGAAGTCTTTGCTGAAAAAGGGACTTTTTTACGCTATGTAGACGGTATCGTGGGGGCCACAGCTGTGTTCCCTGCTTGCTGTAATTCGGCCAGCCGCAACTGATGTTCCCGTTTCTCCTGGGCTTCTTATTTCACCACTTTGAACACCTTGTAAATAAGCTCTGTAGTAGGATTTGGCCCATATAATGCCAGCCTCAGCCGTACGGACCGTAGTATTTCGTCTTCTTCTGTGTTCGGGACAATTGGTTCGGCCATTGCAGCTATTCGGTATAATTCCATTCATTCAGCAATTAGTTCCTTTCACAGTCGGTTACTGGCAGTACGACCACGGCTTTCCAATAAATCTTTCAGAGTAAGTCATTTTAGCTTTTCCTATTGATTATTCATTCATTCAGCATTTCCTCTGGGGTTACAAGGACCATCTCATGGATGCCACCAAATGTGGAGGCCACTTCGAGAGAAGAGGGGTTTCTGCCACCAGAGATGTCCTTTCCCCTAGTCTGAGCAATGCTGAAGTATTTCCTAAGCAGTTATCCCAAGCGGTAACCAAAGCAGGTCTAGCAGTTCTCTACAATCACAAGATGAGGCTATGTGTTGAGGGTAAGCAGGAACTGATTTTAATGGGACCAAACACAGACTTTTATGTGAATCCCAATGCAAGGGGTTTCCTTTTACATATTCCATGGGTATTCCCCACTGGACCTGAGAGTCGACTGCTACAAAGTAAACAACATAATTACATTACTTCTCAGGTCCAGGCCATATAGATCAAATACACCCCAAAGTAGACATTTAACAATTAGGTACCCCCTCATGTTCTAAATCCCCAGATAGCCTGGATCTGAGTGCACAACATATACAAAAAGCGCTCAGATCCCACAAACGTAACCGAAACTCCACTGGGGTATAGTTTAGACCGACTGCACACAAGTCATCTGCCCAAAAGAGTTCAATAGCTTCAGGCTGAGCGGTCAGTCTCTTTCGGGAGTACAAAACATAATAAAATACCAAAAGTATTTGTTCGTATAAGAGTTGGTTGTGTGTCCCTCGTTCGGGAGTTTGTTTCTACTGAACACCGTTTTAGTGAGTCAAATTAAACCAATCAAACTTGGGGCTCGAAGTCCCAGTGGTGTTCGTGCTGTCGAGGGGCCGATTTTAGTTACATACACTTGACAACCAAACACCTCTGTATACGTTCGCGAAGTCAAGATGGACGCCGCCTCGTGTTTGTCCATACGTACGACGGCCACCCTGTTGACCACTAAAAATGTTGGTAATTGTGGTTTTCGAAAGTGTGAAAAGAGGTCAGGCAGGTTAATGAGCGGCACATGACTGTTCTGGGTGGACAATCCATTTGGTACATAGTACCGAATACTATGACCGCCATATTAATAAAAGGGAGGTTAAATCCTCCGGCATGCCCCTACTTGAGGCATGGGGGAATGTCACCTAAACAAATTTAAAAGTACTAGTGACATGGGCAGCTATTGTTGCCCACTCATTAGTGCAATAAGGGGGGACCTGGCAGATTCCCCCATTGTGGAAAACACAAATAACTAAAAAGGGGGGGAGCATTTTGTGACCCGCAGGTGGGGGCTATTAATATAAACTGGGGGACCTAATGTCCCCCCTGGTCCCCACCCATGAGCGGCGGGTGGTGACCCTAATTAATTAAAGGGGGGACCCTAAATAAAAAAAATAATGGGGGGGTGGATGGGGACCCTAAATAAATAATGTTGGGGACCTAATGTCCCCCCATGTCCCCACCCGCAGGTGGGGACCCTAAATCAATAATGAGGGGGATCTTATGTCCCACTGATTGGTTAAATCAGTGTACCCCCTAGAGTGAGTGTGGAAACCATATAAGACAGAAGAAGCAGGTAAATATGGAAAAAAATATTTACCTGCTTTTTCAGCCAAAGCGATGCAACCGTCAACTAAAACTGTTGAATGAGATACTTGTCTTAGAGTAATGTATGTCCCTTTAAGGAGACACTAGGACATCCATACATATTATCAACAATGTTTAGAGTAATGCTCACTAAAACTTTTAAAATTAAAAAAAAAAATTATAGAAATCAATATTTTCCGTTTTAATCAACAGTTGCAAGTGACTGTAAGCCCCTTTTCCCACTAAATAAGTAAATAAATGGCAATTTATTTATCAAACATTGCAGGTATTAAGACATTTAAAAATAATATAGCATTTAAATCCTTTATTAGTCTTTGATAATTGCGTATATAATTTGCATAGCCTTGGTACAATATATGTACCATTTTTAAAGAAAACACGAGTGAGCAGGTAAAACACATTTCTTTTATTTCTTATGGGATTCATATTCAACTGCAGGTTACAACAGGCAAAATCATAAAACAAAACATGGCAACAAAGAAAAATATGAAATGAACCCTGTTCAAAAGTCTGCATAGCCTTATTGGTTAATTCTGTGTATTGCCCCCTTAAGCATCAATGACAGCATGCAGTCTTTTCAAATAGTTGTCTATGAGGCATTTGTCTTAGCAAAATGCCTCCAGGTAATGCAAAGTTTTTGGTTGTTTTCCATAAATCGCATGTTTAAGATCTTCCCAGAGTGACTTGAAGATATTAAGGTCTGCAGACTGTGATGGCCACTCCAGAACCTTCACCTTTTTCTGCTGTAACCATTAGAGGATCAACTCGCCCTTGTGCTTAGGGTCATTGTCATGCTGGAAAGTCCAAGAGCGTCCCAGAAGAATGCAGAAGAATACAAATTGTCTACCAGTATTTTCTGATAACATGCTGCATTCATCTTGCCATCAGTTTTCACAACTTTCCCTGTGCCTTTAGAGCCCCAAAACATCAGTGAGCAACAACCATGCTTCACATTATGGATGGAATTCTTTTCACTATAGGCCTTGTTGACCCCTCTCCAAACATAGCGCTTACAGTTGTGGCCATAAAGCTCTATTTTGGTCTTGTCACTCAAAATTACAGTGTGACAGAAGCTGTGAGGCATGTCAAGGTGTTGTTGGGCATTTGGAAACCAGGTTTTTTTGTGGCATTGGCGCTGTAAAGGCTTCTTTCTGGCAACTCGACCATGCAGCTCATTTTTGTTCGTATTGTGCTCCTTGAAACAACCAGACCGTCTTTTTACAGAGCAGCCTGTATTGCTCCAGATGTTACCTGTGGGTTTTTCTTTTTATCCCGAACAATTCTTCTTGCAGTTGTGCCTGAAATCTTTATTGGTCTACCTGACCTTGGCTTGGTATGACATCAAGAGATCCGCACATTTTCCACTTCTTAAAAACTGATTGAACAGTACTGACTGGCATTTTCAAGGTTTTGGATATATTTTTATAACCTTTTCTATCTTTATAAAGTTCCCTTACCTTGTTATGCAGGTCTTTTGACAGTTCTTTTCTGCTCCTTATGGCTCAGTATCTAGCCTGCTCAGTGCATCTACGTGAGAGCTAGCAAACTCATTAACTATTTGCAAATTAAAAAGCCACAGGTGTGGGAGATTAATTTTTAATTGCCATTTTAACCTGTGTGTGTCACCTTGTGTGTCTGAAACAAGGCAAACATTCAAGGGTATGTAAACTTTTGATCAGGGCAATGTGGGTGATTTCCATTATCATTTAGATTTAAAAAGGAACCAAACAACTATGTGATAATAAGTGTCTTCATAGAAAAATGAAAACATAGAAACATAGAATGTGACGGCAGATAAAAACCATTTGGCCCATATAGTCTGCCCAATTTTCTAAATACTTTCACTAGTCCCTGGCCTTATCTTATAGTTAGGATAGCCTTATACCTAGCCCATGCATGCTTAAACTCCTTTACTGTGTTAACCTCTACTACTTCTGCTGTAAGGCTATTTTATGCATCCACTACTTCCTGATATTATTTTTAAACCTTTGCCCCTCTAATATATATATATTTCTGCTTTTAATGTAATGTGTTTAGGGGTTTAATAGTTAGGGTAAAGGTTTGAGATATGTTACCTAGGGCATGGCTGCCCAAAAGGTAGATCCACAGATGTTCTAAAATTACAAGTCTCATGCTACTTTGCATGCCTTTAGCATGTATTTAGAATGGCATAGCATCATGGAAGCTGTAGTTTTTGAACATCTGGGGATCTACCTTTTGGGCACCCCTGACCTAGGGTGTATATGATTAAACTGAGGAGTTATAGTTGTGGTATATAGAAGTGTTTAGAATTATTCAGTTTAGGGCACGGGTTGGGTTAAGTTTAGTATTGGGGTACATGGGGTGTTTAATGTTTAAGATGAGCTAAAGATGATTAAGATAAAGGTTTTTTTTAGGTTTAGGCTTTGAGTTCTCAAAAGAACATTATAGTGTTAGGAATACAAACATGCATTCCTAACACTATAGTGCTAGAGTTGTTGTTTAAGTGACTGCCTCTCTCCTCTTTGTAGTAAACTTACCTTTTCTCCCTCAATGACCTTGTCTTGCCACGGCTGGTCCGGCTTCCATGGCTGAGATCCTCAGTCCCATAGAAAAGCATTGGGAGGCTATTGTGCATGATGATCCCCATAAGTTATTTTTTTACTTTTTAATGGATTGGTTTGGCTAGCAAGTCCTATACATTCAATGTAACATCCTAATCTGTCTGTAACACAGACATTTCCTCAGATAGGCTATAATAATCTCACACCTATCTTGTCCAATATGCACTCATTTATCTCATTTTATAGTTGCATAGCTGTCTAGGATGAGAAAAGACTAAAGTTAATCAAGTTTAACCCTGAAGCCCATTTTTTATTGATCAAAAAGAAGGCAAAACATTGTGTCATTTCCAATTATTCCACAATATGAAATCCTTTCATAACTCCAAAATGGCAATCAGATTTACTTGACCAACAACCTGTTTATAAACATATGACATATATCCTAGAATATTCTGTTTATGTAAAAAAAAGCATCCAAGCTAGACGTGCAATTTGTTTAGTTCCGAATGTAAATGTCCAAAGTGCTGAATTTCGGAAGTGCCGAACCGAACTGAATTGCAGAATTGCCGAATTTTGGAAGTGCCGAAGTGCTTCCGATTTCTGAGCAGTGGCAAAACAGGAGAGGGAGGGAAAATTATGGGAATGATGACAGGAATCTAACCCTAACCCTATCCCTAACCTACCCATAAACCCTACCCCTGACCGTAACTCTACCCCTAACCCTAGATGTGTAAGTGGTTGTTGTGGTTAGGGGTTGGGGTAGGGTTGAAGGTAGGGTTAGGTTTAGGGGTAGTGAATTGCCAAAGTCCCGAACTGCCAAAGTCCCGAATTGACGACGTCCCGAATTTCAGAAGTGCCGAACCAAACCAATTTTTTTTGCCCATGCACATCTCTAATCCAAACCTTTTTTACAATATCTATAGAATCTGATAATACACATTCATAGGCAGAGTATTCCACATTTCTTTCTTCTGCTGTAAACGAAAATGCCTTTCTACTACCGCTTGTCTGTTGTATATTCCTGCTAATGAACAGATTAGCACATAGCAGTTTGTACTGCCCCTGTATAATTGTATCATACCTCGTCTGAGGCACATGTTCTTCTAAAGAAAACAATTCCAGTTTCTTTAGCCTTTCCTCATAACTAATGTTATCCAACCCCCTTACTAGTTTTGTAGATCGCCTCTGCACTTTTTCTAGTTCTGCAATATGCTTTGTTAAAACTGGTGCTCAAAATTGTACTGCATATTCAAGTTCTTACCATTAATTTGTCAAGAGGCAAAATTATATTTGGTTCATGTAAATCAAAACCCCTTTTTACACACAAAAGCACCTTACTAGCTCTTGCAACGGCAGACCAGCATTGCATACTGTTGCCTGGTTTGTGATCTATAATTGTTCCTAAGTTCTTTTCATTTAATGTTATCCCCAACTCAAATTAATTTCATGTATAAGTGGCTTGTGGGTTCCTTATTCCAAAATGAGAACACTTACCACTTTTTGAAAAATTCTATTTACAACTACTCTCTGCAGTCTGTCTTTAAGCCAGTGTTCTATCCAAGACACATTTTTTTGTCTAAGCCAACTAATTTAAGTTTTACAAGTAACCTTTTGTATTAGTACCCTTTTGTTCTGAGTTAAACTTTTGAACCTTTTATAAATATATGCACTATATCTACTTATCCCCTGGTATAATTCATGGAAAGAAGATAATCCTGTAAAATGAAAAGCAGTGGTATGGATGGCATGCTAATATTTATCACAGGATGCAATTGACCCTTATGATTTAAATGTTTTGAATGCCATTTTCTTATCTTTTATCATTTGAGTTACCCTTGCACTAAGCCACATTGGTTTAAAGTTGATTCTTTTATATTTGCTTCCCAATGGTATGTATTGAGAAATGTACTTTTGTAGAATTTGTTCAAAGAACACAGAATTTATCCTCTGTGCTGTACCGGTGAATATTTCCTGCCAGTGAATTAGTTGTAAAGATGCATTAATCCTGTTGAATTTTGCATTTAAAAAAAAATAAAAAAATTTGTACAGCCCATATACTTGTTATATTTAATTTTTTTAGTTAATCTCAAATTATACCATATTACTTCCCAAAAGCTCCCTAATTTGAATGTTTGAAAATAAGTGAACATTATAAGTTATTACAAGATCCAGACAAGCATCTCTTCTAGTTGGCACCTCTACTAATTGAGACATTAAATTATCGTTATTCAGGTTAAAAAAATTTTTTTCCCTTAACTGTAAAATTTTCTCTGGCCCAATCAATGTTTGGATAATTAAAATATTCTATGATTACTACATTATCTAGTTGTCCAGCCTTATTAATTTGAGATAGCGGTTGCTCCTGCCCATCGGTATTAATATTTGTGGGCTTGTAACATATTTGTACTATTAATGTATATCCCCTGTTTCCTCCTATGCATATTTCTACTCATAGGTCTTCCACATCATCGCATGTATCATCACATACAATTTATTTAACACTTGTTTTCAAATCAGATTTAACATAAAGAAATGCCCCACCATTTTTCTATTTTTCTACCCTTTCTAAATAATGTATATCCATTTAAATTAATAGCCCAATCAAGTGTTTCAACCCACCAAGTGTCATAATCCCAGTTATGTCATATTGCTCCCAGTATGCCAATATCTCAAGCTCTCCCATCATCCTAAACAAACCTCTTGCATTAGCAGACATTTAAAGTTACCATTTGTATCTTGAACTTTATTTGAACAACATGTAATTAATACCTTCTTGCTCTGTCTACTAATGTTACCCCCCATCTTCACTCTCCTTGACTTCTGCTGAATTTCCTCTCTTTTCTATACTATATACTTCATTTACCCTTTTTTAACTTAACACACCACGCCATCCTCTCCCCCAGCACAAATTACCCTCTTGCACTAAGGTGTAATCCATCATGGCTATAAAGATCATACATAAGTGCAAGAATCTGTGCAGTGCTCTTAAAAAAACCAAACCCTTCTTTAAAACTTTAGCTATGCATTGCCCTCTGTAATCTACCGCTGCCTTTTCACTGTAATGCATGGCACAGGTAATATCTCAGACAATATCACCTTGGAAGGCCTCTTCTTAAGTTTACTACCTAATTCCCTGAACTCATTCTTTAAGATCCTCCATCTTCCTCTAACTTTATCATTGGTACCAATATGTACCATGAGAGCTGGGTCATCCCCAGCCTCTCCCAATAATTCCTCCACTTTGTCAGCAACATGCAAGACCCAAGCACTGGGGAGACAGCTGCTGAGTTGATGCGATAAGAGTGGCAAATTACTTTGTGCAATTTTTGAATAATAGATTCCCCTACCACCACAACCTGCTAGCCTTTCCTCCATTCTGCATTCCATCATTACTAAAGAAGCTGTCCCCCCAGCTGTTAGAAGGAGCAGCTTCCTCCAGCACACACACACACACAAATACAAGTGCATATATACAGCCAGTGATACAAACATGCACATATGCACTCTGATACATTCACATATGTTCACTTGATACACAATACACATACATACTATGTACACGCACATAAACACTGATGTACTGAGACACACAATGACACACAGACAAACATGGATACATTGACAGATACACTCACAAAATCACAGTGTGTGTCTGGCAGTGTGTACTGGTACTTGTGTGTGCATGTCTGAAATTGTGTAGTGTGTGTTTCTGACAGGGAGTATCATTGGGCCTCTGTGAGTGTATATCTGTGTGTATGTGTCTCCGTGACTGTGCCTGCAATACATATCTGTTACTGTGTATTTCTATATCTGGGGACACATGTATCTCTGTGTCTGGGAGCGTATGTGTGGAGGGAGCTGCTTGCATTGTATTGTGTGTATGGGGGGACTTCTTGTGGTCTTGCTGTGTGTGTTGTGTGTGAGTGGGGATAGTGTGAGTATGACGGTTATTGTCTGTGGGGAGGTGCCTGTGTGTTTATGAGGTGACTGTGGCAGTGTGGTTGTAGAAAAGAATCCAGGCACTCCAAGGTATTCCAACAAATAGGCAATTTTATTGGACCCAAGCGCCAAAAAACAAAGTTTTGACCCCTTAGGGCCTTTGTGGCAGTGTGGTTGTGACAGAGTGAGTATGACAGGGTGACTGCAAAAGTGTAAGTGTGACTTTTACAATGTGAATGTGTGAGGGATGAGTTTGGGGAGTGACTGTGTGTGAGAAGTTAGTGTGTGGGGTGACTGTGACAGGGTTACTAAGTGTGTTGGGAGGTAGAGGGTGGTGACTGTGAAAGGGTGACTGAGTGTGTGAATGTGGGAGGGGGTGATGTGACAGGGTGACTGAGTGTGTGGGGGAGGGGAGATGATGTGACAGGATGACTGTGTGTGTGTGTTTGGGAGGGAGGGTTGATGTAACAGGCTGAATGTGTTGGGGTGTGGATTGTATGTGGGGAGGCTGTATTTTCCTGTTGAGCCTCTCAACACATCGCTGCTTGGTTTGTTTTTAGGTGAACCCTGCTTATCTCAATCTGCTCACTCTTTCAGCCACCCTCCAATTGCTCTCACTGGAGAGTGGCTGGCTTCTCTAACTCACTGTTCCCTTTCAGATTGATGCACCTCCGGCTGGCCGCACAGTGGATAGGTGAATATAGACAGTCACATTGCATTAATCTCTCTGCAAGTAGTCTTGCACTTCAACTTATTGGTGTTATTGTCCGGTGCTTGTTAGTATTCATAGACCAAAGTTATATTCAGATAGCACTCCCAAGAC
This sequence comes from Pelobates cultripes, assembly GCA_933207985.1. Taxonomy (NCBI): domain Eukaryota; kingdom Metazoa; phylum Chordata; class Amphibia; order Anura; family Pelobatidae; genus Pelobates; species Pelobates cultripes. Next base: position 151,835,409 of record OW240917.1, on the reverse strand, counting down.
TCCAAAGCATTAAAGTAAAATGCAGCTTTTATTGCTCAAAATTAAAAGATCAACGTTTCAGTTTGTAATTCAAACTTTCATCTGGATACATACATGCATACATACATTATAGAGTGCTGTACGATTTAAAATCATTGTTTAGTGAATAAGCGAGTGCGCTGAATTGTGTATTTTGTATGTTGTGTGTACATATATATATGTAACTGTCCGCTTATTACTTTAAATCCTTGTTCAGCACTGACTGCCACAAGCGGAGCCTTTCTGCCTTCCTCTTGTTTCCCTGGGAAATGTTTGATCATCAGACCCCCCTCCTTCCTCTAGTTTTGGAGGCAAAAGGCTCTCTATGACTCAGCATTCAGATGCAAGCAAGCCAGGAGCACCTCGCGGGAATGCAATTGTTACTGAGGTATTTCTAAAGTGTAAAGTTGCACCCCTTGGCAAGCGGAGCGAGGTACGCAGTAAACATGCATGGTCTATAAAAGTATATATGTTCTTAGGCATAAATTGTGTCCGTGCTGTTAGTTAAAAGATATGCTATAGATAATCCAAATGTTTGTATATTATGTATTGTAACCCAAATCCTTGTATATATAGTCATGTTTCCTTAGATGTTTAATGTAATTTAGATATGTGTGCAGACAACTGAACTCCACCTTGTATCTCCACATTTGTAATTCTGCTGTAACCCCCTTTTGGTGATCTCTGTAAACAAATGTATTGTATGTCTTTTTACAGTTTTCACGGTGATTATGGTTCACTGTGCTCAAGGTGTGCAAGAGATTAATGTTGGTGATGTTCAACCCATCTTTATTCCGCTATCTCCCTTCACCCCCTTGTTACTCTCTCCCCATCACCCTAACCCCCCTTTTGACACCTACTCTGCCTCTTACGAAATCCTTTATGTGTTTCTCTCTATCTCCCTAAACCCACGTATGTCTTTCTCTCCACCCGTTATTTACTTGATGCCAAAGGGGCTACTATTATATATAAAGGCCTGGCCTGAAGTTGTGGGTGGGGCGTATGGACATTTAAAAGGGACTCTACCTTTTCCTAACTTACTGTGATTGGTCCAACGATCTGCTGCATCACAGACCGCTATTTCCCGCCAAGAAACGCTGGTGTCCCGCTATCCTGGTTACCGTGTTTTTTTTCTGCTCAAGCTCCTCACCCTGCTTACTCTCCCTATGTTCCTGGCTTTCAGCAAGTAGACGGCGCGCTCCTCTGTGACATCACTTTGGTCGGCATGTGGTTGGGTAAATAATAGCTTACACAGGCTGCCCAGCCTGCACCTGCACCACACCATATGCCTCCTTCAATATATCGTTAGGGGGGAGCTCAATCACACCACGAGGTTGCTCGGTCAGGCAGTTAACGGGCACAGAGGCTCTACGGCAGTATAGAGCCTCTGTGTCCTAGGACCTCAGACACATGGGGAGGAGGTTGGGTTGTCCATTCGCCTGGCTCTTAGGTCCTGAGGAACCCACGGAAGGAGGCTAGCTACGCACCTTGGTTCCCACATTCATGTTGCACCCAACACCACTCTTCACATAAGCAGATTTTACAAGGTTGTGTCTCCCTCACTGTGTCAATATGCAATCCATCATTTCAATTCCCCCTCTTGAGTGTCCCCTCAGGATCCTCATGTCTCCCAATGTGAGGAACCATGGGGTTAGACTTATACCCAGTAATTCCTACTAATCATTGCCATGTCAACTATTATATGTATAACGTATTGCTGAGGAAATGGGCAAGCTACTAATATGTCATTATTATACGCACTTACAAGGCACAATTTATTATTCTTTTGGGATATGAAGTAAGGATATGTTGTGCACATTGATATTCTCAGCAGAACTGAGTGGCTTTATTTGAGATATATGGTATAGGTATTGGAATGGTTGCATTATTCCCAGTTACAGGCGATATCAGGGCTGGACTGGGAGAAAAATTCGTCCCGGGCATTTTTTTATCACAGCGGGCAACTGAGAAGGGGGTGGGGCAGAGAGGGTGTGTTTCGTCATCACCAATTACAAACACGCCCCCTCTCAAAGTGAGCATGCTGGTTCAATGCTGTTCCAGGGCAGACAATGCGCAGAACTCTGCTAAAGAGCTCTAGCATGAGAAAAAAAGCCCTGTATTTGTTCTGCACAGTGTTTTAGGGGTGTAGTATGTGTTTGTTTACAATGAATCTAGTGTGTTTATAAAGGATCCAGAGTGTGTATTTTAGAAATGTAGTGTGTGTGTGTGTGTGTGTGTGTTGATGGTGCAGTGTGTGTGTTTACAGGAGTCTAGTGTGTGTTTGAAGGGCCCAGAATGTGTAGAAGATCTAGTGAGTGTATGTATATAACGGATTCAGAGTGTATAAAGGGATCTAGTGTGTGTATATGATCCAGAGTTGGGTAGGGGATCTAGTGTGTGTCTGGAACGTAATGTGTTTAGGAGTGCAGTATGTGTGTGTATATATATGTGTGTGTATATATATATACACACACATACTGCACTCCTAAACACATTACGTTCCAGACACACACTAGATCCCCTACCCAACTCTGGATCATATACACACACTAGATCCCTTTATACACTCTGAATCCGTTATATACATACACTCACTAGATATATATAAATATGTTCGGAAGTATTGTGTGTATGTGTGAGGGGTGCAGTGGGTGTCTGTGAGGGATGTAGTGTGTATGTGAAGGGTGCAGTATGTGTGTTTGAGGGGGGCTGTGTGTGATGTGTGTGAGGGAGCTGTTTATGATGTGTGTGAGGGTGCTGTGTGTGATGTGTGTGAGGGTGATGTTTATGATGTGTGTGAGGGTGCTGTGTGTGATGGGTGTAAGGGTGCTGTGTGTGATGTGTGTGAGAGTGCTGTGTGTGATGTGTGTGTGTGAGAGTGCTATGTGTGAGAGTGCTATGCGTGATGTGTGTGAGAGTGCTGTGTGTGATGGGTGTGAGAGTGCTATGTGTGAATATTAGAAGGGATTGAGGCGGTTTGGGGGGGTAAAAAATAAAATAAGCAGGCATTAAATTCCCCCCTCCTTTCTTACCTTTAGTCTGGGAGGGGGGGACTGGCACGGGGGTACCTGGGAGGTGGGGGGGAGGGGCACTCTCACGCCATCCCTGGTGGTCCAGTGGTGAGTGAACTCTAGCCTGCAGGCTAGAGTTCACTCTCGCGAGATACGGTCGCTCCGGATCTCGCGAGAGGAACCCAGTGAAGCTGCAAGATAGAGCTCCGCCGGGTCCTCTCCCTCCATAGCCCCAGGTCTGTCCAAGTGGGCCGGTGAGGGAGATCTTCGATCTCCCCACCGGCCCTCCATGGAATACAGTGGAATACACATGGAATACACTATCCGAGCGCCGGCCCTGCATAGACCGGCAGGGGATGACCTGGGACCTCCCCTGCCGGCCTCGGGCCATGGACATTGCGGCCCACCGGGCATTTGCCCGGTGTGCCCGATGGCCAGTCCGGGCCTGGGAGATATCCTATCATAACCTCTTTTCTGATGAATTTCCACTGATCTGCCATAACTATAATTATTTCTTATCTGAAGTAGATTAACGTGGTTCTGCAGTAAATCATCAATTATGCATCTATTAGAACATTTGTCCTGTCCTTAAGTGGTCTTGCAGTCTATCCAGATGATCTCTAGTAGTATGTCATGTCAAGTTTATTGTCATGTACAAGGTACCTGTTAGCGACTCTTCACAAACTCTATCCTAATACCTAGGTGAGTTTCCTATCATATACAGGTCTTATACATCCATATATGGGTCTTATCTGCTTACATTAGTTCTGTTGACAATAGTTTACCATTTTCCATTTGATTTAGGCCTCCCTCCTTAATCAAGATCCCTGTTTTGTCGTACGGCTGACCTTTCGGGTACTCACTTTACCAGCAGGTACGAGACTCCCGGGCCCCCTCTGTTGGCCTGAATTTTCTATATGGTTACTGGCTGATAGGGAAGTAGATGGCCACTTAGGTACTTGATCCAGGCACTCTCCGCCTTAGACTCAGTGGTCCCGAGAGGCCTTCACCCTTCCTCCACACACAAGCCAAATCATAGCTAGCCACCTCACTCATTGCATAGAAAGAGCCTCACTTGTCACGCCCTTTCTATCTTATGCTTAATGGTCACCGAGAGACTGACACTGCGCCACAACGTTAGGTGGCAAACATTCCCCTCTACCTTAGGTAGAGCATCTCAAGCTGCTTGTCATCTAGTGAGGGCTCACCTATCACCAATTAGTGAATTGTTTCGCTAGTTGGCACTAGCTAGCCTGCCAGTAACATCCCCGGTTCTAAGTGGTATTGTTGCTGTTTTTCATTATGTCTCAGGTTCCTGATGAAAGTGACAATATTTCAGTCCCCACCACCCTGGCCAGGTCCGTTACACCTACATGCAAGGGTGACACTGGTAGCCCAGCCTCCATCAGGTCATAGACTATCCCCCACATCAAGGCCAAGCTACACAAGCGCAGCATCCTTTCCCAGCTACGGCCAGGAAAGCGGAGCTATTCAGGCTCATGCGGGCCAACACGGACAATACGGATGCAGGGGAGGGCACAAGTAACTCTAATGTCACCAACCTCCACACAATGATTTCCTCAGTGGTGTCCTCCATGGGGCAAATCAACGATAGACTAGAGAGACTGGAGGCTCATAGTCTTCCCATTACGGCTGCAGGTCTCCTCATGGATGTACCTCCAAACACGGTCCAGTTACAACCGGATAATAGCGTACCTGGTGCTTCCTTTATTTTTTATTTATTTTTTAAATAATTTTTTTTATTAGTTTTATCACAAAATACATAAAACTCGAATAGATACAAATTTCTTCACAATAGTCTTGCTTTGACACAAATTACATAAAACATACACAACAATCGGCCTGTCAATTAACAATATATTACTATACTATTATAGTATAGTAATATACAAGTAATACCCTATGTCTGTCAACTACCTCAACATATTGTCCTCATCCCAACTCTTACCCGGCTTCCCCTATAACAAACACAGTCCCCAAGTCTCCATCTTAATCACTTTTTACACCCATACCCTAGGAGGAGGATAAGCTGAAATATACTAGAAAGGGAGACGCTATATAAATATGTATAAAAGTAAAAGGGTATAAAGAAGACCATAAAGGGAAAAAAATAACAATAAATACATTTAACCCTAGGAATGAGGCAAAACCCATGAGGTATCTTTGGGTACCTATACTTTAACAACCACACACATACCACATTCATTATTCCAAGGATCTAAAGGGGAGGTGGGCTGACGAGGAGAAGTAACTATAATGAGTTTTATCCAAGGGTCAAACAGTGGTCATCCCAGAGTGCCCACCTATGCTTCGGATCTATAGATGCCCCTAAGTGCCCATCTTCTCTTTCTAATGTTCTATTTCTCTGCATCACCTTCTCCACTTCTGACCACTTTGGGAGCTTTCCTCCTTTCCAATTTATAACAATTAGCCATTTCGCTATCGATAGAATCTGAAGAAGAGATTTTAATTCTTCTGTACGGTGACTAGGTAAAAGGTGGAACAGAGCCAATTCTGGCATTAAGTTAATGTTTTCACCTGCAATTCGAGATATCCCAGGTTTTACCTCCTGCCAGTAGACTTGAATGTAAGGACAGGACCACCACATGTGCATTGCTGAGCCAACTTGATTACACCCTCTCCAGCATAATTTATGTATCATCTTTCTTTATTTTCCAAAGTTTAAGCAGAGTTACATACCATCTATTTAAGATTTTAAAATACATTTGTCTATATGAAACATGTTTGATTAATTTATCTGTTAAAGGGACACTATAGTCACCTGAACAACTTTAGCTTAATGAAGCAGTTTTGGTGTATAGAACATGCCCCTGCAGCCTCACTGCTCAATCCTCTGCCATTTAAGTTAAATCCCTTTGTTTATGAACCCTAGTCACACCTCCCTGCATGTGACTTGCACAGCCTTCCATAAACACTTCCTGTAAAGAGAGCCCTTTTTAGGCTTTCTTTATTGCAAGTTCGGTTTAATTAAGATTTTCTTATCCCCTGCTATGTTAATAGCTTGCTAGACCCTGCAAGAGCCTCCTGTATGTGATGAAAGTTCAATTTAGAGATCGAGATACAATTATTTAAGGTAAATTACATCTGTTTGAAAGTGAAACCAGTTTTTTTTTTTCATGCAGGCTCTGTCAATCACAGCCAGGGGAGGTGTGGCTAGGGCTGCATAAACAGAAACAAAGTGATTTAACTCCTAAATGGCGGTGAATTGAGCAGTGAAATTGCAGGGGAATGATCTATACACTAAAACTGCTTTATTTAGCTAAAGTAGTTTAGGTGACTATAGTGTCCCTTTAAGGTAAAAGCTTTCACCCATACTTCTATGGGCCAGGGTTGATTTAATTCTTCTTCCCAAATTCTTATACTTATCTATATTATAGATTTAGTATCTAACTCCCTATCTCTCAAAAGACTAAAACATTTTGACAGCAAATGCTTCTTATTTATTGAACATAATATTTTTCACAGGCTGTCAATTGTCTAAACTGCTTTAAATGATAACTTGAAGATGAAATCTTAGACTTTAACTGGTTATATTCTATCCATAAACTAGTAGGAACTTTAAAATTAGATTGTAGATAATCAAATGAAAAAAATTCATTGTTTACATATAAGTACTTTAAGTGTCTACAACCCAATTGCTCCTGGTATCCAGTACTCTTTTTACAATTCTTGTTTAGTTTTTCTTGGTTTTTCTGTTTTTTTAGCCTATGTCTGGTCTTCTTTTTTGCTGGGATTTCTGGGTTCATTCCTGTAATCCATCCCTGGGATTCCCAGTCTCCAGGTTTCCTTTATATGTTTGTTTTATGTAACCACACCCGTTTGTTTTCCATTTTCCTTTTGTTTCAGTCTGGACCTGCAGCAGTGTTTCAAGTCTCTGCCCTTTCTTGCAGTACTATGTGTTTTCTTTGTGTGGTTTAGCTTGCATTAGGCAGAGTAGGACCTGCAGAATATGGGGTACATTGGCGTTGTGGCAGGCTTATGCAATGTATGATCATATAATGTAACTAAATCCCCATACTTTTCATATATAGTTATGTCTCCTCTTGTTTTGCCTTGTATCTCTTGTCTTGTTTTATTTTGTCTTGTATTCCCAGTTCATGTACAGTCCTGTCCTGCACTGTTCTTGTTTTCCTCACGTCTTGTGAACATGTTCTGGGTTTTGCTTTCTGTCCTGCTCTGGTTCTGGGTTCTCCTAGTTTTGTCTTGTTTTCATGTATGGTTCCTATCTCTAGTCTTGCCTTGCTTCAGTACTGGATACACTCCTGCTGCAGAGCCTCCCTATTCAGCTCCTGGGAGGTCTGCTTAATTCCAAGCTCCTAGTTCCTGGGATCCGCATAAGCTGAATCAGGGTTCTGGTATGTGGCTGCACAAACTCTGGTGCTCAACACCAGGGGGCGTGCGGTTACCTAGCACCAGACCCTGCTAATCCACCTCCACACTGTGACTCCTACTCTGAACATCAGGCATACTGGGTCCCGGTCCTCGCACCGCCGCCCGGACAGTCTCTGGGTCCTGGGCACCGGACCGCCACCCTGACAGGCTTGGAATCCATCCAATTAGAATGTTCTGAGTCTTTACACAGCAGGGGAATGTTTTTGGGAATTTTCCCATGCTGATTTATAACCCCCTGAGTGTTATGAGTCAAATTACACAGCATGGGAAAATTCCAAAGAACTTTCCCACGCTGTATAAAATGACTCAGTGCATTCTGATTGGTTGATTCCAAGCCAACCAATCAGTGCTGTGACAGGTAAATGTAGAGACTTAACTGTCAGTCTCTTCATTAACCTGTCACAGCACTCTGATTGGTTGGGTTAAACCAACCAATCAGAGCACTCTGAGGCTAATTGCAGGGCGTGGGAAGGCTTTATAAGCCTTTCCCCACCCTGTGGAGCTCATTCTGAGCCGTGCCCTTGCTGGGTAAGGAAGGAATATTTTTTTTTAGTTTTTTAGCGTCTGGATTTTTTTTTGTCTGAATTTTTTTTGGGGGGGGTTCCAATTTCATTAGTTCAACGGGCATAATGTTTTTTTATTAGTGCCACAGGCTGCTGTTTACTAGACATGCATCTACTCGCTATATTGCAAGTAGGGGCAGATTAATCACTAATACTAAGTACTTTACTTAGTATTATTAAAGTTGGCTGAAAGACCAATTTAGGTCTTTCAGCCTTTTGGTAGATAGCTCCCTAATACCGTGGGGATTAGGGAGCTATCTACTAAGCGGCAGCAAAATGCAGCCGCAGCACGAATCGGAATGTCATTAATTCGAATGAAGTTCCGATCCAAACAAAAGTCCAGAATTTTGTCCATACAGGAATGAACGAACTCTCATTCTGCTAGGGTGAAATTCTGTAGTTTTGCTGGCGTTCGGGAATACGGAATGGAGGCATCGCGAGAACACAGAGGAAATGTGAGCATGTGGGAAAATTTCTCTGACCACCGGAAATGAAGCACACTTTGCTCCTTCGCTGGTCATAGATGGTCAGGCGTAGGAAACCTACATAAGACAAATAGTCCCTACTTTGTCTTATGTTTTAAAGAAAACTACAGCAGACAGGAAGAAATGAAGAACAGATCCTGAGAGAGGAATAGAAGATTACAATTAGGGAAAGGTAAGTTGACAGTGCTGCTTTAACACTTATAATTGAATTATACAAAATATGTGTAGATATATTTAGTGAATTTATAACAGATGAAAAAAACGTTAAGTTTGCTTCTTCATTTAAAAAAAACTGTGCAAACTTCTGTATGACATTTTTAACATGCAGTTTATTGCCAAATAATTTACATTCAGATTAATGCTTTGAAATTCACTGTTATGATAAAAATGTAATTATTTTTCTATTTTTTGTTACAGTATAATTGTAAATTATGCTAACTTTAGTGTACCGATAATCTTAATTTTATTAATGACAGGAGGCGAGTATTTGCTTAAGTCTTTCTTTACTTAAGCTTCACAGCAGCACTTTTTTACTTAGTAACAGGGTAACCAATCAGAAAAAAGAGATAACAAGGTATAAGAGTCCCTCCCTGTGATGTCACTTCCTCTTTCTGGCTGCGAACAAACAGGAACAGGAACTGCAACTGAACCGGATGAGGAATTCAGGATGCCAGATGAGAAAGCAGATGCTAGAGAGGGAACAGGAACGAAAGCATGTCTTCTTAGAGAGCTGAGGTGATGCTTGAGATGGAACGGCAACTGAGCTTGTCCTCATGAGGGGGCTTTATGCTGAAACGAGAAAGCAGAGTCGAAACCAAGGATTAATCCGAGAATTGGACTTATAAAATATGACATTCGGTATAGAAAATCCCGTCTTAAAGCCCGCCTCCTACGAAGTGTAAACTATCCACCCCTAGAGAATAACCCTTAGCCCCCCCAAGGTAGAGGTACATAGTGTATGTATTTAGTCTAGATGAATTTACCTAGATAGGTGACCTTAGGGAGGGGAAAAAGAACGAGAGTGAAGGGTGGGAAATACTCGCCTCCTGTCATTAATAAAATTAAGATTATCGGTACACTAAAGTTAGCATAATCTACAATTTTATAACATGACAGGAGGCTTCGTATTTGCTGTTTTAACGCTCCCCAAGAAGGGCTAAGGAAGCGTGCACAGCCGGACGAAAATAGAAGTTGCGGAAAGTTTGTTCCCGGGACCAGTCTGCTGAGTGGAGAATGTCCCGAAGTGAGGCTCCAGCGCTGAAAGCTCCCGATGCCGCCGCTCCCCTGATGGAGTGGGCTCCGAAGGAGGCCTCAATCCCAGCAAGGGAGAGCAACCACCTAACCCATCGGGCAAGGGTTATGGTCGACACCGGATTATGTGGTCGGACGTAGGAGATCAATAGTTGGCTGGAGGAGGATGAACGAAGAGAGGAGGTGAGTAGTAAATAACAAGAGAGAAGTGATACCACACACACTTTTGGATGGTTAGGGAAATAAGGGTAAAACACCGAAGAAGAGTTTGATTTTGTCCGTCTGGACACGGAAAAGGTGACACCTTCGGGGGAAAAATTGATAGCATCATGGTCAAATGCTCGAACATCCGACACTCGTCGGAAGGATACTAAGCAGAGTAGCAGGGTGAATTTTGCCGAGAGTTGACGGAGGGTTAGATCTTCGTTGTTCGGCCAGGTTTCAAGGAAACGAATCATGACATTAACATCCCATAGATGGGAGTATTTTGGTGTTGGGGGGCGAGCCAGTTTGATGCCCCTCAATAGTCTGCAAACCAGCGGGTCCTGGCCCGCTGGAACTCCGTGTAGAGGGACATGGGCTGCCGAGATTGCTGACCGGGCCACGTTGATGGACCGGTATGAACGGCCTAAGTCGAACAGATGCGAGAGGAAATTCAGTATGAACTGTCTAGGGGCTGTAAGGGGATCGGTATTCCGTTCCATGCACCAATTGCACCAAGTACTCCAGGAAGAAAGGTAGCATCTTCTGGTTCCAGGAGCCCAGGAATCCCAGAGAAGTTCTTTAGATCTCTGCGATAATTCTCCGAAATTCCAGGATCCCCTGAAAGAGTCCAAGCCACTAATTGGAGATGACCTTGCATGATCATCGGATGAGGGTTTCCTAGAGGGTCCTCTAACAGGTTGGGCCATAGAGGTAGAAGGAGGGGATGTTGGCAGGAGAGGTCCAGGAGATCTGGGAACCATGCTTGGCCCTGCCAGAGCGGGGTGAGTAGTACCAGTGTGACCTGTTGTCGGCGAATCTGAAGAAGGGTTCTTGGGATCATCGCAAACAGAGGGAAGGCGTAGGCTCCCGTCGTCGGCCATGTCTGAAGAAAGGCATCTACTGCCGAACATTCCGGGTCTGGTAGCCAGCTGAAGAAGCGTGGGACTTGAAAATTCGTCCGGGAGGCGAAAAGGTCCAGAGTAAACGGGCCCCTGAGTTTGGAGACGTGGAGGAAGACTGACCTGTGTAAGCGCCAGTCGCTGCCGTCTCTCCAATGTCGGGAGAACCAATCCGCGGTGGTGTTCGTCTCCCCCGGGAGGTATTCTGCCCGGAGTGTTATGTTGCGCTGGAAGCAAAAATTGTAGATGTCCTTTGTCACCTCGGACAGGGTGTGAGATCTGGCCCCGCCCAATTTGTTGATGTATTGAATGGCCGAGATATTGTCCATTCGGAGGAGAATACAACAGTCTGAGAGATGATTGGCCAGACTGCGGATTGCAAACGATCCTGCGATTAATTCCAGACAGTTGATGTGGAGAGAGTGTTCTGCATCGGTCCATGGTCCCCCGGTGGAAGTTGTATGACAAGTTGCGCCCCAGCCTTGGAGGCTCGCGTCTGATTCCACCACAAAGTCCGGAGTGGGACCAAAAATTGCTTTGCCGTTCCAGGCAGACATGTGGCGAAGCCACCAGTAGAGTTCTTCCCTCACCTCGGTAGTGATCGGGACCCTTTGGTCGTATGATGGATGGGTCTGGAGGAATTGAGCCTTCAAGCGTTGCATGGCCCGATAATGGAGGGGACCTGGGTAGATTGCTTGAATGGAGGCAGAAAGCAGGCCTATAATCCGAGCTAAACCTCGGAGAGGTAGATCCACTTGACTAAGCGTCTTGCGCAGTTCCTTCCTGATCGCAGTTAACTTGGACTGAGGCAGGCGGAGAACACAGGTGGAGGAGTCGATCTCGAAGCCGAGAAACTGTATGATTTGGGATGGAGTCAGCGAGGATTTTTCCTTGTTGATGACGAATCCCAAGGATTCTATCAATGAGGATGTGTAGTCGGTCTGTGATTGCAGCCTGGAGGTGTCGTCGCAGAGTAGTAAGAGGTCGTCGAGGTAGATTAAGCAGCGAAAACCCCTTGCTCGAAGATGTGCGGTGACTGGCTTGAGCAGTTTGGTGAAGCACCAGGAAGCGGAACTCAGGCCAAATGGAAGGCAGGTGAATTGGAAGATCCGGTGGTGCCAAGGGAAGCGGAGGAAACGTTGACTAGATGGATGTACTGGCACGGAGAGGTAAGCATTCTTGAGGTCGAGTCGGGTGAACCAATCGCCTGGTCGGAGAATGTCTCTGAGGAGATGTATCCCTTCCATTTTGAAATGCCTGTATATCACGAAGGTATTCAATTGGCGAGGGTTGATTACCGGGCGGAATTCTCCCGATTTCTTTTTGACCAGGAATATGTAACTTAGAAAGCCTTCGTCGTGTGGAGCGAGTTGAATCGCTCCTTTTGTTAGCAAGGAACGTAGTTATGAATCGAGGAGGAGCCATTGAGATTTTGACATTATCGGGTAATGGGGGGGACCTGTTTGAGTAGGGAGAGAATAAAACTCTATGAAATAACCCTGCACCGTGTTTAGAACCCATGTATCTGAAGACAGCGTCTTCCACATATCCACACAATGTAACAACCTGCCCGCATGAGAAACCGTAGAGAGGTGAAAAGTAGGAAATCTCACCTGTTGGGTATCTGTAGCGTCCACGGGCTCTAGCTCCTCGTCCCCTATCTGACTTTTGGGTGTAGAAACCTCTAGATTGATAGTTGGGGAAGAATGGTGAAGTGGGGGTTCGTTGGCGTTGGCTTGTAGGCCAGAAGCGGCTGACTGTACGACCCCTTGGACGGCCAGCCCTGCCAAAAACCCGAGAGGGTTGTTGGTGGAATACTCTTCTCATGGATGATTGCGCCTTGTTCAGGGTGGCGTATAGATTTACATGCTTGTGTAATTCTTTAATATAGGGTTCTCCAAATAATAGACCCTTGGCCTTGGGGCCCAACTCTTTGGTCCCCAGGTCGGCTAGTTTGGCATCCATACGCAGCAGCACTGCTTTTCTACGCTCGGTAGCCCAGCAGGCAAATGGAGCGTAGTGCCCATTCTCTGATCACAGATGGGTCTAAAGGGCCCTCGTTAGAGAGGGCTTCATCAGCCAGTAGTAGAATTCTTGCCAAGGGCCCTAGGACATCCAACATCTTGTCCTGGGTGAGGCGTAGGCTGCGTTCAATGCCCTTTTTAGGGTCACTGCCAGATCTGGCTAAATATGTGTAGAGCAGTGAATCAAACTCCGGGGTCATAGCGACCTTGTCCGGCAAGGTTGGCCTAGGGCATTCAGCTCTTAGGCGTTTGCGGACCTCCTGGTCTAGGGGTCTCCTTATCCAGAAATGGATATATTGTGAAAGGTGATTTGGGAGTGACCATTCTGAAGATCGAGGGTATCTGATCTGTCGTGGGTCAAATAGAGGTTCACCAAGCGTATACAGAAAGGTTTCGGGTACTGAATCCTCCGTAGTGGGGTCTCCCGTGATATCTTGAGGGAAAGGTGCTTCTCTGAAAGATGCCTCAGGCCAGTCTTCTTCGTCTTCTGAAGAGTGGCCAGCTTGCCATTCGTCTAGAATGGCCAATGGGTGTGAGTCGAAAGAGTCGTCTTCCTCCTCCGACAAGGTAGGCTGTATGGGATGTTTTTCCTTGGCGTCCGTTTGTTTTGGGCGTTTTGACGGTTCTTTCCCTTTGCGTTTGAGTGATTCTGGCCCATCCCCTTTCCAATATCGTTTATTGAGTTTGGAAGGGTTCCTTCTTGTAGAATCGGAATCATCCGCCTCTTCATCAGAGTGCGGGGGCTCAGAAATTTTGGTATCTTTGGGCTCAATGGGCAGCACCCGAGCCAGGGTCTTTTCTAGTGAAGCGGCGACAGCCACGTTTATAATCGCTTGCAGATTTTGGTCTTGGTTTGAAGCCTCCATAGCAACAGTGTTGGTACCTATGGGGCAGAATAGGCCAGCATTAGAATGTATTTAGGGCCGTCTTGTATATCAAAAGATATTTAATTTCAACAGTGCAAGCTGTAAATGGGGGTCACCCAGAAACAATAACCTCAAAGAGTGCTTATTTAAACTCGTGTAGAGGTATGGTGGCACAGACAAAGCGGGCCAGTCATGGGCTGTATGGTATAACAGCAATCATAAAATATATAGGGATTCACCCTTAGAAAAAATCACAATATGAATGTGATAAATATTTAGTTGTCTGGTATTGGGGGTTGCTCCCAACATAAAGGTAATGAGTAGTTTAATATACATTCATAATAATATTGGTAATGTAGTACCTTTAATTCACCACCAGGGGGAGTAGTGTAAGTGAAAATTCTCCTGAACTGAATTACAGAGTGAAGTATCTCTGTGAGAAACAAATTCTGCTCTGAGGGAAATATGTCCTGAGAGACATAAGTTAGTTGAACTTATATATGAGTATCTTGGAAGATTTTTGTACTGCCGATTAATAATTAAAATGGCCGCCGTGCGGCTAGAATGGTCGCAGATCGCGGCTCCAACAAAATGGCCTCCGCGATCTCGCGCATGCGCACAAGGTGCAAACGGCCGTTCGGATCTCGCGGCGATGCGCGAGATCCAAGATGGCCGCCGTGCGCACTCAGGGCCGATGGAGGCGTACTCCACAGCCCAAAAGCCTGGGAAAAACGGGCCAAAATATGCCGACCGCAACCTGGACCAATAGAGGTAAAAAACACAATAAAATGTATAGAAAAGCGAAACAGAACGTAAGGGACAGTGCAAAAGGAATAGAAAGAGCAAATTAGGCAGTAATAGAGAATAAGTTAAGAGAAAATTTTAGAAAGATAGCTAAGGTGGGACAATCACCTTAGAAATAGGAAAATAAGTATATAGTTAAAGTATGGGAAACACAGCTAAGAAAAAACTAAAATTAAATAAACAAGTTAGAATAAACAGTAGAGTAAATAACCCACAGAAAGTAAGAGGCAGTGGCACTCTGACCTGTACTGGTGTGAAGCAGCAAAGAAAGAGGAAGTGACATCACACGGAGGGACTTATACCTTGTTATCTCTTTTTTCTGATTGCTGCTGTGAAGCTTAAGTAAAGAAAGACTTAAGCAAATACGAAGCCTCCTGTCATGTTATAAAATTGTGCCTGCAATACTACGCCAACTTGTTCAGTGATGCATTTTTATATAAGTATTGGCTTTATTTTGACCAAATACAATGCTGCATATTCTGCTTTCCTGAGCCTCTTCTACAGGGATTTTGTGGTATGCCACTATAAACAATACATTTTTTATGTCAGACCACATTATACTTGCAAACTAGTGCCGGAGTTCAAAGAATACTTGTGATTTTTGTGATATAAATGGTAATAGGAGCATCAATAAACTCTCTACCATTAATAGATAAACATAAACATTTTTCCTGGACCAGATGCTGTTGTTTACAAAATAATTTGTAAAAACAGATAAATAAAGCAAAATCAGAAGATTAGAATTTAGAATGCAAATGAATGTTATAATATTAGAGTAAGCAAAATCTTCTGGAAGTCTTTACGGAGGAGACTGATCACGTCAAACTCTTTATCTTCAATTTCAGAACAGATTAGCATTCCACTGTTTAACAATAATTGTTACAGGCATGCATGAATACATCAGATTTCCAAGCAGACAATGCATTTTATTCATTTTGGAATTATTGTGAAGAATTAATATAAATGAAATTAATTTTGATTCTCAGATTCTCGATCAACCAAGTAGACCTCTTTTTCGATGAGAGCATAACAAACTCAACTAACAAAGACATGATCTTTATTTATTTATTTCTGAAGATTGAAAGACCACTGACTGGAAGGCCACCTGCTAATAAGTTGAGATTTGTCATTCTTTGTTTGTTTATCAGTCTCTTTATAACTCTTCATATTTAAAATAGGGGGAGAGAGACAGGCAGCTGCAATTGTTTACATAGAGGAAATGGGAAGGCTGGCATATGAGTCAGGGGGAGCAATTGTTTACACTAGCTTATGGCAGTTTTGCATTCGTGCCTCCCAACCGAATTCTTAAACAGATTACAGTCATGGAGGGTGTGTTGGGATTTCTGTTATCACAGGAGTGAGATAATAAGTGGGATTGGTGCAAGGCTTTTGTGCATGGGCTGAGAGTTTGTTTCCCAGAGCTTGATGGGTCCCTGGGATATTTCCTTGGAAGAACAGTTTATGGAATTGTTCTGGCTGCCAGACTATGATGTGTATGCATGATGTCCCTAGTGGTGTTTACAAGTGACCATGAGACATGGTCACATTCATAACTCTATAAATAAAAAATAATTAATTAAAAAAATAATTTTAAGGACTCTATTCAACTATTGGAAGAAACAGTGTCCCAGGAAAGGACTATCGGTGTGCACAAATGGGGTAACCCTTACTTGTAACAACTAAAGAGATGCATAAATGTCCAGAGGATAGAAAATCCAATGGGCACAAAAAGGTTCCTTGAAAAATATAGAACTGGTAGAATATAGAAACAACAATACATTTTATTAAATATTCAGAGACAAGATAAAATATTGCATAAACCCATGTAAGAGAGTCACAAACATAATAAATAAAGGCTCTCTATGATCAGTGGGGGGGAGACTCTATAGTAGACGGTATGGTATGTTGGCTGGGGATAATAAGAAAGGGAGTTAGGTCCCAATAAAGTTTGTATATCAACTACAGTGAGCTTTCTGTGGCTATAATAAACGGCAACAAAAAAACCCTATGTATAAGCACCACTATCATGCATAAACTGAGTTAAATCAAATGTATCCAGTGTAACAGTGTGTCGATACCAACTGATACCTGGACAAATGTTACAGAGATTGAGTTAATATATCCATTACAGTGAACCTCTTGTGGCTATGATAAAGAGCAATAGGCAAAAGAAAGCTCTATAGATCCACGTCACTATTATGGGTACACTGTATAAAATCAAGTATGTCCAGTATAACAGTGTCACAACACCTACTGCTACCTGAAGAGACAGTGATTGGGTTTAGGATGGCACTTTGAAAAGAAAAAGAAAGATATATATTGTTACGATTGCCCCCGGTCTAGCAGGAGGGTTGATCGCTTGGTTGTCCTGGTTCCCGCTGCAGAGAGTCGAACGGAGGTCTTTCGGTAATCAGCTGTAAGTGTAGAATATCCCCAAGCACGATCTAAACATCAATATCCCGGATCCCTACAACATGAGTCGAGGCTGCAAGTTGAGGGTCAAAACGAACTGGCTTTACTGGCACATAGCATGGCAATTTATGTGATTCCTCAGGTCCAAGGACAGCCCCCTGTGGACCTGATGGAATACAGGTACAGTACAAACAGGTAACCAATCACAGTATACTGTATCATTTGAAGTAGTACCCGCCCAGCTTGGAGATAATGAGGCCAACGGTTTTACAATCTAATTATCTCCAAGCGCACAAAAGACCACGTTTTATTATGCCCCAGAAAACTACATAAAAATCCATAACTTGTACATTATTACAGGAAAACCATTCATTCCACCATTCATTTTAAGGCTCGCGTTCGTATAGATAAACCAGGCGAATGCCGCTCTAATCCCACGAACAGAATGTACTGTTTCTGCCGTATAAAGTCCGTTCGGCATTATGAGATGGTTAGTCTTTGTTGGCGGCCATGTTTTCTGCTGGTTTAGCGAGCAGCGGGACTTCGTGTCTAACTCGTGGAACTAAACTCGGTATCAGTTCCTGCGAAGTCCCGCTGTCGGCCTGGTAGTGGGCTCGTTCGGTAAGGGAATGAGGACCACCTGGGAGCAGGGTACTTGACCTGTGGTTAACCGCAGAAACCACAGTTAATGAGCGCCACGCGACCCGCTGTAGGGGGTCGTCGTTCGGTGGATCGTTCGGTCTTTTCCCTTCGGTACTTTGGGTGCGAACGTCGATGCCCCCAGGCATAACGATTACATTGTGGTTAACCGCAAACCGCAGCCATCTGGGTGGTTAATGGCTACCACACTCCGCGAGCCGGGGGGGTCGCCCGTTCGGTAGTTTGCGGGGTGACGGGGTTAAGTGGCGGCACACGCCAGTTTCTGGGGGGTCCCCCGTTCGTACCACGAATGGAGCCTCCCTAAGGGTTCGTGTAATCCATTCGTGTGGTTTTCTGTTTAACTTATGCAGTGGCAAACAGTATCAATCAGTGAGTAAAAACAGCAACATAGTGATTTCCAGTCTTTTGTAACAATAGTCTTTTGTAACAATGCTCCCTCTTTGTGGAACACTCTGGCAGACACTGTCTGACCCCTTTTCGGGGCAGACTAAGGCTGTCCAGACTCGTGGGGTTATGCTGGGCTGAGATCTGTTTGCCGGGATAATCCGTCGGCGTTGCCGTTCTGCTTCCCAGGTTGGTAGGTGATGGTAAAATGAAAGGGTTGCAGGGATAAGCTCCAGCGTAACAATCTGCCATTGTCCCCAGCGACCCGGTTGAGCCACACCAGCGGGTTATGGTCTGTAACCAGAGTGAACTCTTGTCCATACAAATAGGGGGTTAACTTCTTTAATGCCCACACCAGAGCCAAACACTCCTTTTCTACCGCGGCATAGCTGACTTCGCGTGGTAGGAGTTTTCGACTGATGTAGGCAATCGGGTGTTCTTTCCCATCATCTCCTACTTGGCTGAGGACAGCTCCCAGCCCGAACATGGAAGCGTCTGTATGGACAATAAAACGTCGATTAGGGGCTGGGGCAGCCAAGACAGGAGCATTAATCAACGCAGTTTTGAGGGCTTGGAAAGCCGTTTCACAGTGGGGAGACCACAGGACCTGTCGGGGAAGGTTTTTCTTTGTCAGGTCGGTCAGGGGTTTGGCAATGGCCCTATACTCCGGTACAAATTTTCTGTAGTACCCAGCGGTGCCCAGAAAGGCTAGCACTTGGGTCTTAGTGTGGGGAGTGGGCCAGTTGGCGACCGCTTCTATTTTAGCTGGCTCTGGTCGTTGCTTCCCACAGCCTACCCGGTGCCCCAGGTACTGAACTTCAGCCATCCCAAAGTGGCATTTTTCGGGCTTTAGCGTCAGGCCGGCTGCTCGAATCTGGTCTAGGACCATTCCCACATGAGCCAAGTGTTCCTCCCAGGATTCACTGTGGATCGCTATGTCGTCCAGATATGCGCAGGCAAACTCCTGGAAGCCATCAAGGAGTCTGTCCACCAAGCGCTGGAAGGTAGCGGGGGCATTCTTCATCCCGAACGGCATGACCTTAAAGTGGTACAGACCGAACGGGGTGACGAAGGCCGACTTGGGGACAGCCTCCCTGGCCAGGGGGATTTGCCAGTAACCTTTACAGAGGTCAATGGTAGTTAGGTAGTTCCCCCTGGCTATGCGATCCAACAGCTCATCCACTCTGGGCATGGGGTAGGCATCGGTGACCATTTTGTCATTGAGTCTCCGGTAGTCCACACAGAACCTGGTGGTGTCGTCCTTTTTGGGAACCAGCACCACCGGGGATGCCCAGGGACTATCGGAAGCTTCAATGACCCCTAGTCGCAGCATCTCGTCTATCTCCTTTTTCATGCCTGTCCTTACTGCCTCCGGAATTCGGTAGGGAGCTTGTCTCAAAGGGTTTTGGCCGGGGGTATCTACTTGGTGAGTGGTCAGCTCAGTGTACCCTGGTTCTTGGGAGAACATGGCTTGTTTCTCTCGGAGCAGTTTGTGTAGCTGCTCCCTCTCAGCTTGGCTAAGTCTGTCCCCGATCTGTACTTGGCTCACTATTTCAACCGGGGAATTAGGGGTTAATAGGTCGGGTATAGGTAAACTATCTGCGTCCTCGTGCGCAGGGCTACATATGGCTGACACTTCCTCGGGTCTTTGCAAGTATTCCTTCAGCATGTTCACGTGAAATATCTTTCTTAAGTTTTCATCGTGACAGCTGGCAATTACATAAGTGGTGTCCCCTCTCTTTTCCACTATCTGGTAGGGACCCTGCCAAGCGGCTTGCAGCTTGTCCGTCTTAACTGGTTTTAGGACCATGACTTTCTGCCCGAGACAGAAGCTTCTTCGCCGTGCCCCCCGGTCGTACCAGACTTTCTGTCGCCCCTGGGCCGCCTGGAGGTTGGCCTGGACTGACTTAGCCAATTGCTCCATTCGGTCCCGGAGCTCCAGTACGTAAGGTACGATGGGGACCCCAGCGTTCTCTGTCTCTCCCTCCCAGTGCTCACGGATCAAGTTCAGGGGACCCCGTACCTTGCGACCGTATAACAGCTCGAAGGGGGAGAACCCGGTGGTTTCCTGGGGCACTTCCCGGTAAGCGAACAGGAGGTGCGGCAGGAAACGTTCCCAGTCCCTATACTCCTGAGTAAAGGTTTTTAACATCTGCTTGAGGGTTCCGTTGAACCGCTCACATAACCCATTGGTCTGAGGGTGGTATGGGGAGCTAAGCAGGGATTTAATTTTGCAAACGTGCCAGAGCTGCTGGGTCAGCTCTGCCGTGAACTGTGAGCCTCTGTCGGATAAAATCTCCCTAGGGAATCCTACCCGAGAGAATACCTGTACTAAGGCATTAGCCACTGTGTCTGCCTGGATATTGGATAAAGCCACCGCTTCTGGGTAGCGGGTAGCGTAATCCACTATGGTAAGGATGTATCTCTTGCCAGAGGGACTAGGGGTGGCCAGGGGCCCAATTAAGTCGATGGCTACCCGGCTAAATGGCTCGTCGATAATGGGCATGTTCACGAGATGTGCCTTGGGGTGGTCTCCTCGTTTGCCTACCCGTTGGCACACCTCACACGTATTACAGTAGGACCTGACATCGGCATGTACTCCTGGCCAGAACAAGGTATGGGTAATACGGTGTAGGGTACGTGTTACTGCCAAGTGCCCGGCTAAGGGAATATCATGACCCACCCGGAGGATATCCCGCCTATACTTGTGGGGTATCACTAACTGTCTCCTTCGGTGCCCTTTTTTCTCTGTGTGTCGGTACAGTCGACCCTGTTCCCATGCAAAAGTCTCCTGGTCTGTTCCCCCAGCCCCGGTGTCGGCTCGTTCCCTATATTTTTGGAGCGTCGGATCAGTTTTGGTCTCAGCCTCGAAGGCTGCAGGGGTGTCCCAGGGCAACGGGGTAGGAGGGGGGGTCATAGTCGGGTTAAGTCTTACCTGCGTCTCCCGCACTGGTGAAGGGTCTCGGGCTCATCCAGCTTGTGACCGGGTCGTCACAGGATGTGCCTCAGCATTGTAGGACGGGGCATAAGTTGAAGTCATAGATCCCAGGTCGTTCCCCAGCAAAACCTCGGCTGGCAAATTGTCCATAATTCCCACCCTCACAAGTCCTTTTCCCGCACCCCAATCCAAGTGTACCTTTGCCGTGGGTAGTTTGTATATGTCCCCTCCAGCCACCTGGACAGCCACTGTCGGCAATCAATTCTCTCCTCGGCCGGTTACTTGCGTTCCCTCCACGGCTCTCGAGTAAATCCTTTAACGTGGTACGCTTCAGTTTGTCGTAGTTACTCTCCATCCGTCCTAGATATCTCTCTTTAGGGATTCCAGGATGATCCCGCCGCTGCCACCAATTGTTACGATTGCCCCCGGTCTAGCAGGAGGGTTGATCGCTTGGTTGTCCTGGTTCCCGCTGCAGAGAGTCGAACGGAGGTCTTTCGGTAATCAGCTGTAAGTGTAGAATATCCCCAAGCACGATCTAAACATCAATATCCCGGATCCCTACAACATGAGTCGAGGCTGCAAGTTGAGGGTCAAAACGAACTGGCTTTACTGGCACATAGCATGGCAATTTATGTGATTCCTCAGGTCCAAGGACAGCCCCCTGTGGACCTGATGGAATACAGGTACAGTACAAACAGGTAACCAATCACAGTATACTGTATCATTTGAAGTAGTACCCGCCCAGCTTGGAGATAATGAGGCCAACGGTTTTACAATCTAATTATCTCCAAGCGCACAAAAGACCACGTTTTATTATGCCCCAGAAAACTACATAAAAATCCATAACTTGTACATTATTACAGGAAAACCATTCATTCCACCATTCATTTTAAGGCTCGTGTTCGTATAGATAAACCAGGCGAATGCCGCTCTAATCCCACGAACAGAATGTACTGTTTCTGCCGTATAAAATCCGTTCGGCATTATGAGATGGTTAGTCTTTGTTGGCGGCCATGTTTTCTGCTGGTTTAGCGAGCAGCGGGACTTCGTGTCTAACTCGTGGAACTAAACTCGGTATCAGTTCCTGCGAAGTCCCGCTGTCGGCCTGGTAGTGGGCTCGTTCGGTAAGGGAATGAGGACCACCTGGGAGCAGGGTACTTGACCTGTGGTTAACCGCAGAAACCACAGTTAATGAGCGCCACGCGACCCGCTGTAGGGGGTCGTCGTTCGGTGGATCGTTCGGTCTTTTCCCTTCGGTACTTTGGGTGCGAACGTCGATGCCCCCAGGCATAACGATTACATTGTGGTTAACCGCAAACCGCAGCCATCTGGGTGGTTAATGGCTACCACACTCCGCGAGCCGGGGGGGTCGCCCGTTCGGTAGTTTGCGGGGTGACGGGGTTAAGTGGCGGCACACGCCAGTTTCTGGGGGGTCCCCCGTTCGTACCACGAATGGAGCCTCCCTAAGGGTTCGTGTAATCCATTCGTGTGGTTTTCTGTTTAACTTATGCAGTGGCAAACAGTATCAATCAGTGAGTAAAAACAGCAACATAGTGATTTCCAGTCTTTTGTAACAATAGTCTTTTGTAACATATATATATATATATATATATATATATATATATATATCAGCAGAAGCCTTCTACAGACTAGCTAAATGAAAAGTCTGACTTCAAGGTCGCTAACTGAGATAAATTGGTCTAAGAGAAGGCTAAATGCTGCCAAACACCCAACCTAAGGTTGCTGCAAGGTACACCCGGTAACTCCCCAAATCCAACAGCTGAGTTTTCCTCCAATTGCGTCCACACAACTAGTAGTCTAGAGTTCTTAGTATTTCCCCCATAGTAACTGCTTAACTAAATCACCATCATGCAACAAAAAAAACCAAATGAGGAATGACAGTAAGCCAACGCACGTTTCAGCGCTACTAAAGTGCCTTCATCCAGGGCATTTAAGGAGAGCCGGTCACATGATGGCCGCAACCAATTGCGGCTCTACGGGACGTTTAATGAGTATGCCGATACGTCACTGGCATGAATTGACGGTGCCTCCCTTTTGTCGACACTCACGCCCATCCTCTTACTGCACTGACACAAGGAGGAGGATGGGAGGAATCTTAACCGGTGGATTCACACGTACAGTGGTAGGGGAGGGGGAGAGGAACAAAAAGGACAACCCTTCATGAATTGGGGGACTTAGATACTTATAAACATCAGTTTATACGTATCTCTGGAGTCCCCTGGTGACTAAGATGGGTTGCGAACTCAACCCCTTCTATTGTCACCTGAAGCAAAGGAGGTGGATAGCCATTAGGACATATCTCTTTGTAATTGGCATTGTGCCGAGCTACTGTACAAATATATGCAATAAAGCATAGATTATCAAAGCATGATTTGAACAGTGTAATGAGATATGTAGGCTATTTGTATTATAGGTCACAGAAAGGAGAGATCATGTTGCCATATTCTACATTCTGTAGAAAAGAAGACTGAAAAGGAATCTACACTGTGACCTCATAATACATACTCATTTTAATAGTGTACTAAATCAAGAGTATATGCTATCCAAATATTTACACACTCCTTGCTATTATGAAAAACAGTATTAAAGGGACCCCAGGTGAGGAAGTTAAATATGGCCCTCAATATATTGCTTGTCCCTCTCAAGAATACATAAAACGATATACACAATGGAAGAAATAATAAATAAATAATGATCTATCCCATAAATCATAATGTCAATAATATAGATTTATGTATTCTTGAGAGGGACAAGCAATATACTGAGGGCCATATTTAACTTCCTAACCTGGGGTCCCTTTAAGGCTGGGGTTGGATGCTTTTTGTCTTGTTTTATTATTATTTTTAATAATTTTTTTTATAATATTTGTAAAATTTGTGATAATTATTAAATTGAAATTAGTAATGTATAATGCCTTTATCCAAGCTTCTATACACAGACAAATTCCCCTTATACATACACACAAAACCCCCTATATACACACACACACTACATCCCCATACACATGCTATGCACCCTATACACACACACACTCACCATATTCCCTATTAACACACTATACCTTTTATGCTTACACTATACCACCATACTCACTATATTCCTTCTATGGAAACACTATAATCATATCTGAAAACCTTTGTGAAGGAGGTGTGTCTACTGCTATCAACCAATCTAGCGTTTCTAGGTTTGAAATGAAAATGTATTCTAAAAATGATGTTTCCCTTAATATGAAAAGAGAGTGAGAGGTTATCGTTAGAGAAAAGGAAATCCCTATTGGTGATGCAAGTTTTAAGACTATCTCAACTAGTGTAAGAAATGCAATGATAAAAGTTTAGATAAACTAACATCTTGTAAAAAAAAATTAATGAGAACATGTACAAACAAAATTTATGGGTCTAGTATAATACTTTATTAGAAAGAAGGCTTCTAACTGAGAAAATCTCTCCAGTAGCAACAAAAGAAGACCAAAAATATTTCTTCAAATATATCTGCTAATCTAACTAGGGATATAAATTCAATAAAACAAGATGTCAAAGTTTTAGATAAATGTTTCTCTTTTTGGAGCAAGACTTTAAATTAAAAGAAAATATAAAATCTTCCCAAAAGAGACAGACAAGTGCTATGTAAAGGATTATAGAGGAAATGGATAAGACAATAATTAATAACTTCAGTGAAATGTTTCACTGAAACAATTTTGTAAAACAATTTTGTAAAAGGAGCTTCAAAGAAAATTATCTACATTATTTAACAATATTTTAAACCGTCCTTCAGAATAAAATATTGAGTTTACTAAAATTCATTGAGTCGGAAACTCTAGAAAAAAAATAATTAATAGCAAGAAAAATTATTGATAGTTTAATCATTTATTAAAAGAAGACCCACTAAGAAAAACAAAACAAAAAATCCCCATGAGCTTGATTAGATTTTTATATCCCAGATAAATTTACAACAGAAAGGAGTGCTGAAACCAATGACTAACATCTTATCTGATGGTGGTCTTCAATATCCTTTAGGTTTCCACCTGTTGGATTATAATAATAAAAAAAAAAAAAAAATCTTCTTGCATAATCCTAATAATGCACCATAATTGTACAAGGGATTTAAAAACACAAAAGACACAGTCAGAGAAGTTCAAACATAAGATGCTGTGTTTGTGGTCACTTGGGGTGCAATTTCTCTGTTGCTGCAAAATCCAATCACATACGTTATTGTCACAGTAAATACAGGCATAGTGTGTTATTGTGTTTTTCTTCAAAAAGGCCAGGTGGGGCCAGAACATCAATTATTTTATGCTGTCTTGAATTTCATTAAAGGAAAACTCCAAACATCATAACAACAATGGTTTACTGTGGTGGTTATGGTGTCAGGAATGCCCTGGTGCCCCCTCCCAACTTTAAAGAGTCAACCACTTGTGAGCAGTTTGACTTTTTAGCTGGAGTAAACCAGTGGCCCCTCCCCATCTCCAATACCGTCGCCAAAGAGCTGGCCAATAATCTAAGTCCTACAGGACTTTACTCAGGAGAGCTGAGAGAAGTCCCTGCTTGGGAACCGTCAGCTTGCTATCAATGGAAGTTGGAGATTCGGTCTAACGGCAATATGTCCAAAAATCAGTTTTTGTATGCTGTGCATTTTTATAATTAATTTACAGATATGTTTTATTTTCAGATTAATTTGTTTGATAATTAAAAATATAAAAGGTTCTTCCAAGTTTACAATGCCAGAACTTATGGTCTTAAATGAGAAAAAACATAATTGCACAATAATACAGTAACATCAAAATTAGAA
>OW240917.1:151702810-151809550 GCA_933207985.1 Pelobates cultripes | reverse complement strand
CTTCAGTTCCCTCGCGCGCCGCGTACTGATGCAGGAGCCGGAAGATGACGTCATCTTCCGGTTCCGGCATCAGTACGGTGCGCGAGGGAGCTGAAGAGGAAGCACTCAGAGAGTGCTCCCTCGCGCGCCCGCCGGGTGACTGCAGGGCCAGCCTCTGGGGGGCCCTAAGGTGACCGGCTGCTGGGCCCCCCAGGAGAAGAGGCTGGCCCTGTGGGTACATACTGGGTCGCAGTGCCCCCTGCGACCCGGTATGTACCCACTGAATGTGGGGCCCGGACGAACTGAGCAGTCCGGGCCCCCCAGGACCGCCGGGCCCATGACAACCGTTGCGGTTGTCATGCCCTGATGGCGGCCCTGGTCAGCATAACTTCAGGGCTGGTGTTTGGCCGCACCGGCCCGGGGAATGCATTTGCTTGGTAACCAGCAGGAGAGGAGAGATGTGCTGCTCCTGTTTCTGCTGGTTAATGTATGTAGTGCGGCCAAGCGGATAACGGTCTGACAGCAACAAGCGCTTCCTGTCGCAGTCTGCTCACATATTCCCCAATTTAGGAAAGCAGTGCTTAAGCAACCACTGCTTTCCTAAATTGGGGAATATGTTTGTCATTTATATTTTTTATGTGTATATGTTAGACAGTATAGGCTAATAAAATTATTTTATTATACAAGCTACCTGTCGGCTACACTATATAAATGACATTGTTCTCTGGATTTCTACTACAGTGGGACTACTATATGGTTACCCATTTTATTGATTTCTAAGTGTATTGTTTTTTTATATACGATCAAAAACCTTTACTAGATCAATCACTCAGCTACCGTTCATTCTTCTTGCCCTTATATGGGAAGAAAAGAAACAACGGGCTGATACATTTCTTGAACATTGTTGCCAATCTGTGAATTTACAGCATTTCTATCATTTCCACAGAGTCCTGCAATCACTATTGTTGATTCAATAGGCACTTAACTCTTAGCACTGTATTATACCTGAGTAATTAATGCCCTAGCCTGTTCCCTCGCCAAAGGTTTAAATGCAACATCCCAGGCCCTGGAGGAACTTCTAATGGATACCCAGGTTAATAAGAAAGCGATTCTTGAAAATAGGGCAGCTAGTGCCTATTTGTTACTGAAACATGACTTCGGGTCTGAGGCAGTAAAGGACATGTCTTACTTTAATCTTTCCGATCATGGGACTATGATCCATGAGTATATACAGAATCTGCACGATCTAGTGAAGGAAATAAAACAAAATACAGGGTTCTTTGGGGTTTAGGATTGGACCTTGGTCTTGGTACGTGGCTTAGTATGCTAATTAAGAAAATATTGTATTTCTTACTTATCGCAGTGTTTGTCATAATGATGATTTTTCTGACATTTAAGTTCTTCTCCTGTCTTCTATCATCCTTGTGTAATTCAAAACCTCAAGTTGGTCGTTCCTTAACTTATACACCAGTCTCCCCTGCCTTTGATTTCTACAGCTCTTTGTAACCAAAGAACCCCTGGCTTGCCCTGTCTGAGGGAACTGTGGTGAAGGCTTAATAAAAGGCCCACATGTGTGATTTAGCACACCTGGATATACCTCAGACCGCTGGGTGAGCCTTGGGTTCAAAAGAGGGGAATTGTGGAGGATTATACCTGAACCAAGGCTCAAGCTACAGATGACCGGATGACCAGTCTGTTTAAAATTCTTTAACTTGGATCATGATATGCTTTGAACTTTACCCTAGTTTTAGTGCTTGACACATAAGCACAATCTCTTTTTCTTGTGACAGTCTGTGGCTTCTGACGAGAAGATTTCAGCTGTCACCCTCAGCCCCCCTTCTTATGTCCTAAGTAACTTCATGTTTTTTTTTTTTTATAAATAACCGTTGAAATATATTTAGTTCTGTCAATTCCTTTTATGGTACAAAGTGCCTTCAAGCATCCTGTTTTTGTCATGCAAGTCACAAAGCTATATTATCTTGCTCTCGAATTAAAAAGCAGAAGCTTTCTTTGATACACAAACGCTGGTGTCTGGTGTCAGATTGCTTCCCCGAGCATGCTCGAACTAACAATTTGGTTTCCCCTGAACATATCCTTGGATTATTTTTATCCATAACACTGGGGTGAGAATTAAACAATGAGGGGATAAGACACATGGAGGAACTGGGAGGGGGAGAATGAGATACATGGTGGAGTTGGAGGGGATTAGACGCATAGAGTGGCTGGGGGAGGACATGAGCACATGGAAGGGAGAATGAAACACATGAGCTGATGAGACACATGGGAGAGCCGGGGGGTGGATGAGACACATTGAGGGGCTGGGAGGGAGGATGAGACACTAGGGTGGTGGGGGAGAATAAGACACATGGATAAGTGGGGGTGGGAGTATGAGACACATGGAGGGGCTGGGGGAAGAGGAAGACACTTGGAGATGCAGGGGTGGGAGGATGAGACACATAGATGAGCTGAAGGGAAGAATGAGACACATGGAGGGGCTTGAGGGTGACATGCAGGGTGGGAATGAGAGACCCCGGGGGGGCCCCAGGGCAATTTTAACCTTGTGGTTTCTAATTTTCTAGCTATGCCTTTGTGTACAGCTATCAGTGAACTGAATACAAACTCAAAGCTATAGACCAACAGTTTCAATGTAGTCACACATAGCAGACAGACTCCTACAATGGTAAGAAAACATGCTTGATTACCAAAGCTAGGGGCAGGCTCTCTCTAGCTAAAATGGTGAACTCTCTTTCCAACAGATTGAAATCTATTCCTATCTCTCATCTGTCTCTCTACACAGCTTTCACCACAAAGTTGTGTGTGTACATTAAATGTGTTGGAATGTGATATTCTCACCCTCTCCAATGCACACAGAATTCCATGTTGTAAACTTCTCATGACAGAGCAGTGGAAAGCTATGCCAGAAACAGATGATAGCAAACATGCAGCATGACCCAGGGAATGCCTGATTCATTTGTGAGTTCATCAGAAAAATAAGTGGCACAGTTTATACCGTGGAGACTTCAGGTCAATAGTCTTACAGAGTGCAATACAAAATATATATTTTAATTAATCCGGCTGGTATTCTAAATGTAGAAACATTTACATCACTGGAGTGATTAAGAAAGAAAATTGATATTATTGGTCAAATCTATGTGTAAATTAGGATGTTGAGATTGTTCTGTTTTGTTTACCAACATCAGGGCCAGATTAAGAGCCCAGTGGGCCTGGTGCTGACAATTATGATGGGCCTGATTACAGAATCTTATCGACCAAAAACACTAAAACAGTCATACCTCCCAAGCGTCATGCATCTGATAGAGATGGTGTTGGAGGGAAACTCAAAGGATGCAGCTATAAGAAAAAACACATACTCTATGCTAATCGCTCTCTAATTTATGCTTTCAACTTTGAAGTAAATCCATACCCCCTAACAGCAGCATTCAAGTGAAGCAGGAAGTCAATGGGTGGGGTAAAAGGGTGGGCCACTGTCACAAATCACGTGACCAGAACTGCCAAAAGGGGCGAACATGCCCAAAAAGGGGGCATGTCTGTCCAAGAATTGGAAGGCCAGCCTGGCATCAGTGTACGTATGTATCAAAGTGTCAGTGTCCCCATGTCGTACAGTCCCCTAGTCTCCCAGGGTCTCGGTGTCCTCATTTTTCTCCATGTCCCCATGTCTCAGTGGACACTAGGGGACACAAAGACATGTGGACACAGTGAGACATGTGGACACAGTGAGACACCAGGGGACACAGACACTTGGGGACACTGACACTTGGGGACACTGACACTTGGGGACACTGACACTTGGGGACACTGGGTGACATGGGGCACTAGTGGATACAGACATGGGGACACTGGGAGACATGGGGACACATACACTAGTGACACAGAGACATGGGGACACAGACACTGGGAGACATGGGGACACAGACACTAGGGACACTGACTGGGAGGCATGGGGACACTGAGACACTTGGGGATACTGAGATATGGGGGAACTTGTGGATATAGACATGGGGACACTGGGACACATGGGGACACTGAAAAAATTGGGGACACTAGGGACACTGGCTGGGAGACAGAGGGACACTGGGAGACATGGGAACACTAAAAAACTTTGGGACACTGGGAGACATGGGGACACAGACACTAGGGACACAGAGACATGGGGACACAGACACTGGGAGACTAAAGGCCACTGGGAGACATGGGGACATTGAGACACTAGGGACACTGGCTGGGAGGCATGGGAACACTGAGACACTTGGGGATACTGAGACATGGGGGAACTTGTGGACATAGACATGGGGATACTGAAAAAATTGGGGACACTGAGACACTAGGGACACTGGCTGGGAGACATAGGGACCCTGGGAGACATGGGGACACTGAGAAACTAGGGACACTGGCTGGGAGACATGTGGACACTGGTAGACAGATATTTGGGGACACTGGGAGACATGGGAACACTGAGACACTAGGAACACTGAGAGACATGGGGACACAGATACTGGGAGACTAGGGGACACTGGGAGCAGTGGGGACACTGAGAAACTAGGGACATTGGCTGGGAGACATGGGGACACTGAAAAACTTTGGGACACTGGGAGACATAGGGACACTAATACACTAGGGACACTGGCTAGGAGATATAGGGACACTGGGAGACATGGAGACACTGAGACACTAGGGACACTGACTAGGAGACATGTAGACACTGGGAGACAGATATTTGCACACAATGGGAGACATGGGGACAGTGAGACACTAGGGACACTGAGAGACATGGGGACACAGACTCTGGGAGACTAGGGGACAATGGGAGCCATGGTGACACTGAGACACTAGGGACATTGGCTGGGAGACATGGGGACACTGTGAGACATGGAGACACTGTGTCCCTAGTGTCCCCATGTCCCAATGTGTCTCCCAATGTCCCTATGTCTCACAGCATCTCCTAGTGTCTCAGTGTCCCCTAGTGTCTCAGTATCTCCATGTTTTCTGAGCTGTAGTCTGTCTATGCAGGCTGGGAGCTGCTGTCTGAACCCTTGTGCTGTGTAGCTGCTCCCCAGCGGATCAGTGAGTAGAGAGAGGCAGGGAGGGATATGCTGTTATTTCCTATCCCTGCCTCTCTCCACACACACAGCGACCCCTTGCAGAGTAATCTCCATTTATACTGAGAAAAATATCTGCATTTGCATTTCTGGTATTACTGCATTACTGGAATGGCCAGGCAGCCTCAAATACCGGCTGTGCTGGTAAAATACCAGTCAGGTGGCAAACCTAAGAGTACTGTGTAAAAAAAAAGCGTTTTTTTTTTTTTTTTTTTAAATGGGCCTATTCCATGGGCCTGGGCCTGGACCTGGGCCTGGACCTGGGCCTGGACCTGGGCCTGGAGCTGCAGCTCCATCAGCCCCTATGTTAATCCGGCCCTGACCAACATTACATATTATCAGTGGGAGATCAGAGTCCCTCAAGAGGAATATGCCTGAGTAATTATGTTCATCTTTTGAAATTTTGAAATAAAACTATTTACTCTTCAGTTTACTTAATCTGTGTTAATGGTACCTTTCTTCGAATGCGAGCGTTAAAAAAAAATATTTTAAGCTATTCAGTGTAGGTAGACTGTTCAATTAAACACAGCCTCTTCACACACTATTACCCCTCTCCATACACATTGTTACCCCCTCTACACACACGGTCGCCCCCTCTCCACACACTGTTCCTCCCCCCTGATCCACTGTTACCTCCTCTGACCCACTGTCACCTCCCCTGACCCACTGTTACCCCACACACTGTTGCACCTTTTATCAACTGTCACCCCCACACACTGTCACCCCCAAACAATGTCTTCCTGTCGACCCACTGTCACCCTCTTCACCCAGCCACACTCACCTGCCTTCACTCTGCCACACTCACCCTATCACATTTAACCCCCCTAAACCTGTCACACTCACCTTCTCTTGCACTGTCACAGGCACCCCAACCCTGCCACTCTCATCCTATCACATAAACCTCTCCAATCCTGTCCTCCAAACATGCCACACCCACCCTGTCACATTAACCCCCCTCGCCTCATGCTGTTACACTCCCTCCTCCAACCATATCACACTCACCCCAACCCTATGATACTCACCTCCCCAACCATGCCACACTCACCCTGTCACATCAGCACTCCTATATCCTGTCATACGCACCTCCCCTTGTTCTGTCACACTTCCTCCTCCAACCATACCACATTCACCCCAACCCTGTGATACACACCCCAACCATGCCACACTCACCCTGTCAAAACAACCCCTCCAATCCTGTCACACTTATCCCCCAACCATGCCACTCTTGCCCTGTCACAAATCCCCCCAATCCTGTCATACTTACCTCACTTCGCCTGCCACACTCCATACTCCCCTCATGCTGTTACACATCCTCCTCCCACGATGTCACACTCACCCTAACCCTATGATACTCACCCCCCTAACCATGCCACACTTGCCCTGTTACATCAACCCTCCTTAATCCTGTCACACTCCCCTCCTCTTGTTCTATCACACTCCCTCCTCCAACCACATTCACCCCACTTTTGCCCAATCAAAATTTTCATGTTTGTTTCCAATAACCCATTTACACCATCACTCATGTATACATGATTGCCAGGGTATGCAACCATCATGCATAAATGATTAGCATAACTGCAAATTAAATGCATTCATTGCAAAATAATATTGTATCCAAATTATGCCATAACTGAATTCATAGAGCTCATGGCACAGGGAGCCAAGCACTGCAAGCCTTTGAACCCTGAATACATAGACAAGCACTCTGTATCCAGCGCTGCAATCCCACCCTTCAATGTAACTACAGCTCCTTATACACAAACAATGCACCCCAATTTTTTCACTTTGGGTATTAGTAGGAGCCTAATTTTTGAGTTTCACCTAAAGCCTCACAAAATCTAGAGCCGCCACTGATGTGAACAACTGTAGTTGTATTCTACCGAATTAAGTTATTCTAGGGGTTAATTAAGAGTCAGAACTGCTGCAATGAAATTCAACTGTGTTTTTCTTCTATCACTTTGACGTTTGTTTGTTTTTTAGTTGATATATTGCATAAAATAAAAGCTATGACGTTTAACTCATCAATTGGCTTTTCACACTGGTAGTCAGCAAACAGCCAGTTATGTTCCAATGGTTCTAATTTAGCAGATTTTATTGGAGTAAACAGTTTATTGTCTGTGTATACAACAAATTGAGGGACAGCCAAGGCTTTTCCAAACATTTTAGTCATTGCCTAAACAATGGCCAAAATATCCAATTTGAAAGAACTACAATTTTGATTATTTTACTCGAAACTGTTTTAACCTCTGTATCATTGATTATTTGCTATTCTGTACCTGAGCTTTAATTGTGCCAAAACATTTTTACTGTGATTGACCTATACGGGCATATATCTAGTGACATGGTTTATTCATTTATTCATTTATCTCCTTTCCCCCACCCTGGAAATTTTGTTATGGTTTTTTTTTTTTTTTTTAAGTCATAAAAACACAATCAATAGTTACAACTCTCATGATGCTCTGTTAATCTCTGTAGTTTGACTGATAATAGGATTAATAGTTCAATAATTAGATTTTTGAACCAGGACCAAATTGTTTAAAATATTTATTTGTCATAGCAATTCAACATAGTAATCATCTAATAACAAAATTATAATAAAATATTTTATGATCCTTTTACTCTAGTGAGATTGCAAAGGCGTCCCAATTTTATGCCAGAATTTTTTTTTACAGATTTCTATACCTGGAATAACAATATATAGAATTTTTTTTATTTAAAGTATGTGATACGAAAAGTTCTGTCAGAAAAAGATTGTTAATGAGTCTATTTTGAGATCTAGCTCTGAGATTGCCCACGTAGAGCTGAAGAAAGATGTGAATCATAAAAATACTACGGTTCCAAATAAATTGAGGGCCATTAGGGTTTTTCACAACGGGATGTGGGAAAGGTTTGTTTCTGGTAGTTTATATTTCACTTTTTTTCTGTAGAACAGCTCTGTAGGTTTCTGTTCTCAGTTGATATGTAGGTTGCATCAGTTGTGGATTAGTAGAAGTGTTAGCCAGAGGGTCCACCATTGATTTATCCTGGGTGAGGTAGAGACAATAGTATACTTGTAAGAACAATCAGCAATTCTGGGCCTAGATCAGGATTTAGACTAAGTAATACTGATGTTTTGTTATTTTTTCGTTGTGCTTCCAATGCACTAATTACATAGCGGTGTAGTTAATTAGTCTGTAATATGTTGATCAAGTTAAATGTTTTCTAATTGTTAATTAATCTGAAGAATGTTCTGTGGTCATAAGTTATGTCATTTTTGTGGGTGACTAAAATAATGTTACAATAGTTTGCTGCAGTCCGGTCAGAGTGCCCATGATGACCCCTGTCGTCCGTTGAAAGTGCCTTCAATGGGGACGTTACTATAAGAGCTGGACCATGGAGAAATGGAAGAAGCATGCCTGCTCTGATGAATCACACTTTCTTTGAAATGGCCAGGTGGGTGTGCAGCATTTACCTGGGGAAGAGATGGCAGCAGGATGCTCTGTTCTGCTAGGAGAGCTTGGGTCCTGGCATTCATGTGAAGATTACTTTGACATATACCACCTACCTAGAAATTGTTGTAAACACCCCTTTATTGCAATGGTGTTCCCTGATGACAGTGGACTCTTTCAGCAGGATAATGCACCCTGCCACACTGGTTTGAGGAACATGACAATGAGTTCAAGATGTTGTTTTGGCCTTCAAATTCCCCAGATCCTAATTCAATTAAGATTCTTTGGGATGTGCTCGAACAACAAACACAACGCATGGAGGCTCCACTTCGCAACTTGCAGAACTTAAAAGATCTGCTGCTAATGTCTTTGTGCCAGATACCACAGGACATGTGCAGAGGTCTTGTGGAATTCATGCCTCAACACATCAGAGCTGTTTTGGCAGCTCGAGGGGGAACTACACTATATAAGGCAATTGTTTTAATGTTCTGGCATATCAGTGTATGACTCTTTTCAATCTATAGAAAAACCTGTAACATTAACTTTACTTTTAATTTTGCTGACACCTTAAACCATTTGTTGTGGTCTATTTGGTTCTCAGTGCAACATGCGTAGCTCTCAGAAATTGACGAACAGCTGTTTAAACAGACAGCTAGGGACACTTAGATTTGTGGAACATGGTGGCTTTTTTTTATCTAGGTAGCAGCATATTATTTTCCTTGGAACCTATTCCAATAGATTCCAATTACTAAGTATTCCAATTAACTGTTTCAGTTCAGTTAATTCTGAATGCTACTTGTGAAAGAGAAAATATATATTTAACAAGCGAGACAGAGAAATGTTTTCACATAGCTTAGCCATCTATTGTCAATCTGCAGATAACCTTTGAACCACAGAAGAAAAATATAAATATGATTAACACAAGGTAACCTCCTTTCTCGCCTAAAACCAAAAATATCTTCAATTGTATTGTTTTACAGAAGCTCCTTTCAGAAGAAGTACATTCCAAGTACCAAGTACTGTTACTGAGGAAATATACAATATATTGATGCTTGGAAAATAAAAGCAAGAAGGCAAAATGTAGTTCATTAATTGATAAATACATAAGGTTTACACCTGAAAAGGGAATAGTGATTAACTGAAAATAGATTGCATATTTTTAGGCCAAAATATACAAATTGAAAACATTCTACAACTGCGTTACTTCTTTTCAGCTTTCTTTTGACCTCCTCCCATCTCCGGTGCAGTTGGTTCTGATGAGGAATACCTTGCCATTCAGGACAATTCTTCCTTACGATATTGATCTGCTGGCTATTGCCAGAACGTCTGCATCAGAAAGCAGTGAAGTGATATATATCACTCTGTTTTGATATTTTTGATAACCCTAACTCTAACACTAGTTCAAGCCCTAAATAGAAAAAATACAACGAACGGATGATGTCATTCAAGTATGTTGTAACATGCCCTGAGATTACAAGAACCCTTTAGGCCTAACATTAGTGCTTCTTTATTTGGATGTTTTGTGATGATCTCTACTTGACTATTGGAATACTGTTTCATTGCCAGTTGTGAAAGATCTGTTGTTGCAGACATGTCTAAAAAATAGAACACTTTGAAGGTATTTTCTTAATAGCCTTTACTGTCATCCCTGTCATCCTTTACTGTCATCTCACTATCACTAGTCCTTCTCAGGAAATAAAGCCCAATTTTGCCTGAATGCACCTTATGTATTTTATTTTAAAGGACTCTCATCACTGCAATTCAACCCAGAAAAAAACGTGTTCAAACTCATTTACCTATTTTATCTTACATTATACATACATAGGCAGAATGGTAACAGCATGCATGTGAAAAAACACTACTGAGTGTTTTGTTGTTTTGTTAAAAAAAAATAAAAATCAAACCAACGATTATTATAAACCTGTTATAAATTACAAGCACTTTTTTCTTTTATAATTCTTTATTTTTGTAGTGCACGTGATAACAAACAAGCTTGCGATACCACAATAGTAATAGCAAGTGAAGTAACACAGTTGCTATGGTATCAAAGACATTGACACTTTTTTTTTTTGTATGGACTCATGAACACGTTAGGAATAGTGGTTAACATCATGAAAGAAAAACCATGATAAACAATAACATGGCAACAGATAAAACTGTGCATTTTTGGTATTATACTTGGGCTTAATTCGTTGGTGAATGGGAAACAGGAGTGGTACATACTTTGATTGACATGAGCCTATGGTTCAGTGGTACAGGGCGAGAAAGTATGACCATGGGGCAGGCGTTGTCTGTTATGCCTATGTGTAGAACTGACATGCTAGGCCCAGAAAGAGAATGTACTTTTGGCTTATCTGAGCTAACCAAATAGTTGTAGGAGCTTATGTGTGTGAAGCATAGGGCTTGGTTGTTTGTTACTAATGCTTAATACTGATAGGATATCTGATGTAACGTTAACAGCTTATTAGCTTTTGCAATGTGTATTAAATTGATGGAGCTAGGCGTGTCTGTGTGGAAGACCCCTAACCAGAGGGAATCAGGTGCTAAGTGTGGTATGTGCAACTTTTGCTGTGAGATGGGCCTCGGTAGGGGTAACTTACATTGCCATCTTGACCTCTAGGAGCTGTACCAGGTGAAAAACATTAATTAACTTGGTTTATTAGTCAGGTCCCTACATGTGGGTTTGGTTGGTTTCTCTGTGTAAAGGGGACTATATTAGTTGGGTCCCAGATTTGAGTTCCATGGTGTCGCCAGGGTCATTTGTTGGTGCAGGCAATCCCAATGCCGTGAGCAAGGCTGATGTTTCTTCGGCCGTGGACAGTCTGTGAGTATGTGAGTAATCCATTGCGGATTACTGAGAGGGATCGTGGAGAGGTCCAGCGGTATGTCACTCCTGCCGATCTGACAGGGAATTCAGTGATCTACACCTTTGTAGCATGACTGGTGAGAGGTCCTGGAAGAGTGTGAGGTTCGCACCCTCAAAGGCATATGGCGACTTGTTTTGGAGTGCTGCCAGAAGGGATCGTTTGTCACTGGAGAGGGAGCATCACACTATGACATCTCATATGGTAGATGGTGGTGCCCTAGGTGATTTAGGTAGGTGAAAGAGACCATCAAAGGATATTTTCTTAACCCGCGCTGGCGGTAGTAGCGAGGCGACCAGTCGTCTTGTATAGTGGGGGACTTCCATAGGTATGGTTTCAGGTATGCCCCTCATCTTTAAATTGTTGCGTCTAGTGCGGTCAGACAGCCTTGCTACTTGCGAGGTAAGTGCAAGGTGGGCATTTTGGATAGTTTGAATGGATTCCTTCATGTCAGACACATCATGCTTTAGGTAGATAATATCCTCCTCTGAGGCTCGGACCCTGTCTGTGGTCATTTGTACCTAGGCCCTAACCAGCTCTACATCAGCTGCAAGTAGTTTTTTAATATCTATTAGTTTGCAATGTCTTGTTTTGTGGCCAAATTTGCCACGATTATGCAGCTGGGGGAAGGCAATTCGGGTACCTGTGGTGAAGGTTGCACAGTAAGGTCATCTCATATTGGGTCTTGAGGATCCTGAGGTTCGGCCTGGGCTCCGGTGCCGCCATTTTGGGATGGGCCTGTCGCTGGAGCAGAGCCCCAATATACCATGTGTGAGGAACTGACTCTGCTGGGTTTCGAACCCTGGTTTACATGGTGCTAAACCTCTTCCTTACCTGTACACCAGCCTGCCTTTTGCAAATTTACCTAAGATCTGATACCATTGCTTGTAGAGTCAAGATTATCAGTGACAACTCTCTTCAGCTGTGTCTGGTCAGGTGTCTGGTTCTTGGCCTATAAAAGCCACTTCCTGTCTCTGTACCTTTGCCAGATTATTGTGGTTCCTGTACTCTCTAATCAAGTGTGTTCCTATTTCTCCTGCCTGTTGCTGAATTTGGACTGTTTTGACTTTGCTGCCTCTCCTTCCCACTGACCTCGGCTTGCCTCACTACGATTATCATCTTTCTGTTCCAGTCTCCCATCTCTGCTTAAGACCAGAAGGCCACTCAAGGCTCAGGGGCTCAACCACCTGGGTAACGAGTGGCTACCTCTGGCAGAAAACATTGCTGATCTGGCTACTGGACTCCAAAACTTTGTAACATCAATATCATTACACCATGAGTCGCTTGAGAGGGTTTTTTGTAATCTCCTCCCCATTTTAGTCGGCAGGGCCATAGTTGTATCTCCGGGGTCAGACTCCCGGTTCAGCAGGCTCAGTGGGGAAAGCGGCCCTGTGAGCCACTCGAAGCCGTGGCATGTGGGCAGTTGGTGGGCCACGGGCCTCTGCTTCAGAGGTTTCTGTCTGGGGGTCAAAAAGAACAGCATGTATCATTCCAATGAGGTTCAGGAGGTAAGTGCCCAGGTTTTTACCGCTCGATGGTAAGTGTTCATGAGGTATTTATCGGATTTTTACAGTACATTTGGTTCCACTTACGGACTGAAGTTTTGAAAGGGCTTTTTATTCCTTTCTCATGACTAGATGAGGAAGAAAACCTGAACTGACAAATGGACCGACCCATCCCTACATCTGCTGTTGATGCTGTTCAACATAATAAAAAAAAAAAAATATATATATATATATATATATATATATATATATTATATAGATGAGACCTCTTTTTAGTTTCTATAGTTATTTATTTCTTTTTTTTTTAAGCATTATTATCATGATTACTTTGATTGCATACTCACTCGATAGCATTCATCTGTGCCAAATATTTGTCTATGATTTGTCATGCCGCCTAGCTTAAACACTCACGCAGGCTTAATTAACTAACTCATATATCCAGTGTACAAGCCCACAGCTTCCTGTTCGAATAGAATGGAATTGGAATGGAAGGGGCACAGCTGACGGGTTCCAGATTAAAGATTTTGGAATTAAACTGTTTGTTTTATATTCACAGTAATTTGGTTCACAGAGCAAGTGAGAAAAAGTAGTCAATCATAGGAAAAAAGAGGAGGAGCAGTAAACGCCCAAACCAAGACCGGCCACAGCGCTGGATTCTCTGGAACTCTTTTGGGGCATCACCTCGTACCCAGCCAGTGAAATCTTCTCCCGAATAGCGATCCCATTCCACCAAACCAATCTTTTCGGATATATTATGCACTCAGATTCAGGCTATTCTGGGATATAAAAATTGTGGGGTTCCTATACTGCTTTATGTTTTTGGGATGATTTATAATATTTAATGTATTTTGTGTAACTGAGAGATAATCGCGTTATCTAAAATCCCTAGTTTAATTATCTCTCAGACCCAGTGCATTCCCGGTAAACTTGTCCTGGAGATGTTTGGGGCTGTGCAAAAGAAGCAGTGTGTGGGTTAATAAAAATCTAGGGGAATGAGCTATAGTCATTAACCAGTGCTTCCCTTCCAGCTCTAGAGGATTGCAGTGAAGATATTCCTTCTCAGCATTGCAGCTCCGCCACATTTCTTCTGGACCACAGTGAAAATGTAAAATGGATCTGTGCAGGTTGCTATCTATTTCTCCACTCCATGAACAGAGTAGAGTAGGGCAAGTTTTTCTTGAAGTTGAGAAAAAAAAAAGTTGTTATCATAGAAGATATTTTATCTCAGAGATACATAAGCACAAAAAAGTCAGGCAATGTACAGCCAACAACATCTACTGCAATATTCAAAATCTAGTTTAAAAAAATGTTAGTACATAGGCAGGGCATAAGTAACAGGCAGTGTACAAACAGGAGTGGCCAGGGGTACATGAAAACATAGTTTGCACGGTAAGAAGCACCTTATGTCAGATTATGTTACCCCCACTTCCTCCAGTTTTCCCAGGTTTATTTCTATAGAGTAGGTAGGAAACTTGGTAGCAAAGCATTCAAGTAACTTCTAAATCCAAGTCTTAGTTCCAAAGCAGATTTAAGATTGAAAGATACATGTTAGCTACTGCTTTTAATTAATAAGAGTTATGTTTTATGTCACATGATAAGTATTGCCAACTGCCAGTTCTATATTGGAATGTTGTTCCTTCGGATGGAATTTTGACTGACATAAAGACAGAGGTCTGTAAGAGTAATAGTTCATCAGATATCTCTCATGTTATATATAGTAAGATTGTGTTTTCATGCAGGAAAGCAATGCAGATGTGCAGCAGCAGGATCTTGGGCAACAGATCATTATCTATCATTGCATAATTTCTCAAACTGTTTGCTACAGTGACACACATGTTTTATTTACTACATTAAACTGTTTGCCACAAAGTGAATTAGAAAACAACAAGCAGCTGGTTCTTGGAGGAATGAAAGAACAAAAGAAAAGAGAAGACAAAAGATTTTAAAAAAGATTCCTGAGACGAATTGTTTAAACAGACTCTACGAAGCATGCTGCACTTTTAAAATGGTACACAAATATTTTCTTGTGTTAATGATTTAAAAAAAAAAAATATTGTGCAAAAAGGAAATTTGTACAAACAGAATACAAATGTCACAGGGTTCAGGGTTTAGACATTTCAATATTTAGACATTACAAACCATGCTGGTATAGTAAACGATGAGCAGCACACTTTTTTGGGGGGTTCCAAGATGTTGTACACTGTCATTAGCTACACGCAAATCTACCTGTCCTCTCCTGATCTCCCTCGTCCCTCTTTACTAGTGTCTCTGACTGCCTCTCTGCTGTTTCTAACTGGATGGCTGCCCACTTCCTTAAACTAAACTTGACCAAAACTGAAATTCTGGTCTTTCCTCCCTCAAGTGTTGTTACTCCTGTGTCTGTCTCCCTCCAAGTCAATGGTGCTACCATCAGCTCCACCACGCAGGCTCGCTGCCTAGGTGTTCGCTTTGACTCCGACCTCTCCTTCAAGCCTCATGTTCAATCTATCGCCAGATCCTGTCATTTCCGTCTCAAAAACATTGCGCGCATCCGCCCCTACTTAACGCCAGATGCGACTAAGGTGTTGGTCCATTCCACTTTCCTTTCTCGCCTTGACTAATGTAATCCACTTCTCAGTGGTCTTATGTGCTCCCAACTTGCGCCGTTACAGTCCATAATGAATGCGGTGGCGAGGCTCATCTTCCTGTCCGCCCGCACCTCCCATGCCTCACCCTTCTGTCAGTCCCTACATTGGCTTCCTATAAAATATAGAGCTCAATTTAAAATTCTGGTTCTTGCTTTCAAATCACTACATAATGCTGCTCCCACCTATCTATCCTCGCTTTTACACAAGTATGTCCAGTCTAGGCCCTTACGATCTGCTGAAGACTTACGTCTATCTTCTGTCCGTACTCCCACCTCTGATGCTCGCCTTCAAGATTTCTCGAGGGCTGCACCGTTCCTGTGGAACTTGCTTCCCTCCTCCGTTAGATGCTCACCCAGTCTCCACTCCTTCAAAAAATCGTTAAAAACCCACTTCTTCATAAAAGCATATCAATTAAACTGTTAATAGCTCCTGACTGATTCCTCTCTTGCAACTGTCATTAGTCTAATACTATCCTTACCTTTGTGTCACTTTACCCCAATCCCTCTAGCATGTAAGCTCATTGAGCAGAGCCCTCAACCCCTCTGTTCCTGTGTGTCCAACTTGTCTGGTTACAACTACATGTCTGTTCGTCCACCCATTGTAAAGCGCTGCGGAATTTGATTGTGCTCTATAAATATCATAATAATAATAATAATTAGCTAACAGTGGTTGTAGCTAGGGTTACACTGACAGATAACACATTGGCATTAGGTTTTACAAGGGCGCATACACTCTGTGAGTACATCACATTCTCTATCTGGGGCTTTCCCTTGCTCTGTATCTAGAGTCTTTAATTGTGTTTGTGTATCATCCTGTCTCCT
Source organism: Pelobates cultripes (assembly GCA_933207985.1). NCBI lineage: Eukaryota > Metazoa > Chordata > Amphibia > Anura > Pelobatidae > Pelobates > Pelobates cultripes. Next base: position 151,793,209 of record OW240917.1, on the reverse strand, counting down.
GTCTAACCGTCTCCCCTCGATAATAGTGGGTATTATCCTGTGTTTTAGTGAGTTGGTGTGGAGATCTCAGTCACCTGCTAACTTCCTTGGTTGTGGGTGGGGGATGGGGGGAGGTCTCTATCTTTCTGGGGATTATTGTTGTTCTGAGTCCGTCGATCCCAGTCATGGTTTCAGGTCAGAGGTTTGGAGTAAATGGCTGAGATCCATTTCATCCAGTTTGGGCCAAAACCCATGGTTTGGAGGGTGCTGGTTAGCAGGTACCAGTCCACCCTGTCAAAGGCCTTCTCTGCATCAATGGTGAGGATAAGGCTCTGCAATGTTTCCCTCACTGAGAGGTGGATAAGGTTGAGGAGTTTAGTGGTATTATTTTTAGCCTCTCTCCTGGGTACGAATCCTGCCTGATCAGGGTGAACTTGGTCTTCCAGAAGTGGTCTGAGACGGGTGGCCAGGATCTTCTTGAAAACCTTCAGGTCAATATTGATCCAGGATATCGGCCTGTAGCTTCCGCATTATGATGGGTCTTTCCCTGGTTTGGGTATTAGGGTTATGTGGGCCTCTAAAGCTGTGTCTGGGAGGGTGCTGGATTGTGTGAGTGAGTTAAAGATGTGTATGAATGGATCTGCAAATTCGGAAGAGAAAGTTTTATATTTGGCTGTGTACCCATCTGGTACTGGACTTTTGCCCAGTGGTAGGAGTTTTACTGCTAGGTGGAATTCGTCCGGTGTAAGGGGGGGCATCAAAAACCTGTCGAATGTTCAGTGGCATTGTCTGAGCGAGTCATTTAGACAGAAAGTGGTCTATGTCTGATTGGGACGGTGGAGATTGTATGAGGTTGTGAAGATTAGAATAAAAGGTGTGAAAGGCCTGTAGTATCTCTGGCATGTCGTGGGATGTTGTCCCAATGGGTGTCTTTACCTGGCATATGAAAGTTTGTTGCCTGTTGTGCTGTTAGGCTTTGGCTACCATGCACCCGCATTTCCCTCCTTGGGCAAGGTATGAGCGTTTGGATAGAAGTAGTTTGCATCTTATCTGGGAGTTCAGGAGTTGTTGTAACTTGGAACGTTTGTCTATGAGTTGTTTGTAAATGTCTAAGGAACACGTATTGCTATGCATTTGTTCTAGTTATCTTATGTCCCTTGTAAGTGTCCTAATCTGGGCTTCCCTATGTTTCTTATGTTTTGATGCTAGTGCAATAAGGTGCCCTCGTATTACTGCATTGTGGGCCTCCCACGTGATTGGGGGTGAAATTTTTGTAGATGAATTTTCCAAAGAGTAGTGTTGTAGGTCAGTAGATATCTGTTTAATTTTGAACCGGTCATTGAGAATCATATTGTTTAATTTCCATTGGAAGCTTTTGGGTCCGCGTGGTCTGACCACGTTATGGGGTCGTAAGCACAGGACTGGATCAGGTGTGGCTGTCTATGCTGCAGGAATAGCATGTCGAGCCTGGAGTAGGAGTGCGTGACATTTGTGTAGAACGAGTAGTCCTTCGTTTGGGGGTGGGTTACCCGCCAGCTGTCGAATAGCCATGTGTTATCTAGTAGCTGAGTCACCCTAGCTCTAGTCAAGACTTGGTAGGTATTGGATAGTGAGGTGGTGTCTAGGGTAGAGTCTATGGACATGTCCATGTCTCCCCCCACGATGAGAATCCCCTCCGTGTGACGCTCTACCTTGTTGAGGTATTTCCGAAGATAGCTGCATTGTTTGGAGTTCGGAAGATAGAGATTTGCCAGAGTCCCTATCTTGTTTCCTATCAGTCCTTTGACTACTATCAGCCTGCCACTTGGGTCTGAGTAATGGTCTATGTATTTAATCCCTTAAGGACCAAACTTCTGGAATAAAAGGGAATCATGACATGTCACACATGTCATGTGTCCTTAAAGGGTTAAAGGGAGAATGGGTTCCTATGAGGATGGCCACTCATCTCTTTTTAGCCTTTACATAGTTGCTGAAATATCCTTGAGGGTAATGCCTTTCCAGGAGGGTCGGGGCTACATTCGTCCTGAAGTGTGTTTCTTGAAAAAACGCTACATCGGCTCTGAGTTTGTGAAGTTCATGGAGCGCTAGGGAGCGTTTGGCAGGGGAGTTTAGTCCCCGAACATTAAATGTGACTACGTTAATATCTGCCATGTGTGCTGCTGAACTGTATACGAAGGGCTGGTACAATATCCTGTTTTCTGTATGTTGCCATTTCTGTATGTTGCCATAGAGAGACAAAGAAAATTAAGGTAACTATTTACAGGTTAACAAAAAAACAAACAAATGTGAGCTAGAGAGTACGTTCAGGCAATAGATATATGGATGTAGCTAGATGTGACGGTGTCTTTTCCCTGGTTCTGGGTCACCTTAAGGGGAACAGATTTTGCACCGCTTTAGTGGCTTTCGTTTCTCTGCTCAGATAAGCTGCACGAGGGGAGTTGGATTGAGGTACGCGCTGAGGAGCAAGGGTGGACAATCCATATGATGCTGATGTCATACCTTTTATTTAGGGTTCGGGGTAGTATATGGGACATGCGGTCTGGGATAATTTCGGGGTTTGTGACTCTCCCTCCCTCCGCTATGCCCCTGGTGTCCTCACCACCTCGATTTGGTGTTTGCTTTGCCCCATGCGTTTCATCGGAGGGTGGCTGAAAAGGTAGGGCAGAGTTACCCTGCTTTGGGAGGTCATTACTTGGGCCAGGGTTAGAGGATTACCAGGGTATGTGAGCCGTATTGTGGGGACTGAGGGAACGGTGTGTTGGAAGGGTGAGGGGCCGCGGAGGCCCTCGTTGGCTGGATGTGGGGTACCTATGAAGCGGCTGATAGGATATGCAGGATATGCACAGTATATGTGTACAACATACATGATACACTTTACCATCTGTTTACACCTCTCTCCCCCTTTGCTCGCCACAGCCACCCAGCCGCTGGGTACTGTAGGTCCCCGTCTGGTGAAGATTTTGTCCAGATGCCGGGTTATTGGTTCAAGGGATGTTCCAGGCTGTGTCCGATACCTTCGTGATAGTCCGGTCTTGGGGAAGCAGCTAGGCTGGGTGGTGGAGCTATGTTCCACAGTGGCATAAGTCCTTTGGAGGTCAGAGTCTATGCGTGATCGGGTTTGCGGCGTCGCTTGGACGGTGTCTGCCATCATGAGTGTTGTGGCAATCATGCCATTGGTTGGGCCTGTTGCGGGCCGTACCAGTCCTGGAGCAGAACGTCTGGGAGACCCAGGGTCTAAGTGAAGAGTGCCGTGTCTCCTGCTATCAATAGGGTAGCTGTAGCCCCCTTATTGGAGGCCATGAGGGATAGAGGGAAACCCCACCGGTATAGAATATTTCTAGTAGTATGTCAGTGAGAGGTCTCATTACCCTTCTAGCTTGGAGAGTCATCCATTAGAGATCTGGGAATATCTGTACCTGTGCCCTATGGAACAGCAATGGTTGGGAGGTCTGCCTGAGCATACTGAGGATTTCCTCATTGACCCCGTAGTAGTGGAGCCGGTAGATAACATCTCTCGGTGTCTCTGCTGCATTGTTTCTGGGTCGGAGCGGAGTACAGGTTCGTCATTAGCTTTGTTCATGATAAGATTGAACACCTCCTGTAGCACGCTCCGCAGATCTTCCTGCTTTGTTTCGGAAAGGACTTTCACTCTAAGATTGTTCAGCCTTCCGCAATAATCCAAGTCATCCAGGGATCTGTACATTGCAGCCAGCTGCACGTTCTGAGCTTCCACCATGCTCTGTAGTTGCTGGATTGAGTTTGGGTAAAGTCTTGATCGTCTTCCAACATGGTGACCCTGTCTCCCACATGTTTGATATCTGCAGCTATGGGGTACATTTTAACTTGGATCGACTTTATTTGTGCAGATTTAATTTATGAATGTATGAATTGTGCTGGGAGTCATCCTTCCTTTCGGTGCTTTAAGAGACAAGGTGTTGTCAGGGAGCAGATTCCAAAAAGCATGGACTCTAGTGAGAATACAAAATCTGCTCCCTTATTTAAAATGTTATCTAAATCAGCTGACAGTGCAGCTAATTAAAGAACGCTTTTCAATTGGTTTTAAGATTCATGTTTGTAGTTTATCAGCACAGTTTGTTGAGAATCTCAGTTCAGTTAAGTTAAATTTAGATGTAGTTAGTGAAAATATAATGATAGAAGATTCTTTAGGGAGAATTGCAGGGCCCTTTTCTGTCCCACCTTTTGTACATTTTAGGGTTTCTCCATTGGGTTTAGTTCCCAAAAAAGAGAAGGGTACCTTTAGACTAATTCACCATCTATCCTACACCAAAGGTGATTCTTTGAATGACAAAGTGGACAATTCCATTATTTCAGTGTCATACTCTTCTTTCAAGGATGCATTGAAATGGGTGAGGCATTGTTTGAAGAATGCTCTCATGGCGAAAGTTGACATTAAGTCAGCTTTTAAATTACTCCCAATACATCCTGATTCTTTTGGGTCATTGGGTTTCCAATATGAAGTTAACTTTTACTTTGATAAATGTATGCCCATGGGTTGTTCTGCCTCTTGTTTTTATTTTGAAAGTTTTGCGTGTTTTCTGGAATGGGTGCTTAAAGATGTCTCAGGTTTACAATCAACTATTCTATTTTCTTCTCATTGGGAAAGCTGGATCCTCTGACTGCCTCCAGTTATTGAACACTTTCATGTCTATTGCCTAGCAATTTGGCATTCCTTTGGCAAAGGAGAAAACGTTTTGGCCTAGTACTTGTTTGCAATTTTTAGGTATAATTATTGACTCTGAAAGAATGGAATTTCATTTACCTGAGGATAAAATAGTTAAAAGGAAAAGAAAAATTTCCCAATTATTAGGCATTAAAAAAACGACACTTAAGAAACTACAGTCTGTGTTAGGTTCTTTAAATTTTGCATCAGGGTAATGATGATGGCCAGGGCTTTTTCCAGACATATGGCTAGAGCGTTAGCGGGTTTTGAAAATCCACATTATCATGTGCAAATATCCAGACAGATTAAAGAGCATTTACAAGTCTGGAATGCATTTTTAAGTAATTTTAACGGTTCCATGATTTGGCAGAGACATTTTGTATCCAAGTGGGATTTAGATATTTTCCCTGAGACAGCTGGTTCACAAGGCTTTGGCATTTTGTTCCAAGGGAAATGGGTGGCCACTGGATGGCCTCAAACTTGGGAGAAAAATTGATGGACTAAAATTATCACACTTTTGGAACTCTTTCCTATAGTAGTAGCCTTGGAAGTATGGGGTTCTGAGTTGGCAAATAAAATAATTACTTTTCATTGTGACAACTTGGGAGTTGTTTGGGTAATTAATTCTCTTTGAGCTAAATTGATCCCTGTTGTTAATTTATTGAGAAGATTAGTCCTAATCTGTTTGAGTAAAAGCAAGACATGTAAGTGGAAAAAGTAATTGTATAGCTGATGCCTTGTCCCCTTTCGACTTCAAGTCTTTCAGGTCCCTCGCACCTCTAGCAGAAGAATGTGGAATGAAGTTGCCCAAGCACATCTGGGATCTAACTTCAATAAGTCGATAAGTCGATTGCTGGGTCTATCATTGTCTTCAGTTACTTGGAAAGCATATGTACTCGCTTGGGATGAGTGGAATCGGTTTATGGGTAATCTCAAAAAGGACGCTACTGATCCTAACATACAGGATGCTATTCAATTTGTTATCAATAAAATTCAGTCAGGAGCTTCTAAGTTTTCATTAAATAGATCGTTATAAGGAATTTCTTTTTTCTTTAAGGTTTTTGGTAAAAAATCTATTTTTTAAAGAATTTATTGTACTGAAAGGAGCTTGGGTTAAGAAACCGCCTGTTCAAGATAACAGGTCTCCTATTTCATTTAAACTATTGGGTGATTTGGTTAAGAATTTGGGCTCCATCTGTAATTATTCTTTTGAGATTCATCTTCAATCTGTGGTATGTCTTTTTGCCATGCTGATATTGAGGGTCATTGTAAAGGTTTTTTTTTAAAGATGCTATTCAGTTGTCTGAAGTCGGTTGTGATATTTTTAACAATGATTTACAGTGTTTGATAAGGCTGTGGACTGGTGGGGTGGGGTTGGCTGCAGCATTAGTTGCTGCAGCTGGTGGGGTTAAGGTCATCTGCCTATTTTAAAGGAGGGGAGACTATCTAAGTTTGGTGATTTATATGTTTAAGTTTTGGCTAATAGGGCGGAACTCTGGTGATTCATGTGTTAAATCTCTGCGGGTTTAAAGACAGGAGATGTTTGGTTACAAGCTATACATTTTAAAGTAATTAAGTTACAGTTTGTTATGTTTTGTAAACTAAAAAAAAGACCATGGCCTTTTCACCACATATCTGAGTCTGTGTGTGTTATTATTATTCCACTCTGTATTTACTTTGTGTAGTTCTTAAATGTTATGTTTGGGTATGTTAAGGTTAACCCCTGCAGCGCACAAGACCAATCACCATTAGAGCAATCCAAGAATTAAATTAACACTTACAAAAGCTCCTTAAATTCACACTGTAGGCACTATAACTATTTATTTTCATTGAATTGATAATGGTTCCTGGAGCCCCTGTGCTGTCCCTGCATTCAGTATTAAAGGGACACTATAGTCACCCAGACCACTTCAGCTCAATGAAGTGATTTGGGTGCCAGGTCCCTCAGGTTTTAACCCTTCAGATGCAAACATAGCAGTTTCCGGACAGCCACTAGAGGCGCATCTGCGACACTGGAGGCATATTATGCCTCCATCAAGCAGAGCATCCATAGGAAAGCATTGCGAAATGCTTTCCTATGGACACTTTGAATGCGCGAGCAGCACTTGCCACGCATGTACATTCGGCTCCGCTGACAGCGGACGGAGGAGCTGACGTCGGCGGGTGAGAGGTCACCAGGGAGGGAGCCTGGCGCTGTATTAAAGTAAGTAACCGAAGGGGCTTTAACCCCTTCAGCACCACGGCAGGGGGACCCTGAGGGTGGGGGCACCCTCACGGCACTATAGTGTCAGAAAAAACGGTTTGTTTTCCTGACACCATAGTGATCCTTTAAACCATTTTCAAGCAGTTTAACACTAAATAACAGTCTCTGGCCTCTCACTGAACTTTCCCTACTGGAGGTAAGGCTAATACAGACAATACTACGTCCAGTGGCAGAACTATAGCCATGCAAAGATGTCCCCAGCTGACATAGCATTGTGGGAGTTTGACAGAAGGGGATATATCTTTTGGCCACTCGTGTGCTATAGGGGGCACAAACAAAATCTTGCATCAGTGCCCTCTCTCCATTAGTTCCGCCACTGACCATGTCTTACTAGCAAGGTGCACTGTGGTAGGCTGAAAGTGGTCAGCTGACACTGTAGGCCAATCACAGCCACCCATTGCTGCTCAGGCTAATGCTTCCTTATTACTAGCACAGAAAGGATGGGTTTCTGGGGACACTTGTTTAGCATAACATTTTTAATAATGTTCCAAAAGTTTTAATGCTGAATGGAAGGACAGCATGAGGGGACTCCTGACATAATAACCACTTCAATTAGATGACACAATTACAGTGCCTACAGTATGCCTTTAATACAAGTTCCTTGAACAAAGCTGTACCCTATCTGCGGAATTCTTCGGTTAATATGTAGCTGTATTTTATTGATAATACATGTAGATATAAAAAGGAAAGAACATAAAAGTGAAGATCATCTTCACATACATATAAAAACACTTATTAATTCACTTACATAAAACCAAATGTATTTCAGCATATCAAGCAATAGCTTGGAGGCATGAAACCCATCCAGCTCGAGGTTAAGTACTTTTCAGTTTATGTGAGTTAATAAAAAAGTGTTTTTATATTTATATTTAAAAAGTCTACACTATTATGTTCTTTCCTTTTTACATCTATATGTATTGAGGATGAAAACATAGCTGCATGTTAATTGAAGAATCTCAAATAATGGCACTGATACGTTCATGGCAATGGAATTAAGATACTTTTTGTGAGTGTTCATCTGGCTATTCAACTGTTTCAAATGAATAAAAGAGTGTTGCACTATTTGTTTTTTTTATTTTTCTTCTCTTCTTGTTTTCTGCCTCTCTCATTTATATTTTATAGATTTTTTTAATGACAGGTTGTGGGAGGATCTTGGAATTTGAGATTTTAAGATTTTGTTTTTAAGATTTTGAGAATAAGTTTACTTTGCATCACATATATCATTGTGTTTAATTTTGCAAGACCGTTCACTATTTTGCTATTTAAATATCTATTTAATATTGATTTTACACATATTTTAGTGTTTATTTAGTAAAAGGAGAATTCAAAGTAATCTTCAAATTTAAGGTCAAAAGAGCTGAACTGAATTTTTCACGTCAGCTATACGTCGAGGTTGGCTACTGTGAGCTTCATGGGTTATTTCAAGCACCATGACCACTTCGGTGATTTGAAGTGGTCATATGCCTGCAGTCGATAGATACAATGTTTCACTTTGAAATGCTGCACATACAGATGGAGCTCCACCTCCTGCAGCGTCATTTGAGACTCAGTAGCCAACCAGGAACAATAGCTCCACGCTGACTAATGTCAATTCTATGCATATTCCCATGCTCTGAATTCCATTCATTGACTGAGAGTGGTCAGCTGACACTCACAACTTATTAATGGTCCATGGGATTGCAAAAGCCATCAAAGGCTACTGGAGTACGATCAGCCCCCAGCAGAGACTAGGCAAGAGGTCAAGCCATGGTTTTTCCCCATTACCAGGAAACAGGGTTAGGCTGTGAAGCTGCAGTGGTTATGATGCTTAGTCACCCTTTAAATTTAAAATTCAACTAGAATTCTCAGCTTAGTAAATAACACTGATTGTTATAGCACTATATATATATCTCAATGTCTTATGTATATAAATATACTTTTTTTCACTTTTGATATATATTTCTCAGGACCACCGTATAGAATTTTCCTGTGATGTATTTTAGACACACTCAGGTGTGAATCATTTCAATTTTAAATATCCTGCCTGAGCTGTTTATGATTGGACTTAGTAGGGAATGAGGAGGATAAGTGGTTAGTGGTTGCTAAAATTATTTTAACTACACTATTTTATTAAGCTTGAGAGGTATTGTGAATAAAGTGTAAATTGAGTGCAGCAGAGATGCTGAGCATCCTTTTGAAATGTTCTTCACGTTACATTCTGGTTTGATAGGTTCTGGGTATGCAATTGAACACAGATTATTTTTTCTGTTCTTGGAGAAAATCACACTGCTTAGATTCAGGCAGATGAACATGATACACGTTTAAAATATTAAACAGGATCTACCAAGAAAAAAAAATGATATTACTCCCCCTTAAATGTAGGTTGTGTAAACATATGCATATTTTAAATATAAGTAAACAATATTTAAAAGTTGTTTTCATCTAAATGTAATGCTATAGTGTTAAGTAATGATATAAAAATGAAAAATGCAGAGAGTGATAAATAACAACTATAAACACTGCTGACATCTTTATTCCAAGCACACGACAGGAAAAATACATGCAATTTTATGCAAAAAGACAACCGTATTAAACAGAACACTATACTTTTTTTGATTGTCAAGGGATAAAATTGTTCTGAAATATATTTTTATTATAGATTAAAAAGAAAACAGAATCCAAAAGTTGCATGGTAGCAAGTCTAAGATTTATTTGTAAGAACAGAAAAATATATATTTAATAGGCCTAAAACATCAAAGGGACACTCCAGTGAACCATGTTTCTGAGCACCATGCATAAATTCATCCTGATCTTTTTAGAGATTTTTTCTTTGGCATGACGTCACACGCATGGTTATTGTGAACAATTAACTAAATAAAACCAATGGACCATATGCATTCTAAAATGCATGCATATCAGTTACTGAAGTTCATGGGCACCAATGTTTCCAAACAATACAGCTGCTTCAAGGGTACTGTTCATGTACTAGAAAAGAAGTAGATTCTACGAATTGGTCTTATTTATTTTAAGTGACAGTGTCATTCATGTCCAGTGTACAAGAGTCAGTGTGCATGGTAAAAGTAGTGTCAATCAATGTAGCGTGTACTATTTGTTTCACTGTCAAAATATTGCGATAAGTGTAGTGGATACATGGAAAGGATCCCTGAAAGAGATGGTATGATTGCAGTATATATTGTAAGGTCAATGAAGGGTCATTCACTTAAAAATTTGGAAGTGATTTTAGATGCTATTTTATTTTTGGGGAATTATGTATGAAATGTAAATCAGGTTTGGTGTTAAATTAATTGTTAAGAGTGATTTTTGTATCATTATTTTAGGTCTAGGGCACCAAATAATGTGTTTTACCCCTATCACCTACTGTAGCAAGTCACATGCCCTCCTGGTAGTGATGGTAGAAAGTGTCTACATGACTGTTGTTAATAGTTTCTGTATTACACAAATTACTTTCCTTAACTTAGATGGCAGTTGATATATTATTATACAGATGCTGCAAAAACATTTAAAATATCTCAGAAACTTACATAATAAATCAAAGAATGAGTAAAATATAGATTTGATCTTGATGTCAAAAGGATATACAATAATATTTGAATTTGTAGTTGAATTCCCAGATTAAACAGTTATAACAGGGTGTTTAGTAACATTTTGCATGCTACCTGATCTGTAATCCTCAAATTTATATTTTGAACCCATTTAGAATTACACATGTGCAGAAATGTGTTTCAGGTGGTACAAATAAATTAAATTCCCTTTCTCTACACCCAAATTAGTTGATCTGTTGACCAGTGGAGTCTCATTTAACGATGCCAGGAGTATCATGACACCCTCCCATTTTAGGAAAGTTTGACTTCTTACCTAGGCTTACCAAGTGCCAATCCCTGACTTCGCTTCCTCAGTCAGAGAACCAGAAGATACCCCAGGTAAGAAGTCAAACCATCCTCAAACAATATGACTCCTTACAATGGGGGGCACCAGATTACTTCTGGCACCATAACCCCTACAGTAGTACAGTAATAGTTAGAGTGTTTGGAGTATTCCTCTAAGTTAATTTTGAAGGTTGTGGCATCATTTTCATACTGGTTTCCAAAAATAATAAGTTTTGCAGCATAATCCGCACCCATTGCCATGTCCTTTATTTTGTCAAAACATGCACTTAAACTGTGTTGGTGCCCAGAGTGTTAATTGAAGAAACAATTCTTCTTAGAACAGTGTTTCCCAATTAATTTGTCACTTGGAACCCTTTGACATGGTATAGCAAATATTTGGAACCCCAACAAAACAATTTGTGCTGTAGAGTAGCACAGCACAGCGCACCACAAACCTTTCAATGAGTAGAGTGTAATATTCTCTTTTGCTGGCAAATTCTTTTTATACCTGGTTTAATTGTTGACAATTGTATTCGCATGTCTGCAGTTGTGTCAAGTTGATTTCGATACTTTATTTTTGTTGCAGAGTAAAGCGAGAATCCAGTTTCACATAAGTATGTGCTAGCGAATAGCAACAGAACTTTGATTGCCCGCTTGGACAATTCTGGGTATTCTTCGCGTAAATCATCCCAAAAAGTAATAATAGAAACTTCTTTAAATTTTTAGCTTAGTTGACTGTCGATCAGATTCTCAAAACCTACATCAGAAAAATTGGCTGGCTTGTCTTTTATGTTTTCATTCAAGAATGGAAAATACTGATTAATAGATGTAATTAAATGGCAAAGATGATCTACAATTTCATTGCGAATTTCGTCTTCAAGTTCAATTTCTGATTCCTTAAGAAAATCCTTAAGTTTTGGCAAAGAGTTCAAATTATTTTGCTCAATAGATGAGGTCCAAAACTGCAGCTTACGAGGCAGTGAAAATTTGTTATCGCTTGCATTAAAAATATTAGTGTTTTTTCCTTGGAGTGATAAACATACGTCATTTAATTTTGTGAATATGTCTGCAAGATATGCTACTTTGGATAACCACAGTGTTTGTTAATCGATCATATAATCAAAATTTATGATCCTGGAAATATGCAAATTGAGGCAATTCAAACATTCTAACAAGGACTTTACCTTGTGATAGCCAACGGACTTCTTAATGCAAAAGCAGAGTGGTGACTACCCATATCTTCACATATAATTTTAAATAGTCGTGACTGTAATGGTCGACTTTTTATAAAATTAATAATCTGCCCCTCAAAGAGTCTGTTAATGTCCCTTACAGAGCCTTTTAATGTCCCTGACAGAGAATTTCAATGCCCCTGACAGAGAATTTCAATGCCCCTGACAGAGTCTCTCAATGCCCCTCAAAGAGTCTCTCAATGTCCCTGACAGAGTCTTTCAATGCCCCTGACAGAGCCTTTTAATGTCCCTAGCAGATAATTTCAATACCCCTGACAGAGTCTTTCAATGCCCCTGACAGAGCCTTTTAATGTCCCTAGCAGATAATTTCAATGCCCCTGACAGAGTCTTTCAATGCCCCTGACAGAGTCTTTCAATGCCCCTGACAGAGTCTTTCATTGTCCCTTGCAGATAATTTCAATGCCCCTGACAGAGCCTTTCAATGTCCCTGACAGAGAATTTCAATGTCTCTACCTAACAGAGCTTTCTATTTCCCTACCTAACAGAGCTTTCTATGTCTCTACCTAACAGAGCTTTCTATCTATGACAATAACAGAGCTTTAACTATCAGCTCCACTCTCTATCACTCCTCTACCACGAGTGATAGAAAATTACTGACGGCAGGGTAGGCTGGCTGACTGCTGGGCGGGCTGACTAATGGCTGGGTGGGCTGGCTGATGGCTGGGCAGGCTCTCTCAAGGACGAGTTTAGGTGGCTGGCTGATGGCAGGTTGGGCAGTCAGCAGGGCGGGCTTAAGATTGCACTCTTGCGATCTCTTATGACATTGCAGTGGCGCGATCTTTGCTGTTTCCGACCTTCCGGGAACAGCAGGTAGCAGCAACCATCTAGGATGTGGCAAAATGCAGTGGGACTCCAATTTTGTGCTCACGGAACCCTAGGGTTCTGCGAAACACCAATTGGGAAACACTGTCTTAGAATAACAACTAAGCAATATCACAATATTTACCTAGTGATCTCTATGTAGCAAATGCCAACCATTTTGTCAAAATATTCATCATGTCCTATTACACTATTATGCTATAGAATATGGAATGTTAATGTTAAAAATACTATTTTCTAGCTTAAGATGTTTCTGGTGAATTGGGTTTCATCCACGCGGCAGCTGAATTTCATCTTTGTCATCATTTCTGGAAAAACGATACTGACAAACAAATATGGTGCAAAAATATGCCTATTATTGTACTGCAAAGCATATACATAAAACAAATAATATGCAGATATAATGAAGTACGTGGATTGGTGTGTTTTTCTGTCATTTGGTTCACAGATCAAGTGAAAAGTAGTAACCAACACAAAGAAAAGGAACAGATAGAAACAAAGGAAGAACAGAAAAAAATAATCCTTATTTGGATTTATTTAATACAAAAATACACTGCCTGGTCAAAAAAAAAAATTGCCACCAAAAAAAAAGATCACACACTCTAATATTTTGTTGGACCACCTTTAGCTTTAAATACAGCACACATTCGCTGTGGCATTGTTTCAATAAGTTTCTGCAATGTCACAAGATTTATTTCCGGCCAGTGTTGCATTAATTTTTTACCAAGATCTTTTATTGATGATGGGAGAGATGGACCACTGCGCAAAGCCTTCTCCAGCACATCCCAAAGATTCTTGATGGGGTTAAGGTCTGGACTCTGTGGTGGCCAATCCTTGTGTGAAAATTATGTCTCATGCTCCCTGAACCACTCTTTCACAATTGGTGCCCGATGAATCTTGGCTTTGTCATCTTGGAATATGCCCGTGCAATCAGGGAAGAAAAAATCCATTGATGGAATAACCTGGTCTTTCAGTACATTCAGGTAGTTAGCTGGCCTCATTCTTTGGGCACATAATGTTGCTAAACCTAGACCTGACCAACTGCAGCAACTGCAGAACCCCACAGCACTGCCCCCACAGGCTTGTACAGTAGGCACTGGGCATGATTGGTGCATCACTTCATCTGCCTCTCTTCTTACCCTGATGCACCCATCACTTTGAAACAGGGTATATCTGGACTCATGAGACCACATGATCTTCTTCCATTGCTCTAGAGTCCAATCTTTATGCTCCCTAGCAAATTGAAGCCCTTTTTTTCCGATTAGCCTCACTGATTAGTGTTTTTCTTAAGGCTACACAGCTGTTCAGTCCCAATCCCTTGAGTTCCCTTTGCATTGTGCATGTGGAAATGCTCTTACTTTCACTATTAAACATAGCCCTGAGTTCTACTGTTGTTTTTCTACGATTTGATTTCACCAAACGTTTAAGTGATCGCCGATCACGATCAATCAGAATTTTTTTTGACCACCTTTCTTCCTCGAAGATGATGGTTCCCCACTATACTTCCAGTTTTTAATAATGCATTGGACAGTTCTTAACCCAATTATAGTAGTTTCTGCAATCTCCTTAGATATTTTCTCTGCTTGATGCATTCCAGTGATTTGACCCTTCTCAAACAGACTAACATCTTTTCCACGACCACAGGATGTGTCTTTCGGCATGGTTGTTTAAGAAATGAGAAGCTACTCATTGCATCAGTTGGGGTTAAATAACTTATTGCCAGCTAAAAGATAATTGCCCATGCAGTAATTATGAAATAGGAGTCTCTTACCTATTTGCTTAATTAAATCCAGGTGGCGACTTTTTGTTTGGCCAAAAAAAAACAAAGAACCCTGCACACTGATACTGTGTAAATGCTCCGGCCATCCACAGTGGAGGTGCTCCATGTCAGGCAGACATCGCTGGACCCACCAATTTTCAAAAGGAATAAACGTAGGCAACACTACAATAGTATGGATGGTATATTTATTGATAGGTGAACCACCCCATAGAAAGTTTGAAGTTTCGGCTCAGCGGAGCCTTAATCATGCATCTTTTTGGCCAGGCAGTATATATAAGTATAGATTTATTTATTGCTCCTCCTCTTTCCCCCTCTACTGGTTACTTTTTCTCACTTACTCTGTGAACCAAATGGCTGGAAAATCTGCCCATCAGTGTACTGTACAATATATACATAACATTTATATTACATTAAATAATTTGCCCATTTTCAAGTTTGTTTTGTGAATTTCTGTTTTGTTTTGCCAAGGACTCTATCTTGACTTCACTATGAAGACTATTTCATATTCACGCTAAAGGGAAGCTATGGGGGAAAATATAACTATTTTTTAATACAGAAAAAAATTAGAGCTGGTCTCAGTAAACAAACTGGTACCTGGACTCAAAATGTTACCACTAGACATGTGCAATTTGTTTTGTTCCTAATGTACATATGGACTAATTTTGTGCAATTCGGACATTCGGATGCTGTCGAATTGCTGAATTACCAAATTGCCAAAGTGCCGAATTTCCAAAGTGCTGAACCGAAGTTCTGAAGTGGGTTAGGGTTAGGATTTAGGGGTTAGGGGTTAGGGGTTAGGGTTAGCTTCCGAGTTACTGACGTTCCGAATTGCCAAAGTTCCGAAGTGCCGAATTGCCAAAGTGCCGAACCGAATGTCATTGGTCCGAATTGCTGAAGCAGACACATTTTTTTACTTACCTGAATTTCTGAACCGAACCAAATTTTTTGCACATGCACATGCCTAGTTACCATCCCTAGTTACCTAGTAATGTATAATAGTGCCACAAAAAAATAATTAAAAAAAACCCACAAATCAACACCTAGTGGTGATAGTGTCACACACAGTGAAAAGTATAAAAGAGAGTGATTTTAAAAAGGGAACCAATACCTTTCAGAGCTGTTCCTTTAGATTGTATGCTCACGGTCCATCTAGCCAGCTCCAATGGCTAAATATCAGCTTACGGGCAGGGCTCTCTCTACCTCTTGTATTTGTCTGTGTATATTGTACGTTTCTCCACTAATCGTACAGGGCTGCGAAATCTGTTGGTGCTTTATAAATAGCAGTAATAATAATACATAAAGTAGGAAAACCCTAGATGTAGTTATGAGGCTATCATGGGATATTTGTAACCAAAAGTATAAACCTGGCTGTTTGATTAAAAAACAATGTAGCAAGGTTTAACAGTGTCACTTGGTTATATCTGTTTTCTTATGAATTCTAGGCTATATTCAGTGTAAAGTATCTATTATTATTATTATTACTGGTATTTATATAGCGCCAGCATATTCCGTAGCGCTTTACAATATTATCAAATGGGGAGATTTAACAATAATTCAGACAATTACAAAAACTTACAAGAACAATAGGTTGAAGAGGGCCCTTCTCAAACGAGCTTACAGTCTATAGGAGGTGGGGCGTAAAACCCAACAGGACAGGAGGTAGCAATCAAACAAGGAGGAGTGAAGCAGATCTGGAGGAGAGAATAGAGTGCTGCCCTAAAGGAGAGAGCAAGGAACAGGTATGTGAGGTAGGGGTTACTCTGGGAGGTCGTAAACTTTCCCAAAGAGATGGGTTTTGAGGCACTTTTTAAATGATTGAAGACTAGGGGAGAGCTTGATGGTCGGATCAGTGAAGAGATATAGGAGAGGCTGGAATTGGTCAGTGCTTTATAGGTTTGGATTAGTACCTTGAATTGACTCCTATAGAATACAGGAAGCCAATGTAAGGACTGACCGTGGGGAGAGAAAAAGCGACAGGAGAGGAAAATCAGTCTAGCTGCAGCACTCATTACAGACTGTAGCGGGGCAATACGACTTGTGGGAAGACCTATTAGGACAGAGTTACAATAATCCATGCGAAAGATTACCAGAGCATGGACAAGCTCCTTAGTAGCATCTTGTGTAAGAAAGGAATGGATGCGGGCTATTTTTTTAAGGTAGAATCTACAGGATTTGGTAACAGACTGGATGTGAAGCTCAAATGTGAGGCCAGAATCAAGTATAACTCCAAGACAGCGTGCTTGCCAGGATGGACCGATGTGAGTACCACTCACTTGAAGGGAGAGCTAAAGAGGGGGATCAGTATTGAAGTGATTGAAGAGTTTGGAGAAGGATAACATGGTCAACAGTTTCCAAGGCAGCAGAGAGGTAAAAAAGAATTAGTATAGAGTAGTGCCCTTAGGATTTAGCTGCGATTAGGTTGTGAGTGCCTTTAATAAGAGCAGTCTCAGTAGAGTGAAGGGGAAGAAGCCAGGCTGAAGAGGGTCAATGAGAGAGTTGGAATTGAGGAAGCAAGTCAGACAGGTAAAGACAAGTCTTTCCAGAAGCTTTGAGGAAAAATGGAGCAGGGATATAGGATGATCATTTCAAGGCGAGGATGGGTCAAGATATGTTTTTTTATGATGGGTACTACAGTAACATGTTTAAGGGCAGCAGGGACAACACTAGAAGAGAGAGAGCAGTTGAAGATGTGTGTTAAGGAAGGCACAAGACAAGAGGAGAGAGATCTAATAAGGTGAGATGGGACAGGATCAAGCGGGCAAGTGGTAGGTCAAGAGGAAAGGAGAAGCACAGCCACCTCTTGTTCAGTAGCCTGGGGAAAATGCTGAAGGGTAGGAAAGGCATGACCTAGGTGTGGTTGAGCAAGAGAGGGGCAAGGGGGTGAGAATTCTTTCCTTAGCTGTTCAATCTTATTGGTAAAGTAGCATGCAAAGCTATCGGTTGTAAGGTTAGTTTGGGGGGGTGGCCACAGCAGGCCAAAAAAGGGAGTTAGAGGTATTTAAAAGTTGCTGGGGATTCTGGGAGCACGAGCTAATGAGGGAGGAAAAGTATGACTGTTTGGGCAAGGACTGTGCTGTATGAACGCAAAATGAATTTGTAGTGGATGAATAGTATTACAGCAGTATATCTATTATATTATATAGCTGCCACAGAAATACATAGGAGACTGGAAGGGGAACAGGGAGTAGTGGGATATATAGTGGAAAATGCATGGTACGATTGCCGGAAAATCCCTACTAAATAAACTGCACCAAACTACCTCCTGCACCCGTCCCACTGCTTCGTGCCAGTCCCCCTAAGCATCTAAATTAATAGTCATTAAAGTAAGCTACATGAAAATAAGGGTATTAGAACCTCAAAGTAAAAAAATCTGTAGTGTCCACTCTACACACGTTTCAGTGCTCAAATGCGCCTTTCTCAAGAGCAATGAGTTAAGTCCCAATCTCCCGATATTATAAAGGGGTAGGGCACGTCTCTTAGTTACATCATACAGCCAATCAACATCGGCGATAGCAATACACAATTGCTGACATTAAAATTATCTTGGTTGCAATCTTGCTAGTCAGTTAACCCCTGAATTACCAGGCAGTTTTCAGTAGGTTAACCCATACCTAACCAGCAGAATTTATAGTTTTAGAAACTGAATTTATAAGCTCTTTCTAGATAATATTGGTAATTAGAATTATCATCCAATTACTTTGATCATTCCTTCAGGGTATATGTGTAAACCATAGTGGAATATGTATATTAAAAAACATCATTGTTTGGTATTAATGTCTAATGTTTTAAAACCTGTGATCATATGAGAACTTTGAAGGAAAGTAAGTTGGGTTTAAAAAGGTGTTTCATCAAAGATAAGTGAATCAATGTTATTAAAGTTAGTAGTCAGAACTTGGACATAGTATATGTAATTAGCAGGGAAGGTCTTGTTAAATAGTTAGTATAGGAAGCATCAAGTTGTTTAGGGTAAAAAACAGACTTAGTCCAAAAATAAAGTGGAGTAATCAGATGTAGAGTTGAGCGGACACCTGGATGTTCGGGTCCGGCGGGTTCGGCCGAACTTCGGAAAAAAGTCCGGGCTCGGGATCGAACTTGACCCCGAACTTGACCCCGAACCCCATGGAAAGTCAATGGGGACCCGAACTTTTGAGCACAAAAATGGCTCTAAAAAAGTCCTGGAAAGGGCTAGAGGGCTGCAAAATGAATTAAAATGAGGGTAAGAGTAGGACAAGTGCCCTGCAAACAAATGTGGATAGGGAAATCACTTAAAACAACATAAAATAAGCAGCCGCTTAGTAGATAACTCCCTTATTCCCACGGTATTAGGGAGCTATTTACTAAAAGGCTGAAAGACCTAAATTAGTCTTTCAGCCACATTTACTCATTCTAAGTAAAGATTACTTAGTATTAGTAAATTCAGTAAAGATTACTTAGTATTAGTAAATTCAGCCCCTACTCGCTATACTGTCTAGTAAACAGTGAGCAGTTAGTTGCTGCTCACTGTAAAAAAAAACATAAAAAAAAAAACATTGTGTGGTGGGTGAGGACCCTACATAACAACGGGAGGGACCTACTGTGCTCCCCCCTGACCCCCACCCCTGAGCGGTGCGTGGGGGCCCTACATAACAATGAGAGGGGGGACCTACTGTTCTTCCCCCGGCCCCCACCCCTGAGCAGGGGGTGGGGGCCCTAAATAAGTATGGGGGGGACCTACTGTCCTCCCCCTCGGTCCCCACCCCTGCGTGACGGGTGGGGGCCCTACATAACAATGAGGGGGGGAACCTACTGTCATATCTGAGAGTCAAATAGAAGCTTCAAATACCGCGGTTACATCGGAGTTTTAAAAAGTAATTTATTGAAGCGTCTAATAGTGTGCTTTCTGCACACTAGTAAACATTCTAATTGTTTTGCTGCTAATCTGTTAAATAGTAAATTTTGGGGCCTGTTCTTCATATGTGAGAGTTAAATTGAAGCGTCTAATAGTGTGCTTTCTGCGCACTTGTAAACATTCTAATTGCTTTGCTGCTAATCTACTAAATAGTAAATTTTGGGGCCTGCGGTGCACTTCATATCTGAGAGTCAAATAGAAGCGTCAAATAGTGCGCTTACTGCGCACTTGTAAACATTCTAATTGTTTTTTCTGCTAATCTGCTAAATAGTAAATTTTGGGGCCTGATCTTCATATCTGAGAGTCAAATTGAAGCGTCTATTAGTGTACTTTCTGCGCACTTGTAAACATCCGTATTGTTTTGCTGCTAATCTGTTAAATAGTACATTTAGGGGCCTGTTCTTCATATGTGAAAGTTAAATTGAAGCGTCTAATAGTGTGCTTTCTGCGCACTTGTAAACATTCTAATTGTTTTGCTGCTAATCTGTTAAATAGTAAATTTTGGGGCCTGCGGTGCACTTCATATCTGAGAGTGAAATACAAGCGTCAAATAGTGCGCTTACTGCGCAGTGGTAAACATTTGAATTGTTTTGCTGCTAATCTGCTGCTTACATTGGAGTTTTAAAAATTAAATTTGTTTTTTTTTTTGGCGCTAAATAGTATATTTGGGGTGTTCAATTTTTTGGGGCGCTAAATAGTATATTTGGGGTGTTCAATTCATATCTGAGAGTCAAATAGAAGCGTCAAATAGTGCGCTTACTGCGCAGTGGTAAACATTCTAATTGTTTTGCTGCTAATCTGCTGCTTACATTGGAGTTTTAAAAAGTCAATTTTTTTTCCGCTAAATAGTATATTTGGGGTGTTCACTTCATGTCTGAGAGTCAAATAGAAGCGTCAAATAGTGCGCTTACTGTGCAGTGGTAAACCTTCTTATTTTCTGGGTGTTAATCTGCTAAATAGTACATTTTGTAGCCTGCTCTTCATATCTACAAGTCATGCTACAACAAAATTAAACCAGTTTTAAAATATGTATGGGCCAACCAGTGATTGTAAACAACAAAGTTTTACTGGTTACATTCATGACTACACACTCTAGTGAACAGGACCTTCATGTTGTGTGTTCTTTTTTTTTTTTAAATCATACAGCATCCTGTCATGTGCTTTTCAGATGTCATATTGTGAATTACCAATTTTTGTGTAGCCTGATTTTTTTTTTAAAGTGAAAAATAAGTGTTATTGTGATCGCTTCATATACAGAAGCATTAATATACATTTATATATTGTGTAAAGACACAACTACAAAGTTAAAAACCAAACACCAAATCTATGTGCCAGACAATTTACCTGTGCATGTCTAGTGTGATACAATAAGTCTAAATCTTAAAAATGCAATAACCCACAGAAGATGGGCGAGATTTTTTTTTTGCAAATGGAACTTTGATTCGAATTTACTACATCGGTCACTTGTAAAATTGTTTCACACCTACAACACTTGTTACACAGATCTAAGTGATAGAAAACTACACTAGAAATTACCAGATAACCAGCTGCTATATTTAAACCAGTGATCAATAGCTAAGAGGTACTTCAACAATATTGTAATTCTGGGGCAATACCCTCACACGTCAAACTGAGAGGTCAGTTTATAGGGAAAAGTGTTGCCTGGAGGAAATTCTAAAACAATTTCCATATGTCCTTTGCAGACTTTACATGCTGGAAAAACACAGGTGCCAACTGCTGTGGCTTTCTGCAGTGTGCATACCGGCAAGGAGGGCATGGTTGAGGAGTGGGTGGAAGATGATGTGGAGGATGATGAGGTCCTAGACCCCACATGGAATCAAGTTCATGCGAGTGACGTGTGCAGTTTGGAGGAAGAGGCGCTGGTCGCACAGAGGCACCAGCACAGCATAAGAGCAGGGTGCAAAAGCGGAGCGGCCGTCCCCTAGTGCTCTCTTTTGACGAGTTCAAGTCCGCAAAATCTCAGTCCCTTTAAATTGCCTGAGTGACGTTCTTTTAAGTGTCTGGAAATTGCAGTCTCCCAACAGGACAGGAGGTAGCAATCAAACAAGGAGGAGTGAAGCAGAGCTGGAGGAGAGAATAGAGTGCTGCCCTAAAGGAGAGAGCAAGGAACAGGTATGTGAGGTAGGGGTTACTCTGGGAGGTCGTAAACTTTCCCAAAGAGATGGGTTTTGAGGCACTTTTTAAATGATTGAAGACTAGGGGAGAGCTTGATGGTCGGATCAGTGAAGAGATATAGGAGAGGCTGGAATTGGTCAGTGCTTTATAGGTTTGGATTAGTACATTGAATTGACTCCTATAGAATACAGGAAGCCAATGTAAGGACTGACCGTGGGGAGAGAAAAAGCGACAGGAGAGGAAAATCAGTCTAGCTGCAGCACTCATTACAGACTGTAGCGGGGCAATACGACTTGTGGGAAGACCTATTAGGACAGAGTTACAATAATCCATGCGAAAGATTACCAGAGCATGGACAAGCTCCTTAGTAGCATCTTGTGTAAGAAAGGAATGGATGCGGGCTATTTTTTTAAGGTAGAATCTACAGGATTTGGTAACAGACTGGATGTGAAGCTCAAATGTGAGGCCAGAATCAAGTATAACTCCAAGACAGCGTGCTTGCCAGGATGGACCGATGTGAGTACCACTCACTTGAAGGGAGAGCTAAAGAGGGGGATCAGTATTGAAGTGATTGAAGAGTTTGGAGAAGGATAACATGGTCAACAGTTTCCAAGGCAGCAGAGAGGTAAAAAAGAATTAGTATAGAGTAGTGCCCTTAGGATTTAGCTGCGATTAGGTTGTGAGTGCCTTTAATAAGAGCAGTCTCAGTAGAGTGAAGGGGAAGAAGCCAGGCTGAAGAGGGTCAATGAGAGAGTTGGAATTGAGGAAGCAAGTCAGACAGGTAAAGACAAGTCTTTCCAGAAGCTTTGAGGAAAAATGGAGCAGGGATATAGGATGATCATTTCAAGGCGAGGATGGGTCAAGATATGTTTTTTTATGATGGGTACTACAGTAACATGTTTAAGGGCAGCAGGGACAACACTAGAAGAGAGAGAGCAGTTGAAGATGTGTGTTAAGGAAGGCACAAGACAAGAGGAGAGAGATCTAATAAGGTGAGATGGGACAGGATCAAGCGGGCAAGTGGTAGGTCAAGAGGAAAGGAGAAGCACAGCCACCTCTTGTTCAGTAGCCTGGGGAAAATGCTGAAGGGTAGGAAAGGCATGACCTAGGTGTGGTTGAGCAAGAGAGGGGCAAGGGGGTGAGAATTCTTTCCTTAGCTGTTCAATCTTATTGGTAAAGTAGCATGCAAAGCTATCGGTTGTAAGGTTAGTTTGGGGGGGTGGCCACAGCAGGCCAAAAAAGGGAGTTAGAGGTATTTAAAAGTTGCTGGGGATTCTGGGAGCACGAGCTAATGAGGGAGGAAAAGTATGACTGTTTGGGCAAGGACTGTGCTGTATGAACGCAAAATGAATTTGTAGTGGATGAATAGTATTACAGCAGTATATCTATTATATTATATAGCTGCCACAGAAATACATAGGAGACTGGAAGGGGAACAGGGAGTAGTGGGATATATAGTGGAAAATGCATGGTACGATTGCCGGAAAATCCCTACTAAATAAACTGCACCAAACTACCTCCTGCACCCGTCCCACTGCTTCGTGCCAGTCCCCCTAAGCATCTAAATTAATAGTCATTAAAGTAAGCTACATGAAAATAAGGGTATTAGAACCTCAAAGTAAAAAAATCTGTAGTGTCCACTCTACACACGTTTCAGTGCTCAAATGCGCCTTTCTCAAGAGCAATGAGTTAAGTCCCAATCTCCCGATATTATAAAGGGGTAGGGCACGTCTCTTAGTTACATCATACAGCCAATCAACATCGGCGATAGCAATACACAATTGCTGACATTAAAATTATCTTGGTTGCAATCTTGCTAGTCAGTTAACCCCTGAATTACCAGGCAGTTTTCAGTAGGTTAACCCATACCTAACCAGCAGAATTTATAGTTTTAGAAACTGAATTTATAAGCTCTTTCTAGATAATATTGGTAATTAGAATTATCATCCAATTACTTTGATCATTCCTTCAGGGTATATGTGTAAACCATAGTGGAATATGTATATTAAAAAACATCATTGTTTGGTATTAATGTCTAATGTTTTAAAACCTGTGATCATATGAGAACTTTGAAGGAAAGTAAGTTGGGTTTAAAAAGGTGTTTCATCAAAGATAAGTGAATCAATGTTATTAAAGTTAGTAGTCAGAACTTGGACATAGTATATGTAATTAGCAGGGAAGGTCTTGTTAAATAGTTAGTATAGGAAGCATCAAGTTGTTTAGGGTAAAAAACAGACTTAGTCCAAAAATAAAGTGGAGTAATCAGATGTAGAGTTGAGCGGACACCTGGATGTTCGGGTCCGGCGGGTTCGGCCGAACTTCGGAAAAAAGTCCGGGCTCAGGATCGAACTTGACCCCGAACTTGACCCCGAACCCCATGGAAAGTCAATGGGGACCCGAACTTTTGAGCACAAAAATGGCTCTAAAAAAGTCCTGGAAAGGGCTAGAGGGCTGCAAAATGAATTAAAATGAGGGTAAGAGTAGGACAAGTGCCCTGCAAACAAATGTGGATAGGGAAATCACTTAAAACAACATAAAATAAGCAGCCGCTTAGTAGATAACTCCCTTATTCCCACGGTATTAGGGAGCTATTTACTAAAAGGCTGAAAGACCTAAATTAGTCTTTCAGCCACATTTACTCATTCTAAGTAAAGATTACTTAGTATTAGTAAATTCAGTAAAGATTACTTAGTATTAGTAAATTCAGCCCCTACTCGCTATACTGTCTAGTAAACAGTGAGCAGTTAGTTGCTGCTCACTGTAAAAAAAAACATAAAAAAAAAAACATTGTGTGGTGGGTGAGGACCCTACATAACAACGGGAGGGACCTACTGTGCTCCCCCCTGACCCCCACCCCTGAGCGGTGCGTGGGGGCCCTACATAACAATGAGAGGGGGGACCTACTGTTCTTCCCCCGGCCCCCACCCCTGAGCAGGGGGTGGGGGCCCTAAATAAGTATGGGGGGGACCTACTGTCCTCCCCCTCGGTCCCCACCCCTGCGTGACGGGTGGGGGCCCTACATAACAATGAGGGGGGGAACCTACTGTCATATCTGAGAGTCAAATAGAAGCTTCAAATACCGCGGTTACATCGGAGTTTTAAAAAGTAATTTATTGAAGCGTCTAATAGTGTGCTTTCTGCACACTAGTAAACATTCTAATTGTTTTGCTGCTAATCTGTTAAATAGTAAATTTTGGGGCCTGTTCTTCATATGTGAGAGTTAAATTGAAGCGTCTAATAGTGTGCTTTCTGCGCACTTGTAAACATTCTAATTGCTTTGCTGCTAATCTACTAAATAGTAAATTTT
Organism: Pelobates cultripes; assembly: GCA_933207985.1. NCBI lineage: Eukaryota > Metazoa > Chordata > Amphibia > Anura > Pelobatidae > Pelobates > Pelobates cultripes. The sequence goes on along the minus strand of OW240917.1, from coordinate 151,768,237 downwards.
GGGGCCTGCGGTGCACTTCATATCTGAGAGTCAAATAGAAGCGTCAAATAGTGCGCTTACTGCGCACTTGTAAACATTCTAATTGTTTTTTCTGCTAATCTGCTAAATAGTAAATTTTGGGGCCTGATCTTCATATCTGAGAGTCAAATTGAAGCGTCTATTAGTGTACTTTCTGCGCACTTGTAAACATCCGTATTGTTTTGCTGCTAATCTGTTAAATAGTACATTTAGGGGCCTGTTCTTCATATGTGAAAGTTAAATTGAAGCGTCTAATAGTGTGCTTTCTGCGCACTTGTAAACATTCTAATTGTTTTGCTGCTAATCTGTTAAATAGTAAATTTTGGGGCCTGCGGTGCACTTCATATCTGAGAGTGAAATACAAGCGTCAAATAGTGCGCTTACTGCGCAGTGGTAAACATTTGAATTGTTTTGCTGCTAATCTGCTGCTTACATTGGAGTTTTAAAAATTAAATTTGTTTTTTTTTTTGGCGCTAAATAGTATATTTGGGGTGTTCAATTTTTTGGGGCGCTAAATAGTATATTTGGGGTGTTCAATTCATATCTGAGAGTCAAATAGAAGCGTCAAATAGTGCGCTTACTGCGCAGTGGTAAACATTCTAATTGTTTTGCTGCTAATCTGCTGCTTACATTGGAGTTTTAAAAAGTCAATTTTTTTTCCGCTAAATAGTATATTTGGGGTGTTCACTTCATGTCTGAGAGTCAAATAGAAGCGTCAAATAGTGCGCTTACTGTGCAGTGGTAAACCTTCTTATTTTCTGGGTGTTAATCTGCTAAATAGTACATTTTGTAGCCTGCTCTTCATATCTACAAGTCATGCTACAACAAAATTAAACCAGTTTTAAAATATGTATGGGCCAACCAGTGATTGTAAACAACAAAGTTTTACTGGTTACATTCATGACTACACACTCTAGTGAACAGGACCTTCATGTTGTGTGTTCTTTTTTTTTTTTAAATCATACAGCATCCTGTCATGTGCTTTTCAGATGTCATATTGTGAATTACCAATTTTTGTGTAGCCTGATTTTTTTTTTAAAGTGAAAAATAAGTGTTATTGTGATCGCTTCATATACAGAAGCATTAATATACATTTATATATTGTGTAAAGACACAACTACAAAGTTAAAAACCAAACACCAAATCTATGTGCCAGACAATTTACCTGTGCATGTCTAGTGTGATACAATAAGTCTAAATCTTAAAAATGCAATAACCCACAGAAGATGGGCGAGATTTTTTTTTTGCAAATGGAACTTTGATTCGAATTTACTACATCGGTCACTTGTAAAATTGTTTCACACCTACAACACTTGTTACACAGATCTAAGTGATAGAAAACTACACTAGAAATTACCAGATAACCAGCTGCTATATTTAAACCAGTGATCAATAGCTAAGAGGTACTTCAACAATATTGTAATTCTGGGGCAATACCCTCACACGTCAAACTGAGAGGTCAGTTTATAGGGAAAAGTGTTGCCTGGAGGAAATTCTAAAACAATTTCCATATGTCCTTTGCAGACTTTACATGCTGGAAAAACACAGGTGCCAACTGCTGTGGCTTTCTGCAGTGTGCATACCGGCAAGGAGGGCATGGTTGAGGAGTGGGTGGAAGATGATGTGGAGGATGATGAGGTCCTAGACCCCACATGGAATCAAGTTCATGCGAGTGACGTGTGCAGTTTGGAGGAAGAGGCGCTGGTCGCACAGAGGCACCAGCACAGCATAAGAGCAGGGTGCAAAAGCGGAGCGGCCGTCCCCTAGTGCTCTCTTTTGACGAGTTCAAGTCCGCAAAATCTCAGTCCCTTTAAATTGCCTGAGTGACGTTCTTTTAAGTGTCTGGAAATTGCAGTCTCCATAACATTTTTGGTGGATCTAGCATGTTCTTTGATCCTTTCTTTAAAGGGACAAAATGTTTTTTCCCCACAAACATTAGGTTGCATTCACATGTTAGACAATAGACTAGTCCTGCCGTATTACAATTAAAAAATTATTTGATCTTGAACTTTTTAGTTCCATCGCTATCAGTTACACTCTTAGAGTTTCTATTTATGAGTAGTGATGTACCGAACGGTTCGCCGGTGAACGGTTCCCGGTGAACATAGCGTGTTCGCGTCCGCCGCGGACGGCGAACGCATGCGCGGTTCGATCCGCCCCCTATTCATCATCATTGAGTAAACTTTGACCCTGTACCTCACAGTCAGCAGACACATTCCAGCCAATTAGCAGCACACCCTCCCTAGCAGACCCTCCCACCTACTGGACGGCATCCATTTTACATTCATTCTCAAGCTGCATGCTTAGTGAGAGGAGGGAAAGTATAGCTGCTGTTGATTAGATAGGGTTAGGCATAGCTAGGTTAGGGTTAGGGTATGCTTTTTTTTTTTTCTGTGTAATGTAATTGCAGTTAGTTGTCTACCACTGATGCCAGCTTCTGTGTCAGGCTCACAGTGGATACTGTGCCCATTTCCCCAGTCAGTGCCACCACTTATATCTGGTGTCACAATAGCTTGTATTTAAAACAAAAAACTTTTTTCACTGTTATAGATTGAATAGCAGTCAGTGTCCTTAAAGCGGGTGTGTCAGGCTCACAGTGGATACTGTGCCCAGTGCCACCACTCACTCACTGGTGTCACAATAGCTTGCATTTATAAAAAAAATATGTTTTTTCACTATAATAGATTGAATAGCAGTTAGTTGTCTGCCAGCTTCTGTGTCAGGCTCACAGTGGATACTGTGCCCAGTGCCACCACTCACTCACTGGTGTCACAATAGTTTGCATTTAAAAACAAAAAACTTTTTTCACTGTTATAGATTGAATAGCAGTCAGTGTCCTTAAAGCGGGTGTGTCAGGCTCACAGTGGATACTGTGCCCAGTGCCACCACTCACTCACTCACTGGTGTCACAATAGCTTGCATTTAAAAACAAAAAACTTTTTTCACTGTTATAGATTGAATAGCAGTCAGTGTCCTAAAGCGGGTGTGTCAGGCTCACAGTGGATACTGTGCCCAGTGCCACCGCTCACTCACTGGTGTCACAATAGCTTGCATTTAAAAACAAAAAACTTTTTTCACTGTTATAGATTGAATAGTAGTCAGTGTCCTTAAAGCGGGTGTGTTACGCTAACAGTGGATACGGTGACCAGTGCCACTACTTATATCTGGTGTCACAATAGCTTGGATTTAAAAACAAAAAAACTTTTTCACTGTTATAGATTGAATAGCAGTCAGTGTCCTTAAAGCGGGTGTGTTACGCTAACAGTGGATACGGTGCCCAGTGCCACCACTCACTGGTGTCACAGTAGCTTGCATTTAAAAACAAAAAACTTTTTTCACTGTTATAGATTGAATAGCAGTCAGTGTCCTTAAAGCGGGTGTGTTACGCTAACAGTGGATATTGTGCCCAGTGCCACCACTCACTTGTGTCATAATAGCTTGCATTTAAAAACAAAAAACTTTTTTCACTGTTATAGATTGAATAGCAGTCAGTGTCCTTAAAGCTGGTGTGTTAAGCTCACAGTGGATACGGTGCCCAGTGCCACCACTCACTCAAATCTGGTGTCACAATAGCTTGCATTTAAAAACAAAAAACTTTTTTCACTGTTATAGATTGAATAGCAGTCAGTGTCCTTAAAGCGGGTGTGTTACGCTAACAGTGGAGACGGTGACCATTGCCACCACTTAGATCTGGTGACACAAAGCTTGGATTTAAAAACAAAAAACTTTTTTCACCGTTATAGATTGAATAGCAGTCAGTGTCCTTAAAGCGGGTGTGTTACGCTAACAGTGGATACGGTGACCAGTGCCACCACTTAGATCTGGTGTCACAATAGCTTGGATTTAAAAACAAAAAACTTTTTTCACTGTTATAGATTGAATAGCAGTCAGTGTCCTTAAAGCGGTGTGTTACGCTAACAGTGGATACGGTGCCCAGTGCCACCACTCACTGGTGTCATAATAGCTTGCATTTAAAAACAAAATACTTTTTTCACTGTTATAGATTGAATAGCAGTTAGTTGTCTGCCAGCAGGTGTGTCAGGCTCACAGTGGATACTGTGCCCAGTGCCACCACTCACTCACTGGTACCCGGACAAAATTTATTTTCACAAAAGGCAATCCCCAACCTGTATTCGATTGTGCAAAAGGAAATAATGGCATGTCTGGCACACAGTGTTGGGGCAAGGGTCCATCTGACCACTGATACCTGGTCTGCAAAGCATGGTCAGGGCAGGTATATCACCCACACTGCGCATTGGGTAAACCTGCTGACTGCTGCCAAGCATGGAATGCATGGCTCTGCAGAGGAGTTGGTGACACCGCCACGACTTGCAGGCAGTCCTGCTGCCACCTCCTCTACCCCTCCTACTCCATCCTCTTCCATAACCTCCTCGGCTGAGTCCTCTTCTGCTGCTGCGTCTTGCTCCACATCAACGGATAGGGGACGTAACAGCGATTAAACTGATAAAAATAGTACTAAACACACCACTCCTATCTGGTGGCACATTAGATTGCACGCACAGTGCCCCAAATTTGTTGTGATCTGTGAGTAAGGTAAACGGTTGTCCATACAAGTAAGGTTGCAGCTTTTTGAGGGCCCACACCACCGCCAGGCACTCCTTTTCAATGGCAGTGTATCTACTTCCCTGGGCAAAGGTTTCCGGCTTAGATAAGCCCCTGGTTGCTCGCCGCCATCTGCTCCGACTTGGCTCAGTACTGCTCCCAATCCAAACATAGAAGTGTCTGTATGGACGAGAAAGCGTTTAGTTGGATCAGGAGCAGAAAGTACAGGTGATTTAATGAGTGCCGTCTTGAGCTGTTGGAAGGCCTGTTCACACTCTGGGGCCCATACTACTATCTTGGGGAGGTTTTTACGCATTCCTATATGGCACTTACTGGGCTTTAGTGTCAGTCCGGCCTCCCTAATCCGGTCTAGTATGGCTCCTATGTGGGTCAGGTGTTCGGGCCAGGAGCAGCTAAAAATGGCTATATCATCCAAGTAGGCACAGGCATACTCCTGAAACCCATCCAGTAGCCGATCTACCATCCTCTGAAAGTTAGCCAGGGCATTCTTCATCCCGAATGGCATGACCTTAAACTGATACAGGCCAAACAAGGTGACAAATGCCGACTTGTGGATGGCGTCCTCGGCTAATGGAATTTGCCAGGACCCCTTGCACAGATCTATTGTGGTGAGGTACTGGCCTCTGGCCATTTTGTCTAGGAGCTCGTCTATCCGGGGCATAGGATAGGCGCCTGAGGTTGTTCACATGGAGCATGCGCTTGCCTCCCGTGCCTGTGACCGCACCGATCACAAAGGTGGTATCACAAACCTGCTCTACCACCTTGTATGGGCCCTGCCAGGAAGTCTGCAGCTTGTCCTTGTGGACAGTGTCAATCCATATCTGCCAAGTGACCCTATGTAGGGGGAACAGTCCCTATTCTGATATGTGTCAGTGTGTATCAGGGGCTCTGAGGACAGGTGTCAATCCATATCTGCCAGGTGACCCTATGTAGGAGGAACAGTCCCTATTCTGCTCTGTGTCAGTGTGTATCAGGGATCCTTAGGACATGTGTCAATCCATATCTGCCAAGTGACCCGATGTAGGAGGAACAGTCCTATTCTGCTCTGTGTCAGTGTGTATCAAGGATCCCTAGGACAGGTGTCAATCCATATCTGCCAAGTGACCCTATGTAAAAAAGGCCTGATGAGATGAGCTGCCTTGGGATAAAAATGGTCCACACGCTGCTGTATTTTAGCTCTGAATGCCGGTTGACTTGCGTGACTTATCCGCCACCAACTAGGGTTCAAGCCGCCATGTTTTAGGGCACTTTCTGCCTGTGAAACAAACATCATTTTTTCTGGCCGCTACTACAGCAGCGGCTGCAACAATACCGAATTTTTCAGGAATGTGTACATGCCTAATTTTTAGGCCCTCTGGTGCTGCACTGTGGGTTCAAAACTTTTTTCACTGTTATAGATTGAATAGCAGTTAGTTGTCTGCAAGCGTCAGAAAGTCCTTGCCCGGCGTCTGACACCTGGCTTGTCTGAACTATTAGCCCGCCAGCTTTTACCATACAATCTGCTGGAGTCTGAGGCGTTCCAAAAATTTGTAGCTTTTGGGACACCGCAGTGGAAGATACCGGCCAAAATTTCTTTGCGCAAAAGGCAATCCCCAACCTGTACTCGACTGTGCAAAAGGAAGTAATGGCATGTCTGGCACACAGTGTTGGGGCAAGGGTCCATCTGACCACTGATACCTGGTCTGCAAAGCAGTGGGTACTTTATAAATGGCTCCACCTGCCACCCGTACAGCAACACAGTCTCCAGTTAGGAGGACCGACCAAGCATCTTCTTCCATCTCCCTGTTACAGAAATCACTGCCATGTACACGTCCACTGATAGGAGACGCGGAAGGTATTAAACTGATAAAATAGTACTAAACACACCACTCCTATCTGGTGTCACATTAGCTTGACCGCGCAGTGCCACAAATTTGCAGTAAGAGGACCGACCAAGCCTCTTCTTCCATCTCCCTGTTACAAAAATCAATGCCGTGTACACGTCCACTGATAGGAGACGCGGAAGGTATTAAACTGATAAAAATAGTACTAAACACACCACTCCTATCTGGTGTCACATTAGCTTGACCGCGCAGTGCCCCAAATTTGCAGTAAGAGGACCGACCAAGCCTCTTCTTACATCTCCCTGTTACAAAAATCAATGCCGTGTACACGTCCACTGATAGGAGACGCGGAAGGTATTAAACTGATAAAAATAGTACTAAACACACCACTCCTATCTGGTGTCACATTAGCTTGACCGCGCAGTGCCCCAAATTTGCAGTAAGAGGACCGACCAAGCCTCTCCTTCCATCCCCCTGTTACAAAAATCAATGCCGTGTACACGTCCACTGATAGGAGACGCGGAAGGTATTAAACTGATAAAAAATAGTACTAAACACACCACTCCTATCTGGTGTCACATTAGCTTGACCGCGCAGTGCCCCATATTTGCAGTAAGAGGACCGGCCAAGCATCTTCTTCCATCTCCCTGTTACAGAAATCACTGCCATATCCATACAAATTGTACATAATGTCCAGGATAGTTTTCCAGGGACAAATGTTGTCGCCTGTTGAACGAGGTGACCTTGTTCGGGTCCCAGGTGTGCGGTTCCTAAAATGGCTGCCATATACACGTCCACTGATAGGAGACGCGAAAGGTATTAAACTGATCAGAACAATACTAAACACACCACTCCTTTTTTTTTTGGTGAGGCTTTACAGGACAGAGTGCTTCTCCACGGGACATGTTAACTCACGGGCAGCTGGCTCATCAAGGAACCACAGCAGCTTTCCATTTACAGGTAAGACACGTGCAGCCGGTAAGGGTTCAGGCTCTTCTTCCTGGAGGATACGCTGCAAGCCTGTTGAACGAGGTGACCTTGCTCGGGTCCCAGGTGTACGGTTCCTAAAATGGCTGCCATATACACGTCCACTGATAGGAGACGCGGAAGGTATTAAACTGATCAGAACAATACTAAACACACCACAAATAAGGTTTCTCTCCTGTATGGCTCCTCAAATGATACTTAAGATTAGAAGCGGCTGAAAAGCATTTCTCACACTCCGAACAAAAATATATTTTTTTAACATTCTCTCCACTTTGAACGAAATGACGTTTGGGAAGAGATTAACATAATTAAACACAGGCAGTAAAAATACAGTTTTTAGCCATACCCTGTAACTTTAAAACTACACATCACATCTTCATAATTACATATTTGGAATCAGCACACTTAAAACATAAACATAACCAAAAATCAGCCAAATCCATCCAGGGGTTAAAAAGTTAGCTGGGGGTCCCTTTATGACCGACCGCAAGCACATTTTCCTGCCCAAAACAGTTCCATAGATTTGGGCTGTGAGGTCGGTCTATTTCAGGCTGAAAAAACGACTAAGTCCCATGGCGAATGGGACTTAGTCTCTGCAGCTGAAATAAGGCTGAAAAAAACGGCTGAAAAAAAGACTAAGTCCCATCGCCGAATGGGACTTAGTCTATGCAGCTGAAATAAGGCTGAAAAAAACGGCTGAAAAAAAGACTAAGTCCCATCGCCGAATGGGACTTAGTCTCTGCAGCTATAAAACTAGTAGGGGAAGGTGGGAAGCTCGGCGGTGTTGAATCATGGCGATTTTAGTTCCATGAATTTGGCTACACATACCGCTGACCTCGTCGAATGATCAAAGATGGCCGCCGCCACGTGTTCGGCAAACGAACAAAGACCTCCCAGCATTGTCAATTAAGCTGCGGTTAACCGCAGCTTCTGGGAGGTAAATTGCCTGCACACTTCCACTTCTGGGTGGTCTGCCTGTGTGGTACTTGGTTCAGCCTTAAAGGGGCGGTGTCCCAATCTTCCTGATGTCCCAAAAAAGGTGTTTAAAGGGCCAGCACCAGTCACATAAAGAGTCCATAAGCCCCAATATGCCCACCGACAGTCTTAAAGGGCCATACACACCAAATAAAAGTACATACATTTTCACAATCTCCCAGGGGCCATAGTCATGCGGGAGGAGGCTGGCAAAGAGGCTTCTCCACAACCCAGGGAAACAGGGCAATTTGCCATTTAAGGGCCCGTTACAAATAGCAGTTTGTAACAAGGTGTCAATCCATATCTGCCAAGTGACCCGATGTAGGGGGAACAGTCCCTATTCTGCTCTGTGTCAGTGTGTATCATGGTCTCTCTGAGGACAGGTGTCAATCCATATCTGCCAAAAGTGACCCTATATAGGGGGAACAGTCTCTAATTCTGCTCTGTGTCAGTGTGTGTATCATGGTCTCTGAGGACAGGTGTCAATCCCATATCTGCCAAGTGACCCTATGTAGGGGTAACAGTCCCCATTCTGATCTGTGTCAGTGTGTATCAGGGGGCTCACGAGGACCGGGTGTCAATCCATATCTGCCAAGTGACCCTATGTGGGAGGAACAGTCCCTATTCTGCTCTGTGTCAGTGTGTATCAGGGATCCTTAGGACAGGTGTCAATCCATATCTGCCAAGTGACCCGATGTTGGGGTAACATTCCCTATTCTGCTCTGTGTCAGTGTGTATCAGGGATCCTTAGGACGGGTGTCAATCCATATCTGCCAAGTGACCCTATGTAGGGGGACCAGTCTCTATTCTGCTCTGTGTCCGTGTGCATCAGGGGCTCTGAGGACAGGTGTCAATCCATATGTCAAGGTGTCAATATGTCAGGTGTCAATCCATATCCATTGTGATTTAGGAATGTTAGGTGATTTATGCCCTTTATGGATTAAGACCAGACTCTGCATCAACTGTGTAATTTTCCATGGGAGTTTTGCCATGGATCCCCTCCGGCATGCCACAGTCCAGGTGTTAGTCCCCTTGAAACAACTTTTCCATCACTATTGTGGCCAGAAAGAGTCCCTGTGTGTTTTAAAATACGCCTGCACATTGAAGTCTATGGTGTTTCGCCCGGTTCGCCGGTTCGCGAACATTTGCGGAAGTTCGCGTTCACGAACCGAAAATTTCGTGTTCGCGACATCACTATTTATGAGTTTGCATGCAACACACCTCCCACATTTAAAAGTGCACATCAAAGAAAATATCTTAGCCAGGTTTCTGGTTTTGGACATTTTAATTGTAAGTGACTTGGGACCAAGGAATCACGTAATCTTTTTCCTCGGTGGACTGTGATGTTGGCCCATGGTCCCAGAACTTCTTTGAGGTGTGTATTGTTGGTTAACAGTGGCCAGAACCGTTCAATTGAAACTTTCATCACATTCCACCCTGCATCATAAGTGGCTATCATTTTGATCATATCGCTGGAGGACTTTTGATGAGGGTCACCAAGTAAGACATTCCGATCAGCCTCTAAAGCTCTCCTATATGCTTTCCTCAAAGTGCTGTTGGGATAGCCTTTCTTTTTGAACTGTTGTCTTGAAAGTTGAGCTTTGATTCTTCAATGTTACTGCAGTTTCTTCTCACCCTGAGACATTGGCCTGTAAGTATGCCAAGTCTCAATGGTCTTGGGTAAAAAGCTATCCCACCTCTGGAGGCTATTAGAGGCTGATGGTTTCTTGAATACAGAAGTTCAAATCTAATTGTTATCAGAAATTGAAATAGTTCAATCAAGGAAATTCAAATTTGATCCACCAAATTGAGAGGTGAACCTGAGATTTTCATTATTAATATTGAATTCTGTTACAAATAGTTCAAACTCCTCTATTGTACCTTGCCACACAAAAAGAATGTCGTCTATAAAACGACGCAAAGTGTGCATTAGTGGGAGGTATCTGGAAAGTCTTTCAGACTGAATTACATTTTCCTCCCACCAACCAGGTGAAGGTTGGCATATGATGGGGCCCAAGCTGTCCCCGTCACTGTGCCCCTCACCAGGTGGTAGTATTTTTTATTAAATAGAAAATAGTTTGTATGTGCTTGGTGAACATTACCTCTTTTATCCAAACAATACTAAACATGTGACAGCCCCCTATCGTGCGGTATGGAGGATTAGAGCAATTAGACATCTAAACTGCAAAGCCTTGCAGAAGGTGGTATGTGAGGTCCGAGAGGAGAACCAATGTTTGTTTTGTGTCCTGCGTATATAAAGGAAGTTCTTTCACATATGGTCTCAATAGCTTATCTATGTACACACTCGCATTCTGTGTCAGGTTGTCAACATTTGACACAATATATGACAATAAACTAAAGTATGCAGCACTTATAATAGAGAATAACAAGGATAATAATTCATAACCTTTGGAATAGTGAGAAATTGAACCTCATTACCATGTAGGTAATGTATCAGATGGGATACAGACCTATAAATATAAATAATACAACACAGTGCAGATTATACAAATACAGGGTTCATATAAAAATTGGAATCATAAAAACTCACAAACATAGAGCTAAAGACCAAGCTCTGGTATGGATAATGTCCAGGTCCATACAGGTGACCCACCCCTACAGGGAATGTGTGTTCTGTCCTGGGGAGGATATAACGCAAACATAGGGTAGCACAGTTGATGAAAGATAAATAGAAAATCAGGCTTCTAAGTGGGTACTTACATGCATAGAGCCTTTATGGCTCCATAGTGGTGTGTTGTGCAGTTAGGGACTGCACTCTCTTGTTAATAGCAAGCAGTAGTGGAAAACTGGAAACCAGAATAAAAGTTTAAGAATGTATTCAACAATTATAAAAACAATAGACACATGACTGGGCAGTTAACTTAAATGGGTACACATTATTTAGGAAGGATAGGAAAAACAAGAAGGGTGGTGGGGTATGTTTGTATGTCAGCCATGAGTTAAAGTCAAATCTTAGGCATGTGGAGTGTGATGAGGAAAATGTGGAAGCTTTATAGGTAGATATCTGCTTGGGGCAAACAAAGGCAAATAAATTAATGGTTGGGATATGTTATAAACCACCTAATGTAAATATTAATGAGGAAGAACAGCTGTTAGCGCAAATTGGGAAAGCTGCAAATCGAGGTAACATGTTAATTATTGGAGATTTTAATTACCCGGACATAAATTGGGATAGAGGGACTAGTACTTCAGCAAGGGGAATCCGGTTTTTGAATGTGTTAAATGACAACTTTATGTCAGACTTCCTCGAGTCCAACTCTCTGCTAGACCTGCTTCAGTCTGGTTTCCACACTAAGCACTCTGTGGAAACGGCACTGACCAACGTATCCAATGATCTACTCGCTGCAAAATCTCGTGGTCACTACTCTATCCTAATTCCTTGACCTGTCTGCGGCTTTTGACACTGTTGATCATCGACAGCTTCTCATCCTCCGCAATATTGGTCTACAAGATATTGCTCTCTCCTGGTGCTTCTCCTACCTCTCCCAGCACTCTTTCAATGTTTTTTTTCTGTGGCTCTGCTTCTTCTCCCCAACTCCCCCAAGGTTCAGTCCTTGGTCCCCTACTGTTCTCCATCTATACTGCCTCTCTTGGTAAACTCATTAGCTCCTTTGGCTTCCAATATAATTTCTATGCAGATGACACACAAATCTACATGTTCTTTCCTGATCTCTCCCCGTCCCTCTTGACTAGTGTCTCTGACTGCCTCTCTGCTGTCTCTAACTGGATGGCTGCCCACTTCCTTAAACTAAACTTGACCAAAACTGAAATTCTGGTCTTTCTTCCCTCAAGTGTTGTTACTCCTGTGTCTGTCTCCCTCCAAGTCAACGGTGCTACCATCAGCTCCACCATGCAGGCTCGCTTCCTAGGTGTTCTCTTTGACTCCGACCTCTCGTTCAATCTATCGCCAAATCCTATCATTTCCATCTCAAAAACATTGCATCCGCCCCTACTTAACGCTAGATGCGACTAAGGTGTTGGTCCATTCCACTGTCCTTTCTCGCCTTGACTACTGTAATCCGCTTCTCAGTGGTCTTACGTGCTCCCAACTTGCGCCGTTACAGTCCATAATGAATACGGCGGCGAGGCTCATCTTCCTTTCCGCCCGCACCTCCCATGCCTCACCCTTTTGTCAGTCCCTACATTGGCTTCCTATAAAATATAGAGCTCAATTTAAAATGCTGGTTCTTGCTTTCAAATCTCTACATAATGCTGCTCCCACCTATCTATCCTCCCTTATACACAAGTATGTCCCGTCTAGGCCCTTACGATCTGCTGAAGTCTTACGTCTATCTTCTGTCCGTACTCCCACCTCTGATGCTCGCCTTCAAGACTTCTCGAGGGCTGCACCATTCTTGTAGAGCTCGCTTCCCTCCCCCGTTAGATGCTCACCCAGTCTCCACTCACAAAATCACAAAAAAATCGTTAAAAAACCACTTCTTCATAAAAGCGTATCAATTAAACTGTTATTAGCTCCTGACTGATTCCTCTTCTGCAACTGTCACTAGTCTAATACTATCCTTACCTTTTTGTGTTATTTTACCCCACTCCCTCTAGCATGTAAGCTCATTGAGCAGGGCCCTCAACCCCTCTGTTCTTGTGTGTCCAACTTGTCTGGTTACAACTACATGTCTGTTCGTCCACCCATTGTAAAGCGCTGCGGAATTTCATTGACGGCGCTCTATAAATATCATAATAATAATAAAAATAATAATAATGTCAAAACTGGTACAAGCACCAACTAGAAAGGATGCTTGTCTGGATCTCGTTATAACAAACAATGTTGATCTTTTAACCAACATTCAAGTAGGGGAGCATTTGGGAAATTGTGATCACAATATGGAAACTTTTGAAATAAACTCAAAAAAGCAAAAGCACGTGGGGTATATTAAAACGTATAATTTTTAAAATGCCAATTTCAATAAGATTAGGGCAGCTCTACATAACGACTTGCATAAACTCCTTAGTGATAAAAACACTGAGGAAAAATGGAAACTATTCAAACAAATATTAGAAAGGTATTTCTCAGTATGTACCATTGGGTAATAAATATAAAATAAACAAATTAAAACCAATGTGGCTTAGTAGAGAAGTAAAACAAGAAATTAAAAATAAGTAAGGCATTTATATCAGACAAATCAGAGGCATCCTATGTAAGATATAAGGAAGCCAATAATGCTTGCAAAAAGGCAATTAAAGTCGCTAAACTAGAAAATGAGAAATTGATAGTCAAAGAATGCAAAACCATCCCCCAAAAATTTTTCAAGTACATCAATTCTAAAAAAACAAAAAATTAAAGTGTAGGTACACTGGAAACAGAGATGGGTCTGTTAGTTAATGAAGACAGGAAAAGGCAGAAATTTTAAATAACTATTTTTCTTCAGTATATATTAATGAGGATCCTATGGCAAGAGATATGCAAATGATTGCTGCAAAAAACGTGCAGATAAATTGTGATTGGATAACTCGAGACAAGGTGCTACAGCTATTAAAGAAAATTAATGTAAATAAAGCCCCGGGGCCTGTCGGTATCCACCCATGAGTACTTAAGGAGCTAAGTGGGGAAATAAGTGAATCTCTGTATTTAATTTTTCAAGATTCTTTTGTTTGAGGTATTGTACCAGAGGATTGGAGGAAAGCAGATGTTGTTCCTATATTTAAAAAGGGTTCAAAATCCTTGGCTGGAAATTATAGACCTGTGAGCTTAACTTCTGTGACTGGGAAATAATTTGAAGGGCTATTAAGGGATAATATTAAGGAATTCATTGGGAAGAACTATGTTATTAGCAATAATCAGCATGGTTTTATGAAACATAGGTCATGTCAAACTAACCTAATTGCATTCTACGAAGAAGTAAGTAGAAGTATAGATCAGGGTGTTGCAGTAGATGTGATCTACTTGGATTTTGCCAAGGCATTTGATTGTGATTCCTCACAATAGGTTAGTCTTCAAACTACAAGAAATTGGTCTAGATGAATATTCTTGTTCTTGGGTAGAACATTGGCTTAAGGATAGAGTACAACGAGTTGTCATTAATGGTAAATTTTCAAGCTGGACAAAAGTGGTAAGTGGTGTCCCTCAGTATTCTGTTTTGGGACCGCTTCTATTTAACATTTTTAAATAATCTTGAAATGGGCATTGAAAGCCATGTATCTATGTTTGTAGATGACACAAAACTTTGTAAAGTAATAAAATGTGAGCAGGATATTACCTTGCTACAGAGGGATTTGGGCACTTGGCGAACTTCCGCAAATGTTCGCGAACCGGGCGAAACACCATAGACTTCAATGTGCAGGCGTATTTTAAAACACACAGGGACTCTTTCTGGCCACAATAGTGATGGAAAAGTTGTTTCAAGGGGACTAACACCTGAACTGTGGCATGCCGGAGGGGGATCCATGGCAAAACTCCCATGGAAAATTACACAGTTGATACAGAGTCTGGTTTTAATCCATAAAGGGCAGAAATCACCTAACATTCCTAAATCACAATCAATATGGATTGACACCTGACATATTGACACCTTGACATATGGATTGACACCTGTCCTCATAGCCCCTGATGCACACGGACACAGAGCAGAATAGAGACTGGTCCCCCTACATAGGGTCACTTGGCAGATATGGATTGACACCTGTCCTAAGGATCCCTGATACACACTGACACAGAGCAGAATAGGGACTGTTCCCCCTACATCGGGTCACTTGGACTGGGCACTAAAATGGCAGATTAAATTTAATGTAGAGAAATGCAAAGTTATGCAACTCAGGGTTAAGAATGCACAAGCAATTTACACCCTAAATGGTAGTGAATTAGGGATAACCACACACGAGAAGGATTTGGGAATTCCTATAGACAGCAAATTAGGCAGCAATATGCAATGTCAATCTGCAGTTGCTAAGGCCAGCAAGGTTTTGTCATGTTTAAATAGGGGCAGAAATTCTCGAGATCAAAATATAATTTTGCCTCTTTATAAATCGCTGGTAAGACCACACCTTGAATATGCTGTGCAATTTTGGGCACCTGTTCTAAAGAAAGATATCACGGCACTAGAAAAAGTGCAGAGACTAGCTACAAAAATGATAAAAGGAATGGAGCATTTTAGTTACGAAGAAAGGTTAAAAAATGTAAATCTGTTTAGTTTGGAAAAACAGCGCCTGAGAAGGGATATGATAGCATTATACAAATATATTCGGGGCCAGTACAAACCTTTATCTGGAAATCTATTCATAAACAGGGCTATATGTAGGACACAAGGTCACACATTTAGGCTGGAAGAAAGGAAATTTCATCTAAGGCAAAGAAAAGGTTTTTTTTACAGTAAGAGCAATAAGGATATGGAATTCTCTGCCTGAAGAGGTGGTTTTGTTAGAGTCTATACAGATGTTTAAACTGCAATTGGATAAATACTTGCAAAAACATAACATACAGGGATATAGCTATGTAATAAAGGGACTATGTCCATATAAAATACTGAAATGCGTTTCACTACTGTTTGTAGCTTCCTCAGCCGGGTATAGAGTTCAATAATCCTTAGTTCCACACTGCCCATTTATATATCCCCTAAATATGGTGATCGGTTGCTGGTGATTTATCACCGCCACGTAATTACCATTCACCGGTAAAACGTATGCAGTCCAATCCTCCATATGGTACCTCTTGTCTATGACTGACTGACACTCTCACCCGGAGCTCCGTCTTGTTCTTAACCTTGATGTATTCCTGTGAATTCATGCCTCTTTCTCGTATAGTGTCAAGCCTCTTCTTAAGTGATAACGGTCTCTAATAAATCCATTTAGTCTCTCTCGTTTAATAGAAATTAATAGCTCTATCTTTCCCTTGAGTTCATGTGCACATATCAATCTTATATATCATTCTTATATGTGCTCGCAAAGAGCAGATGCATGTTCAGAAGTTGTCAGAGGATACATAAAAGGAGAAAAGAGAACGAAAAATTAGAGCGAAATTCTCTGTCTCTTTTAAACATATATACATAAAATAAGAATTATACATTAATTTGCAGAAAATATGAATGATAATAAGTGCTTTAGAAATAGCAATAAATGTTCAAATAAAAGAAGCTTTCCATATTTAGACTTGCGAGGGGAAAACCTTTTTAAAAACTTATGTGCAACACTTAAATGGAATCCCATGAATGTTGCAATTCTTATAAGAGTAACAGTTAATGATGGTAACTAGATATTAAAAGACAACAGTAAATGCTTAAGCAAAAAAATTACTCTCGATGGCTTTTTAACAAAATTATATTGGTATTGCAATTGATATAAAAAATATAGCCATAGCTTACAATAATCACATAAATATCACCTAGTGATTTAACATCTTCAAGGAGAATTCTCTTGATGAACATATCAGATGAGTGCCCTCTCGTTGTCCCGGTCTCATTACTATTACCATTCTTGTAAAAATTGTTTTAGGACAGATAGTTATTGACATTAAAATCATTACTTCAGTGTTGGGAGATAGGTGAGATTCTAAACAATTAAGCTAAAAATAAGGGGGTCTATTGAGATCCTTGTGAACTTTAGGCAGGTAGTGTCTTGCCTTGTTTCTAGTACTGGATACATATCTACTAGGGTGACGATTCAGAATAAATTCATACTCATCACCCGATAGCAACCCCTCATTGCGGCCCTGGTCAAGTATTTCCTTATACTCCAAGAGAAATACATTTGTTGTATCTGAGCTCCAGATCCTATACGTTTCCCCATCATCCAGGACTTTATTAACTATATTTATAAAGTCATCTGAGTTTAGGACGACTATTTTACCCCCCTTATCAGCAGGCTGTATGATGATTTTTTCATTGTCTTTCAATGAGATCAAGGCCTGTTGTTCTCTTTTTGAGAGATTACCATTTGGATTGAATTTTAGATCTTTCGGTCTTATTTGTTCTATCTCATTTTTTACTGCTTCTAGAAAAAGTTCTATATCCCGAATGTTCCCTAAATTGGGGACGTGAATTGACTTTTAGATCTTTAATCACTATGATTAAGTGGTTCTTGATCATCATTTTCCTCCAGGAGTGACACCAGTGTCATTAGACATTTGTAGTCACCCCCGGATAGACCATAGGACTTGGCTCTCTTCTCATCCCTCAATTGATGACACAAACGATAGACCTTTTTTCAAAAGTCTCAGTGAATTGAATTTTGGAGGCTAAAAATGTCTCCTTCTTCTCCCATTCCCCCCTGGGTTTTGTGTTGGAGTTCAGGTACCAGTTTGCTTACTGAGACCAGCTCTCATTTTTTTCTATATTTGTATTTTAGGGTTATGCCCTGGTTATCCACTTAGCCCCCTTTTCATCGCAACAGGTGTTCAACAGTTTCTGCCTTGCACCTGATGTGCATTTCTTTCTAAATAGTTTTTTAATGCATTATAGATGGATATTGTTTTAAACTAATGAAAACTGAATATAAAATTTTGAGTTGTCTAATGCTATTAACACTTACACAGCATATGTCAGTAGCCAAAATCACCCTCCTAGAACTGGAGGCTCTACCAATCAGGAGCCTTTCATTCTGGCAAATGAGGTCTATTTTAACCCCATAAACCACCACGTTATGGCTTGTTATTGTCACATCCTGCTCCTGTTGCAGATCATTTCTGTCTTGGCTTCTGATATCCAGTATTCTGTTTACAATTCTTGTTCAGTTTTTCTGGTTTTCTAGGCAGTTAGGACCCCCTGCAATTGGAGTACTTTAGTGTATACATCTTGGCCACTGCATACATCTTGGCCATTTATGTATGTCTAAATCTCCAATGTTTATTACATATATAGTACTTAGTTCTGTCTCCTCTTGTCTTGTTTTATTTTGTCTTGTATTGCCAGTTTATGTACAGTCCTATCCTGTCCTGCCCTTTCCATGTCCTGTTCATGTTTCCCTCATGTATTGTATATATGTTCTGGGTTCTGCTTTCTGTCCTTCTCTGGTTCTGGGTTCTTCTAGTCTTGTCTTGTCTTGTCTTGTTTGGTGCCTATTCTAGTCTTGCCTTGTTTCTAGTACTGGATACATATCTACTGCAGAGCCTCCTTATCCAGATCCTGGGAGGTCTGCATATTATCATCTAGCACCTGGGATCCACAGAAGCTGCATTAGGGCCCTGGTATGTGGCCGCACAAATGTCGGTGCTCAACACCAGGGGGCGTGTGGTTACCCTGCACCAGACCCTGATTGTCCATTTCCACGCTGGACTCCCATCTTCATCATCAGGCATACAGGGGTCCTGGTCTTCCAACCGCCACCCGTGACAGTTATGATTAGACTGGCGCACAGTGACAACATTTTGTTTTGGCCACACCACAAATTTCAGCCATATGGCAGTTCAACTTTTCATTTATATAAAAAGATTTGGGAAAACAAATCAGACAAGCCAAAAGGGGAACACAGTGTACTGCAAAATATATAAATATTATAAATGTTTTGTGTATATTTGGCAGTACACTGATAGGTGCATTTTCCCACCATTTTGTCCACAGGTCAAGTGAGAAAAAGTAACCAATACTGGCAAAAGATGAGAAGCGTTAAAAAAAAAAAAAAAAAAAAAAAATATATATATATATATATATATATGTATATATATATATATATATATATATTTTATTACTGCTTCTCAATTTTCACTTGGTTTGGGAATAAAACAACATTTAGTGGCTGTGACCTAACAACCAACAACTTTTTTCACATATATAATCTTTTTTTTGCCGTCAAAATATAATGAATCAAAACTGCGTGCCCATTTCGATATTAGTTTAGTTGGTGATTCGCTTACAATTCGACTCTGAGTTCGGGAATTCATACGATCATCCAGTTAGCACAAACTTGTATGAATTGCAATTTGTAAAGAAACAAATCACCAAGTATGGACAAATACTGTACAAACATAAACAATTATAAGAAGCTATTTAAAGCACCTGGTGATTGCTTAAATGTATTTTAAATGCATTCTACTTCTTTAATTAATATACATTTTGGCATGTGTCGTATTATTTTGCCTAAATAAAATTTCAATAATGTTTTATCTACTTTACACTACAAGTCTTAAATTATTTACAAGCTCAATTAAACACCTAATACAAAAGAAAGATGCAGGGATACAGTTGCGTGTATGCTTTCTTGTGCTTTACCATACACTGTACTGAAGTATAATACGTGAGAATTAAACCTTTTAACTAAAAGAAAAAAGAGAATCTGCCCAGGGGAGTCTCCTGAGTGAGAGAGGAGACAAAAGAGGGTCACTGCTAATGAGACATGAAGTTAAAAATAACTTTCACACTGCCGGACACTTACTAGGCTTCCTTCCTGTGGACGACCAGCTGTGTTACATATTCAGATACTGCTCCTTCTGTGATTCAGTGAGCTGCTGTAGAAGCACTGTAATTACTCTTGTGTGTGTGTAAAAAATGTTGCCACAAAATTAATCCTAAAGTTAGAAGTTTAACTTACTCCTGGAGCAAGAATTTAGTATTTCCCAGCCTGGGGTGTAAATATAATTACATTCCAGTGTTCACTTTGTAAAATGTTCCGACATTATTGCCAGTACCCTGGAGGTCCAGACCGAAGAGATTTATAAGGCAGAAGAATTCAGGGGAGTAAGATATCTGCATTGTAGCACTCATAACAGGTACATAACATATGTAACCGGTAGTGCTACCTGCAGTTCAATGAGGGCCTCAATGTGTACCACTGGAAGAAAGACTATAGCAAGGGTCACAATTCAGTTGGGAAGTAGGAGAGTGTGGGACTAACATTTAGCCTTTTTATTATTATTAATACGTGATAAACATATTTTAATTACTTATGCTACAATGCTACATATAGAAATTTATTCTGGTAAATACCACCCCAGGGATTTATATATATATATAAATGAATGTTCGCAATACTGAACAGTGTCTATTTCTTTAATATTTTGTTGCCTGCATTATTGTTGTATGAGAGGTTTTCACAGCCTCATTGCAGTAAAGTATTATCAGAATGAATCGAGGGAATATATGCATTTAGCCCAGATGTCCCAGTCTTCTTACCCCATCAAAGGCCAAATTATGCATGCGACCTCCAGCGCCAAAGGTGACTGTCCATTGTGCAAAGATGTGTTAAAAAGGAGTTTCACTTGTACTTAAGAGGTGCTCTTTCTGCGTAATGAACCTTGAGAATGTTCTGAAAAATATTTGTCACTTTGGATATTAATAGGGAACCTGGATGAGATGAGGGTCAATCCATTAAGTGTTAGAAAATTGATATATTAGTTTAAAGAAATAATGGATGCATAATAAATGTGTTGTCACTATATTAGAGTTCATATCAGGTTAATAAATCTCATTAGCCAAAAAGCACTTAGCATATGTATGTAATAAATAACAGTTTACTGGATATTTCTCTATTATAGATATAAAATTGTGTCTTAGGTCTCCTGCTATGATGGTTATATATTAACAGTGATTTGCGGATTTATTTTTCTTGACACATTCCGACAATACAAGAATAATTTTAATGTTTCTTGGCATCTTTTGGGTGCTAGCAGAGCAATTATCCTACTGCTACAGGAGTGGTACTATACAGACATTAAAAAATGTTTTTTTAAATATAAACTGAATAAATAATTCTACGTAAGTAATTCAAAATAATTTTCTCCTCAATTTTTAGTTATTGCTTATGTTTCATGTAGTGTTTCTCTTCAAAACTCTTGATAGCTTGAAGCTTCAGCTTAGAAACTCCGCAATCAATTGCATCTTTACATCTCACATGTTTACTGACCAATCAGCTTTGACTCAATTGCCAGACAAACACGTACAACATAGATTACATTTTCTGTCACACCAGTTAAATATCCTATAAGACATAGTATTACTCATATAATTGCAAACTGATAATAATTATGAGTGAAATTAACATGAATTTAAATTTTGTAGCAAATTAGTGGAAATGAAACACAGTTGACATGGAGATTGAATATCTAATTTATACTAAAATGTTAAGATCATTTTAAATTAACTTTACCAACAAATCCAATTTAAGTGAATAACCCTGATAAAAAAAACCTGTAAAAACTGCATTTAAACCTTATACAAAAAATCTATTCCAATGCTTGCAGATACACATAGCGCCATATTAAAGCCATCATTAGAACAGAAAAGAACTAAACCTGTTCATAAACTACCTACTAAATTACGCTTATGTTTTCTGGATACTAAAGCCTTGCATAAATACATGCATAACCTTCTTAGTAAAATGTAACGTATATAAACAGTTCAAGCACCATAACTACTACAGTATGATGTAGTGGTTATGGTGCTGCAAGTGCCCTGGTGTTTCCCACCAATTCCAATGTAAGTAGTCAAACCATATTCTTCATCAGTGAGAGCCAGAAGCTCTCTGTCTGAGCTAAGCCTGGCAGTGAAGTGCTTTGCTCACAGGCTGAGAGCAATTTGTTGGTGCTCTAAGCCAACGAGTTGGCCCTGTGCTGCAGTGTTTAGCTTTAGAGAGCTAACAGAAGCTCTTTCCAGCTCTCATGGCCAGAAGGCTTGGAGCATAGAGCAGTTCCTATAGTGAACAAGTCAAACAAACAATTGGCAAATGGTTTGACTGCTTAAGTTACGGGCACCTAAGAACTCCTGTCACCATAACCACTACAGCACCATGTAGTTGTTATACTACTTTGGAGTGTTCCTGCATTTCCCAAAGTGGTGCAGGTGATAGTGGCAAATCTCCGTGCTGCAGCACTAGATTATCCAATATTAGTTGGAACCAATAGACCTACAATAATTAATCTAAACATACAAGCCAGGAAGCTGAAAAATAGCTGCAAAGGGGTAAAAAATAGGAGTGGGGACCTCCCAAAAGAAATGTTGTAACAGTACCTGACTTCATCTGTCTGTTCATGGAAGTCTTTCAATGTTACCAAGCACTGCAAGAATTAACAGATAAAAATACACCAACACGAGAAGTGACCAACAGTTAAAGAAAATACTTAATAGAAATGCGCACGGGGTAAAATATCATTTAGTTTTCTTACATTTTCATTTGATAATTTTCAGATTTTATTTCATCTGAAATTCAGTAAATAGTGATTCAGACTAACAGAGATTTGTCATTAAATGTTGGTAATTTCTGAATTGTGGGCATCAATTAAGCTCTATAAGGAATGAATGAAGGTGATAGTCACAAAGTTACAGAGCACTAATTTACCAAGTTATTTGATAAACTCATAAAAGATCAAAAGCCCTTAAGCCCTTTTCTTAATTTTTTACTTTCAGCTGTTTTGTATGCAACTTAATAATTTTCTATTCGTATGTGGGATTGATATATTTAACGATAGCAAATAAGGAAGCTGTCCTCTAGACAGTTTCCTAATTTGGTATCCCTTAATACGGCAATCATGTAAGAGTGTCAATTTAGTGAGTTACCTGCTAAACTGATGAAACTTTAAAATTAGGAAAAGTCCTTCTCTTCATTTTGTTCTTTTTGTTTGTTTAATAGATAACTCCCTAATTAGCTATCCTTTATTAAAGCAAATAGATCTGTTTGATTCTATCAATTACGAATGCATTCATTTTTGTTTCATTTTTCTGTTGCAGTGGTTCGGAAATTGCTTCTAAATTGCCAAATCTGATGAAATTCTGACAAAATTTGATCTGTTATGAAATCAGTTGCATTAGTATAATACTTAAATGCTTGAGCTGATTGCTGCTAAATTGAGTATCACCAGGAACTGTATCTAATGGATATCATACATACTATATTTCATTATATTGGACACTGAGTAAGCTGTGCAGCATTTGGCACCAATTACTTTGCAACTGCAAGTTAGATTAAGACTTTACGACTTCAGAATATATTTACATTTTACATATAGGCACATTTAAAAAGCTTTAAATATATATTAAAATATTAAAGTTAATATACTTTTCTATTTTCACTTTTTTTTCCCAGAAAGGCTGCAATTTTTAGCAGATTATGGGTTGCCATTAGTTTATTTGTATCGTCTGGTCAATGATCCATTTTTTTGAATTGCAGCTCTGGTCTACGAACACAAAGAGGCCAATCAAATACAGATTTGTTTTGAAGTGCATCACTTATTTCATATGGATTAGGTATTTATCTGCTGGTCCCATTGCCTGCAACCCATTTTCCAAAAAAGGCAGAATGTTTGCAGCAGTAAGTAGTAGAACCAGAGTTCCACATCAATTATGTAGATATTTCATCTTCTCTTAGGGTACTCACTCAAATCAAAATCAATCCTTTATTTTAAAGCTTTACCAGCTCTTCTGTGATATATCTGCTGCAGCGATGCTTGCTTTTTAGGAGGCACTTAGTGTCTATTTACAGCTACAGTGCTATTCATTTTATTTTCATTTTTTAATTTTAATTAAAAAGACACATTTTGCAACAAAAGCAACCATTTGAAAGGAAGCCTTGTTATCATATTATGTTTTTCCAACAAGCAAAGTTTTTGATGCTGTAATGTCTTTCTAATTTTCCCATCTGTGCAGAGTTTGTCAGAACAATAATTAAGTAGGAGGAAAAAGTACTATAAATAGTTTCATCACATTTTCTGCTCAATTGGAAAATGCATGGTTCCTCCTTATTTTAAACATTGTCTGTTACTGACATGAGGCTGAGATACTTTTTCTTTTTTTTTTCTAGATTATTGGAACATCATTTGCAGTTAAATTATTTTGGCATTAAAAGTGATCTTCCCCTGCAAATAATTTCCTGCTTTGTGCAACATATAGTTTGTATAGGAATTGAAAGTTGTGGAACCCGTGGGGGCAAATTTGATGTCTTCTGCAGTAAGAAGATGGCAATCTCATTTTAGGTGAATGTGGTACACTGCAACTATTGCTACATTAGCACCATAACTCTGTTACTGATGTATAGGCACCATAATCTTAACTTGCTGAGTCACTTGAGACACTGAATAAAAATAATTGGGAATGGTTCAGAAATATTTCATATGGACTTATTGGTCAAAATGTTGTGGTTCTGTGCAACCTCTAAATCAACTGAACACTGGTGACTGAGTGTACTATCTTTATGTCATTGACCTAAAACACAGTTTTATTCCTGAAATAACAAATGTGAAGAAAATGAATTACAATAAAACACAGAACCACTAGAACTCAATTCAACTTTGGTGTTTTGTCCCTTCTATTAACTGGCTGATCCATTTAGCACAGAGTTATTTAACTAAACATTGAAAAATGAAGCAAGATATGGCCTTGGTTTTGTTTTTTTCCAGTTGGAAGCTCAGCCGTATGCTGAATTAGTTGGTGATCAACATGCTATTTCAGTACAGGCACCGCATAGCTGAGAATCAAAGGCTAATAAAAAATGTCTATGAGAATGAATTATTAGATGTGTTAATCCCCTTTATACTTTATTTCATTTTGTTGCTTTTATTTTGTACCGCACAAGAGCCTCTGTTTTACTTACAGATTTTTACTTCAACACTTTCTTGCAGCGCTAGAAGTAAAGAACCAAGAGTTACATATCCCAGCACCCAAGTGATCTAAACAAATGTACGGCTGTACGGAGATTCTTGAACTGAAACATGTTTTGCTATACCTTTCCAACTAAGAATCCAGAGAAGTTCGTTAAGATTTGCACACACCCATTACTGATGTATTGTGCCAATAAATGTTAGTAAGCAATATATTCTGTGGAATTATTATAAATTTATAATGTTGTGTAATGATGGATCATTAAATCATTGTTCAGGATGTGCTTCTAACATCTATAACTCAAATATCATTTGCTTGCCAGCCCATGGCATTTTTTAATTACAGCATAAAAAACATGGCATTTTATACTCCTAATGACTTTGAAAAATGAACATGTGCTTTGAATGCTGTAATGCTGCATATTTGACTTGATAATATTTGGCAAACCCCTTTCCTACTTTGAAATGAAGATAAATCGAAATCTAATCATCCCTTCACCTTAATTTATATTGCACAAGTCTTCTAATAGAATATCTCGTATTGTGAAGGGGAGATACAATTTTAATTATATAATGACTCTGAAAACCACTGATCCATAAACATTGATCAACAAACAGCATTTACCAATATTATACAAATTTCAGGAAATAGTTTTTATTTATTTTTTATTTTTTTAAGGGTGAGGAGCAACAGAGTAAGTCTTTATTCCAAAGCCCATAATACCTGTGCTCTATCCACTGAATTATTATTGTTTTCCTAATTTGTACTTTATTTTTAATTTTAGACTTTCTTACAAAGTGAAAACTGTGTGGCAGAAACATGAGTGTGACTAGGGAAAAGATATTACTGAATTTCTCTACCTACTTAGCCATTAGTGGCATTTAAAACAACCCTGAGTGGGAGGTAGGAGATTGTGTGATTAATCCTAGTGTGAGAATAGCTTGCTAATTTACAGTATTTAAAAGTAGTTTGTTTTTTTAACTGTTTGTAGAAAGAAAATCTTTTGGTGGGGGGAGGTTGTTTTTCAGTAAAAAGCAAGAAAAGAAAAGGGCGTGGTTTCACAGGTGAAGAATGCATGATAGTAGGGCTCCAGAGAGACTGGGCCAAAAAAAGGTACCATGACCTCAAAAAGATTTCGCCCCGTAATTGAGAATACTCAGCCGACATTGTTAACTTACCAAGAAGCCTCCTTAAGGAGATTTTTCACCAACCCAGCTGGATTGGAAGACGCACCCAAAAGGGCTCCTAGTACACACTGGCAGGAGAGCCCTCCAGCGGGCCCAGCCACATCTGAGGCCTCTACGGATGACACAGATTGGCACACCATACTCTTACAGTTGCCATCAAGGCCAGTGTGCTCAAGAAACTGTAGGCAAGTTTTGGAAATAAACTACAGACATTGGGCAATACCTGAGAACAGAGTACAGGCCCTAGTGGTGGAAGGCGAGTCTGTGGCCTCACAGTGGTCAATGTTACAACAGCCCATCAACCAGCAGCAAGAGTCAGTTTATTTTATTCACGGGAAACAAGGTGGTGTGGATAATAGAGTGCTAGGAAAAAACCTGCAGGTTACAAGAATAAAGGAACCTCCTAATGTGGAAACATAGGATTCTGCAAAGGTATTAATGACTTTATTCAATCAGATTCTCCAATGCCTTTCTGACTCTGTGAATAAGCTGGACCAGGGCCATGGGACCCAAAAACCTACTGCAGGATAAACCACAGATCGTTATTAGTAGATTCCGTCATTATCTGCTTTACTGTTTCCAGACTGGGGGGGGGCATAAAATAGGCTGGGGGAGACAAAGAAGTGCACAGAGGGCTTAGAATGGCACAAAAAGGCACACAGGCTGGGAGGGTCTGGGCAGGGGGGGAACATACATACAAAGCAGCTCGGTGGGAGACACAAAAAAGTTGCAGGGGAGAAAGCGTCACAAAAAAGGGCTGGGGGAGAAAGGGACACATAGGAATAGAAAGAGACACACAAAGGAGTTGATGGGAAGAGTGGCTAGGGAAGGTGAAAGCACAAAAAAACAAAAAACTTACATTTAGTGGTAGATACTAGATAGCCTACTTCATCCATCCTAGTGTGAGACTGGTGTTTACGGTTCGTGCAGTGTCCTACTGCTAGCAACTTAACACCAACTTGAAATACCCAATGTACAGTTTGACATGTTTTGACAGTTTTTTTATTTATTTTTTACAGCAACACTATGTCATAAAGTTTAGGTCCCTACTCCCCTTTATAAGAAGTTAAAGAGCAGTTGTACTTACCTGCTCTCTTGCTCAGCGCCAGTCACTATGATGCTATTCTGCCATAGGAAAGCATTGGAAGGTTAATGCGCATGCACAGCAAAATGCCATGCGGTGCCAATCAGATGGTTTCTGTGAGACCATCTGATTGAAATGGCAGAGTTTTAAATTGCAAGGGCAAAATTACAAAGATATGGCATGCAGACTACCTGTGTTAAAGTAAAAAATAAAAATCCTCTTGCCTAGCTATTGCCACAGTGGCACTCCTACACACTTTGAGTGGTAAATAGTTTACTACATTCATCCTAGTGTGAAACTGATAGTTACATGTATTGCAGTGTCATACAGCTAGCCACTGTCATTCTTAGGAAGAAAATGCCTGAAAATAAGTGTTTACCCAACATACAATCATTCATATCCAAATGCATTTAAATGAAAAAATAAAAAAAAAATCATGATCAACAATGTTGCAAACTTATCCCAAGACAAAATTGAGGGAGGTAAGGGTAGGGCTAAGAACTTGTTTTCC
This sequence comes from Pelobates cultripes, assembly GCA_933207985.1. Taxonomy (NCBI): domain Eukaryota; kingdom Metazoa; phylum Chordata; class Amphibia; order Anura; family Pelobatidae; genus Pelobates; species Pelobates cultripes. Next base: position 151,740,581 of record OW240917.1, on the reverse strand, counting down.
AATCCTCCAGCAACAGTGTCAATACCTCTGAGGATCTGAACCCCTCGTCCTTTGCCATGAGGACTGCTGACAAATATGCTACTGCTATCTCCACCACCACCACCCCACAACTATGATTAGTATTCAACCTGAGATTAGTGGGATTAGAAGCATATCCATTACAACACTGATGATAAATGGAAACTATTCAAACAAATATTAGAAAGGTACATTTCTCAGTATGTACCATTGGATAATAAATATAAAAGAAATCAATTGAAACCAATGTGGCTTAGTAGAGAAGTAAAACAAGAGATTAAAAATAAGTAAAGCATTTATATCAGACAAATCAGAGACTTCCTATATAATATATAAGGAAGCCAATAATGCTTGCAAAAAGGCAATTAAAGTGGCTAAACTAGAAAATGAGAAACTGATAGCCAAAGAATACAAAATCAACCCCATTTTTTTTCATTTCAGGTACATCAATCCTAAAAAAACTAAAAATGAAAGTGTAGGTACACTGAAAACAGAGATGTGTCTGTTGGCTAATGAAGACCAGGAAAAGGCAGAAATTTTAAATAATTATTTTTCTTCAGTATATATTAATGAGGATCCTATGGCAAGCGATATGCAAATGATTGCTGCCAAAAACTTGCAGATAACTTGTGATTGGATAACTCGAGACAAGGTGCTACAGCTGTTAGAGAAAATTAATATAAATAAAGCTCCAGGGCCTGACGGTATTCACCCACAAGTACTTACGGAGCTAAGTAGGGAAATAAGTGAACCACTGTATTTAATTTTTCAAGTTTCTTTTGTTTCAGGTATTGTACCAGAGGATTGTTGTTCCTATTTTTAAAAAGGTTCAAAATCCTTGGCTGGAAATTATAGACCTGTGAGCTTAACTTTTGTGACTGGGAAAATATTTGAAGGGCTATTAAGGGATAATATTCAGGAATTCACTGGGAAGAACTTTGCTATTAGCAATAATCAGCATGGTTTTATGAAACATAGGTCTTGTCAAACTAACCTAATTGCATTCTACGAATAAGTAAGTAGAAGTATAGATCAGCGTGTTGCAGTGGATGTGATCTACTTGGATTTTGCCAAGGCATTTGATACGGTTCCTCACAAATAGGTTAGTTTTCAAACTAACAGAAATTGGTCTAGATGATTATTCTTGTTCTTGGGTAGAACATTGGCTTAAGGATAGAGTACAATGAGTTGTCATTCATGGTAAATTTTCAGGCTGGACAAAAGTGGTAAGTGGTGTCCCTCAGGGTTCTATTTTAGGACCGCTTCTTTTTAACATATTTATAAATGATCTTGAAATGGGCATTGAAAGCCGTGTTTCAGTGTTTGCAAATGCCACAAAACTCTGTAAAGTAATGAAATGTGAGCAGGATATTGCTTTGCTGCAGAGGGATTTGGATAGATTAACATAGAAACATAGAATGTGACCGCAGATAAGAACCATTTGGCCCATCTAGTCTGCCCAATTTTCTAAATACTTTCATTAGTCCCTAGCCTTATCTTATAGTTAGGATAGCCTTATGCCTATCCCACACATGCTTAAATTCCTTTACTGTGTTAACCTCTACCACTTCAGCTGGAAGGCTATTCCATGCATCCACTACCCTCTCAGTAAAGTAATACTTCCTGGTATTATTTTTAAACCTTTGTCCCTCTAATTTAAGACTATGTCCTCTTGTTGTGGTGGTTTTTCTTCTTTTAAATATAGTCTCCTGCTTTACTGTGTTGATTCCCTTTATATATTTAAATGTTTCTATCATATCCCCCATGTCTCGTCTTTCCTCCAAGCTGTACATGTTAAGATCCTTTAACCTTTCCTGGTACGTTCTCCCTTCTCTGAACCCTCTCTAAGGTATCAATATCCTTCTGAAGATACGGTCTCCAGTACTGTGTACAATACTCCAAGTGAGGTCTCACCAGTGTTTTGCACAATGGCATGAGCACTTCCCTCTTTCTACTGCTAATAACTCTCCCTATACAACCAAGCATTCTGCTAGCATTTCCTGCTGCTCTGTTACATTGTCTGCCTACCTTTAAGTCATCAGAAATAATCACCCCTAAGTCCCTTTCCTCATATGTTGAGGTTAGGACTCTATCAAATATTCTGTACTCTGCCCTTGGGTTTTTACGTCCAAGATGCATTATCTTGCACTTATCCACATTAAATGTCAGTTGCCACAATTCTGATCATTTTTATAGTTTACCTAAATCATTTGCCATTTGGCTTATCCCTCCTGGAACATCAACCATGTTACATATCTTAGTATCATCAGCAAAAAGACATACCTTACCATCAAGACCTTCTGCAATATCACTAATAAAAATATTAAAGAGAATGGGTCCAAGTACAGATCCCTGAGGTACCCCACTGGTGACAAGTCCAAGCTTCGAATATATTCCATTGACTACAACCCTCTGTTGCCTGTCACTCAGCCACTGCCTTACCCATTCAACAATATTGGAATCCAAACTTAAAGATTGCAGTTTATTGATAAGCCTTCTATGTGCAACAGTGTCAAAAGCCTTACTGAAATCTAGGTAAGCAATGTCTACTGCACCACCCTGTTCTATAATTTTAGTTACCCAATCAAAAAAATCAATAAGATTAGTTTGGCATGATCTCCCTGAAGTAAACCCATGTTGTCTCTGATCTTGAAATCCATGTGTTTTTAGATGTTCAACAATCCTATCCTTTAACATGGTTTCCATCACTTTCCCCACTACTGAATTAAGGCTTACTGGCCTATAGTTGCCGACTCCTCCCTATTACCTTTCTTGTGAATGGGCACAACATTCGCTAACTTCCAATCTTCTGGGACTACTCCTGTTAACAATGATTGGTTAAATGCATCTGTTAATGGTTTTGCTAGTACACCACTAAGCTCTTTTAATAGCTTTGGGTGTATTTCATCAGGTCCCATTGACTTATTTGTCTTTACTTTTAACAGTTGAAATAGAACCTCTGTAAACTCACGTGTAATAAATTAATTATACATTTATCCTTTTTCTCAACTGAGGTCCCTTTCCTTCATTTTCATCTGTAAATACAGAACAAAAATATTCATCGAGGCAGTCAGCTAGACCTTTATCCTCTTCTACATACCTTCCTTCTTTTGTTTTTAATCTAACTAATCCTTGTTTTACTTTTCTTTTCTCATTTATGTATCTAAAAAATGTTTTATTCCCCTTTTTTACTGACTGTGCTATGTTCTCTTCTGTGTGTGATTTGGAAGCTCTTATAACTTGCTTAGCCTCTTTCTGCCTAATCTTATAGATCATTTTGTCTTCCTCACTCTGGGTTTTTTTATAATTCCTAAATGCTAACTTTTTGTTTTTAACTATTTTGGCCACATCTGTGGAGTACCACAGTGGTTTCTTAAATTTTTTGCCTTTACTGACAAGCCTAATGCAATTTTCTGTTGCCTTCAATAGTGCAACTTTTAAATAATCCCATTTCTCTTGACTCCATTTAAATTGCTCCAGTCTGATAATGACTCCTCTACCCATATTCTAATTTTAGAAAAGTCTGTTTTTCTAAAGTCTAAAACTTTTGTTTTTGTGTGGTGTGACTCAGTCACTGTTCTTATATTAAACCACACTGACTGATGATCACTGGATCCTAAACTTTCACCTACAGTAATATCTGATACCAAATCTCCATTTGTTAACACTAAATCTAGTATGGCCTCTTTACAAGTTGGCTCCTCAATGACTTGTTTTAGAGACAATCCCAGTAGGGAGTTTAGAATATGTGTGCTCCTGGCACAAGCAGCTAATTTTGTTTTCCAATTTACATCACGAAGATTAAAGTCACCCAAGATGATAACTTCCCCCTTCATTGTCATTTTAGCTATTTCCTCAACTAGTAGATTATCTAACTCTTCAATTTGTCCTGGGGGCCTATAAATCACACCTACACGAGTTACTGTGTGATTAACAAATTCTAACGTAACCCAAACGGACTCTATGTTTGCCTCACTAACTTTTATTAGGCTAGATTTTATGCTATCCTTCACATACAAGGCAACCCCTCCCCCTTTCTTGCCTTCCCTATCTTTCCTATATATGAGTACCCTGGTATTGCTATGTCCCAGTCATTTTTCTCATTATACCATGTCTCAGTAACAGTGACTAAATCCACACTATCAGTTGCCATTATTGCCACAAGTTCATTGATCTTATTCCCTAAACTGTGAGCATTTGTAGACATGACTCGAAGCTTACCATTTTTTAACACACTTGCTACAGGCACCTTCTGTCCTTGTTTTGGGGGACAATTGGATTGATGTTTTATCACCCTTTTGCCCCCTCCTAGTTTAAATACATCCTAGCAAAACTTCTGAACTGCTCACTGAGAACATTTGTTCCCTTTTGAGAAAGATGCAAACCATCTTTTTTGTACAGCTTATCTCCATTCCAAACAGAGCTACCATGCTCCCGACACCATTCACCAAGCCACAAATTAAAGTCCCTAATACACATCCGCCTGTCGTTCTGAGTTTTATGCACAGGCAGAACTTCAGAGAATGACAGTGTGGAAGCAACCTGCCGTATATTATTGGCAAAAACACTAAAAACTTCTTTAACCTCTGAAACCTAGATGGACAAGTACATCCAATTCCCCTTCCTGCTTTGCTTGCTTAACAATATTACAGATACGTCTCCTGTCTCTGTGAGCAGGAGCTCCAGGAAGACACCTCACAAGACCACTACTGTCCATCTCCACATGTCTTATATGGAATCCCCCAACAGCAACTGCTTTCTATTAGGCCTCACCATAGTCTCCAAGCCGGTCTCCACAACACCACTAGCCTCAGTGCCTCTCTCCACAACACCACTAGCCTCAGTGCCTCTCTCTACAACACCATTACACTCTGAAAGTGCAGAAAATGAATTATGAAGAGCAATAGACTGTGCAATATGCCTTTTATCCACAACTCTAAGTCTACCAGATCCTACAGTAATCCATCTGCCATTCCTAGTATGTCTCTGCGGCAGTGGCTTTGCGGCAGTTCCAGTCTGAGTTTGTTCACCAGATAATTTATAAATCTCAGACTTCAAAAATACAATCTCCTGCCGCAAGATAGAGAACTGTCTACAGATTAGACAACAACCAAACCTCCAAAAAGTGGAACGTGAAACAAATGCAAAGCAACTATTACACTGAACTAAGTCTGCCATTCCAATGAGGAGAATAATTTAAATCAAACAAATCTTAACTTTTTATTTATCCTCCTGAATACCTCAGATTACCTCCAGTTTATCTCCAGAATATCTCCAACTACACACTTAGAAGCAACACTCTCCAGAATATCTCAAACTACACACTTAGAAGCAACACTCTCCAGAATATCTCCAACTACACACTTAGAAGCAACACTCTCCAGAATATCTCCAACTACACACTTAGAAGCAACACTTAGATGAAGCAACCAAGCTATATTAGCCAAGCTAATGACTCCAACTACACACTTAGAAGCAACACTTAGATGAAGCAACCAAGCTATATTAGCCAAGCTAATGACCACAGCCCTTATATAACTCCTAAAATCACCACCCACTAGGAATGTTTAACACCTGGGTAGGCCTCTGCTTATTTGCAAACAATAGCTAATTTAAACAGCAATCATTGTGCTTAAATATGTAGTATTCTGCTTGCACCTGTATGTTCTGGGAAATTAGAGATTGTGATGCATGTTGATGTACCTCGTTTTATTTTCTAAGTAAGTGAATGTGTAGTGTATATAAATACATATTCCTGCACCATTTATTACAATTAATATATATATAATGTCTATGACTGCAAGTAAAATACTATATTCTTAAGCATATATTTATATTTGCTTTTTAAATGATCTGGGCCAGGGCTTCCATCTTGCACTGTTTGCTTTTGTGTGTAAATAACTATATGTGCATGTAACATGAATGTGTGTTTGATTGTACACTGTGCTTTAAACCATGAATTATTTAAAGTTTACAAAATTGCTTGGATAAGTTGTCATATAAATGAAACCTAACTGCATTTGTAGAAGAGCTAGACTGGGAAAAAAAACTTGTCTTTGAAGGCAGAGCAGCCGAGTATGAGGGGGCAGGGAAAGAGAGGGCCCATGTCATGCCATCAACAATGACATGCATGCCACCTCAAAGTGGTGGCTTGCTTTGGGTCCTGGCTGAGGATGATGCAAGTGAACATGTAGGAGCTCACTACAGCCTCTCCATGCTGCTTCCTGTGGTGGTGCCGACGCTCTTTGCCTCCAGCCTCCGATATCACAGGGTCCCGGTCGGCTCTTAAAGGGCAGTTACACCTGACCGGGCCCCTGTTTAGTGAGTAAACACAGATGGCCACAAATCATATAATATCCTGGAAATTGTTATATGTCAGACTGTGTGTGATTTCCAGGATATTGTTTATGGATTTGCGGGTGTCAGGGAGTTGCATTCAAAATGCCGGAGTGTTATGATATTGATGTTACAACGAGTTTGGAGTCCAGCCGCCAGATCAGCAATATTTTCTGCCAGAAATAGCCATTTGTTACCCAGGTGCTTGAGCCCTGAGTATTGAGTAGCCATCTGGTCTTAAGCAGAGATGAGAGACTGGAACAGAAAGATGGTAATCGTAGTAACGCAAGCTGAGGCCAGTGGAAAAGGAGAAGCAGCAAACAGTCAAAACAGTCCAAATTAGCAAAAGGTAGAAGAAACAGGAACAAGCTTGAATATAGAGTACAGGAATCACAATAATCTAGCAATGATACAGAGAAATGAAGTGGCTTATAGGCTTATATTGGCCAAGAGCCAGACGCCTGACCAGACACAGCTGAAGAGAGTTGGCACTATTATCATTGCTTATAGCGTCAAGGTTATCAGAGCTCAGGTGAATCTGCAAAAGGCAGGCTGGTGAACTGGTAAGAAAGAGGACTAGCAGCATGGAGATCAGGGTTTGAAATCCAACAGAGTCAGTTCCTCACATTACCTCCACCTCTACAGACGCAGCCTCCAGATGCCTAGCAGAGTATTGTGTGTCAAAAGACCAAAGAAGATCAGGAGTGAGAATATTGTTTATTGGCTCCCACGATATATCCTCCTCACCAAAGTCTTCCAAATGAACAAAGTATTGAAGCTTATTGTAGAAGATCCTGGAGTCAAGAATTTTTTTCCACCTCCTATTCATCTTTACCATCTATTAGGACTGGTGGTGGGGCAGGCAAGGTTTGACCAGGGATAAGGATTTTAATGAAAAGGTTTAAGCAATGCCAGGTGTACCAGGTGTACTTTCATGAAATCTGGAAGTTGCAGATGGAAGGTGACAGTATTGACCTGAGCAATGATCTCAAAAGGTCCAATGATTTTTTTTGACCCAATTTATGAGAAGGAATCCTAATCTTAAGATTCTTTGTTGAAAGCCTAACCTTTTTACCAACATGATAAACTGGAGCCTCCTTTCTATGGCTATCATCCCTGAGCCCCCAAAAGAGTCTCCTTCAAGGCAGTTAGCCGGTCAGTGACTAAAGCAATGGAAGTAGTAATTGGGAGACTCACTAGAAAGGTTGAATGGTAACCATTATTGGCAACAAATAGGCTCAGAGAAGTGGAGCAGTGTTTGGCATTGTTATAGGCAAACTCTGCCATTGGTAGAAATCCCAGCCACTCATCCTGCAGGTAACTAATATAGCACCACAAATATTGTTTTAAAGTCTGGTTGGTTTGCTCAGTCTGTCCATTACTTTGTGGATGAAAAGCTGATGACAGATTTAGATTAATATCTAGAATAGAACAGAAATATTTCCAAAAATTAGATGTAAACTGTCAAAAATTACTTCACCAGGAACTCCATGCAAGCAACATGTTTCCAGAATAAGTAGGTCAGCAGTTTGTTTGGCTGAAGGAAGACCATGAGCTGGTATGAAATGACTCATTTTATTTAACCGGTCCAAAACAAGAAGGATGGTAGTGTGTTCCTTAGAGGGAGGTAGCTCCACAGTAAAGTCCATGGATATAGATCCCCAGGGATGATGAGGAATCGGAAGAGGTTGAAGCAAGCAAGCATGGTATTAGCAAGGAGTCCTATGTCTGGCACATACATCACAAGATGACACATACTACTTAACATCCTCATGATATTTAAGCCACCAAAAGGATCGAAAAAGTAGTTCTTGTGTAGTTCAGATTCCTGGATGACTTGCTGGTTTTGAGTTATGGTAGAGATATAAAACATCCATTTTCACTGATTCTGGAACAAACAGATGTTGTTGAAAAATCCAAAACCATGGTAATATGAAAATCACAAGGAGGATCATGAAAAACTGAATTTTCAGCCCTTTTTAATGTGAAACATTAAGTCAGAAAGAATGGTTACCCCTAAAATTCTACTCTCCGGCAAGATGGTGGTTTCGGTTTCTGTAGTATGGAAAGAGTCAGCTATCCTGGACAAGACATCCGCCGTGCAATTTCTGGAACCAGGGCGGTATGAAATAAAAAAATTCAACCTGGAGAAAAATAGGAACCAGCGTGCTTGTCTGGCTGACAGTCTCTAAACTGATTGAACACATTCCAGATTTTTGTGATCTGTGAGGACAGTAATTGGATGGGACCCTCCCTCCAATAGATGTCTCCATTCGGTGAAGGCAGATATTATAGCCAAAAGTTCTTTATTCCCTATGTCATAATTTCTTTCTGCTGGTAACATCTGACGGGAATAGAAGGCACATGGATGTAACATCATTTTAGGTCCAGCCTTTGAGAAAGTATAGCCCCAACAGCTAAATCAAAAGCAACTACATCTACAGTGAATGGCCATTCTGGCTGAGGTTGTACCAGAATAAGGGCAGAAGTAAACAGAGTCTTTAATCTGGAAAACGCAGTGTCTGCCTTATCGGACCACTGAAAAGTAGTCCCTTCAATTCTTAATGAAACGCCTGTAAAAATTGGCAAACCCCACAAATCTCTGAATAAATCTTTCATTCTTGGGGATGGGCCAGTCTAGCACACCTTTAATTTTACTTGCATCCATGCTCAAACCTTTAGAAGTTATTGCATACCCAAGGAATTTAATTTCTGTTTGTTTGAACTCACATTTTTCCAATTTAGTGCAGAGCTGATGGGTTAAAAGGCACTCGTGAACAATGCAAACCTGGTTTCGGTGATCTTCAAGATTATCAGAAAATATCAGAATATCATCCAAATATGCCACAACAATCCAAAGCCAGTAAGGAGTAGAAAGGATCAGCAAGGGGCTGAAGGAGCGCAAAAGTGAAGTAGGAAAAGGAGCAGAAAGGAATAAAAATTAGTAGGAAGGGTAAGCAAGGAGCAGGAAGCGTCTGCAAGGAGCAGAAAGGTAAAGGAGCAGAAAGAATCAAAAGGAGCACAAAGGTAAAGTAGGAGAAGGAGCAGCAAGGAGCAGAAAGGAGCAGGAAGGTAAAGCAGGAGAAGGAGCAGGAGGGAGAAGGGACAGAAATGAGCAGGAAGGGACAGCAAGGAGCAGAAAGGGAAAGCAAGGAGCTGGAAAGGACAGCAAGTAGCTGGAAGGGGAGAAGAAGCACAAAGGTAAAGTAGGAGAAGGAGCAGAGAGGGTCTGCAAGGAGAAGAAAAGGATCAGAAAGAGAAAGCAGCAGAATGGCGCAAAAGAAGCAGAAAGTAGCAGAATGGTAAAGGAGCAGAGGAAGCCAAGGAGGAGAATAAGAAGACTGTGTCAAATGAAATGCTAAAATTTTTAACTGTATAGTGTTTGTATCTGTGTGTGTCTGTATGTCATGTAATTTTATGTCTGTGTATTTGTGTGTGTGTGTGTGTAATTGTTTGTATCTGTGTATCCGTATGTGTGTCAGTGTGTGTATGTAACATATTCCTCCTCACCTTGCGGTATTTGCGCCCAGCGGCCGTGAGTCTGTATAAATTACTCTTGCAACATGTTAATGGACGCCGGCCGCTGTGGATGCATGCCAAATGATACCCCCACGTCCGCCCACATTAATGACAACGTCGAGGTGCACGTGACGTCACGCGGGAGAAGCACTCGCACTTTTTGTAGTTAATGGCCGTTTTCAGCCAATTAGAAATGTAAAGCACTTATTTAAGCTCAAATTTACTTTTCCTCATTGCCCTCTGTGTGTGTGTTTCTGTATGTGTGTCAGTCTGGGTATCTGCATGTCTATGCATCTGTGCGTGTGTCATTGTGTGTATCAGTGTGTATCTGTATGTGTCAGTCTGTGTAGCTGTGTGACTGTGTCTGTATGTCTGTGTTTGTATCTGTATCTCTACATATGTGTCAGTGTATATATGTGTATCAACACGTGCGTCAGTGTTTGCATCTGTGTGTGTGTTTGTGTATATCTATGTGTCAGTGTTTGTATCTGCGTATCTGCGTGTGTGTCAGTGTGTATATCAGTGTGCCTGTGCAACTGTATGTGTGTCTATGCATCTGCATGTGCATCTGTGTTTCTAAGGATCTGTATCTGTGTATCATTGCTTGTATCTGTATGTCTGTGTATTTGTGTGTCAATGTGTATATATTAATGTCTATCTATCTGTGTCATTGTTTTTTTTCTTTACTTTTTATTTGTATTTTTTTAACAAACAACAAGAAGTTAGACATTACCATACAATTATATACACTGCTCAAAAAAATAAAGGGAACACAAAAATAACACATCCTAGATCTGAATAAATTAAATATTCTTCTGAAATACTTTGTTCTTTACATAGTTGAATGTGCTGACAACAAAATCACAGAAAAATAAAAAAATGGAAATTACATTTTTCAACCCATGGAGGTCTGGATTTGGAGTCACACTCAAAATTAAAGTGGAAAAACACACTACAGGCTGATCCAACTTTGATGTAATGTCCTTAAAACAATTCAAAATGAGGCTCAGTAGTGTGTGTGGCCTCCACGTGCCTGTATGACCTCCTTACAATGCCTGTGCATGCTCCTGATGAGGTAGCGGATGGTCTCCTGAGGGATCTCCTCCCAGACCTGGACTAAAGCATTTGCCATCTCCTGGACAGTCTGTGGTGCAATGTGACGTTGGTGGGTGGAGACATGATGTCCCTGATGTGCTCAATTGGATTCAGGTTTGGGGAACGGGCGGGCCAGTCCATAGCATCAATGCCTTTGTCTTGAAGGAACTGCTGACACACTCCAGCCACGAGGTCTAGCATTGTCTTGCATTAGAAGGAACCCAGGGGCAACCGCACCAGCATTTGGTCTCACAAGGGGTCTGAGGATCTCATCTCGGTACCTAATGGCAGTCAGGCTACTTCTGGCAAGCACATGGAGGGCTGTGCGGCCCCCCAAGAAAAGCCACCCCACACTATTACTGACCCACTGCCAAACCGGTCATGCTGGAGGATTTTGTAGGCAGCAGAACGTTCTCCACGGTGTCTCCAGACTGTCACGTCTGTCACATGTGCTCAGTGTGAACCTGCTTTCATCTTTGAAGAGCACGGGGCGCCAGTGGCGAATTTGCCAATCTTGGTGTTCTCTGGCAAATGCCAAACGTCCTGTACGGTGTTGGGCTGTAAGCATAACCCCCACCTGTGGACGTCGGCCCTCATACAACCCTCATGTAGTCTGTTTCTGACCGTTTCAGCAGACACATGCACATTTGTGGCCTGCTGTAGGTCATTTTGCAGGGCTCTGGCAGTGCTCCTCCTTGCACAAAGGCGGAGGTATTGGTCCTGCTGCTGGGTTGTTGCCCTCCTACAGCCTCTTCCACATCTCCTGATGTACTGGCCTGTCTCCTGGTAGTGCTTCCATGCTCTGGACACTACGCTGACAGACACAGCAAACCTTCTTGCCACAGCTCACATTGATGTGTCATCCTGGATGAGCTGCACTACCTGAGACACTTGTGTGGGTTGTAGACTCCGTCTCATGCTACCACTAGATGGAATGCACCGCCAGCATTCAAAAGTGACCAAAACATCAGCCAGGAAGCATAGGAACTGAGAAGTGGTCTGTGGTCACCACCTGCAGAACCACTCCTTTATTGGGGGTGTCTTGCTAATTGCCTATAATTTCCACCTGCTGTCTATCCCATTTGCACAACAGCATGTGAAATTGATTGTCACTCAGTGTTGCTTCCTAAGTGGACAGTTTGATTTCACAGAAGTGTGATTGACTTGGAGTTACATTGTGTTGTTTAAGTGTTCCCTTTATTTTTTTGACCAGTGTATTTAAGTAACATATTAGTGAATACAATAATAACATTCATCCTACAAACATATCAGTGGCCTCTGCAGCCTATTGCTACGGTAGACCTTTATCCTGTCCAGTCAGTGAGAGTCCCCATCCCAATCAGTTCAATAAAGGGAAAAGATAGAGACGTTAACTGTTCAGCTTACCATCTATAATTATTTTGTTCAATAGTATATCCCATTTCGCTCATAAGTTGGAAGATTCTTCTATACATTTGGTATAACCCTTTTCTATTCTTAACTGAAATAATATTTGAGCACTTAACTGAGAGATAGTAAAGTAATTCTCTCCTTTCCAATTTTTTGCTATTATTTTTTTAAATAGCAATCAAACAATGGGTTATCAAGAATTGATCTATTTGTTTCAATTTTGGCCGATGTAATTGTAATACCATTGTTACAAGGGTTTTTGGAAATTTAACCTCACTTAATCTGAATATAATATTTTAATATTTGCCATATTACTAAAACCTTATTACATGCCCACCACAGATAGGATATAATTTCCAATAGCAGCTCCACAATTCCAACATTTTCCATTTGAATCTGAAACAAACTTAGATAGTCTTACAGGAGTCAGGTACCATAGGTTAATCATTTTAATGTGTTTTTCCACAAGGGAGAGATAATGAACATATCTATAGTTTTTAAAACTTGAGGACATCCATTCCCTCTCACTTATCTTGATCTTTAAATCTCCCTCCCATCTTTTAATGGCTGGAGGTATTGTGGAGGTTTTACTCACTTCTATAAGTTTTATACATCGTGAAAACTATTTTTTTGATTTATTCTCCTGTAACAATCCTTTCATTAATTTATATATGAAACCATCTGTAATTATTTCAACTCTTTCTAAAAAATTTGTAACTCTTATGTATGTAAATGTTTCAGCGACTGTCAGGTGGAATTCTTTTATTAGACTCTTAAATGGTTTTAATTTATTATTTGAAACTAACTCTTTAATAGTACGTATATCTCTAGATGTTCATGTGTTTAAAGACATATTGGTCATATTTCTCTTAATCGCCGACACATTTTGAAAATAAAAAAATTTGTTTTTTAGTCCAACTTTCTTCTTAATTTTATTCCATATAGGAGATATTTGTTTCCATATGAAAGAATTAGAGAAATCAAAATTTTTATTGTTCCATATTATATCTATTGGGTTATTAATTTGACAAACTTCTAGTTCCATAATAAACCAGGCCTCTTTCTCCATTCGAGTTAATAGGCAAATCACTACATGTGTTAGAATGCCAGCTTCATAACATTTACTAATATCTGGATATCCTAGTCCTCCATTTTTACTATTCCTTGATATTACAGAGTTCTTGATTCTGAGCTTTTTTCCTCTCCATACAAAGTTTGAAAAAGCAGTTCTATTCATTGTCATCCACAACGGAGGGATGGCCATTGGCAGCATCCTAAATAGATATATCCACTTAGGTAAAACATATGATCTCAGAATATTAATCCTACCACTCCAGGATACTTTCTCCATTCTTTTAGGTTTTTGTTAGTTTCTTTCAGAAGATCCATGAAGTTACTCTGCATTATTCTATTTCATTTCTCACAAATTTTAATTCCCAAATAGACAAAGGATTTCTGGTTTAAAAAGTCATAACTGTCCTGATAATTATCTATTTCATTTTTTGGTATATTTATATATAATGCTACTGACTTTGAATTATTTAATTTATGATTTGAAGCTGCACCATAAATCTTCAATTCCTCCATTACTGTTGGTAGGGACATTGGTGGATTAGTTAAAAATAGTATAATGTCGTCGGCATAAAGTGACATTTTAAGCTTGTTTTTTGCAAATAAATTACCTTTAATGTTTGTATTATGTCTGATTCTTCTGGACAATACTTCTATAATTAGTATGTACAAAATTGGAGAGAGCGGACATCCCTGTCTAGTTCCATTTTTAAGTTTAAACCATTTTTAACAGATATTAGGGCCAATCATTCTAGACATTGGAGAGGAGTATAACACTAATATTGCAGTTAGAATCCAGCCCTTAATACCAAAATTTGCCAATGTACTATTCATAAAAGCCCAGCTGACCCTGTCAAAAGACTTCCCGGCATCTAATGACCGGCACAGCATGGGATTCAGCTTTTGTTGTGACATGTCAATTAGATTAAGCAATCTTTTTATATAATTATTCACCATTCTGTCTGGCACAAAAACTATCTGATCAGGATGGATCAGAAGGTTCAATACATCTTTTAATCTGTATGATATATTAGAAGAAAATAATTTTATATCGACATTAATAAGGGAGATTGGATGATAATTTTTTAGGTCAGTTGGATCCTTCCCCAGCTTAAGTGTTGCTAAGATATTTGCTTTAAGCATCGTACTTAAAAAACATCGATTGAGACTGCTTTATTAAAGGAATCTTTCAAATGAGCTACAATTAAGTTTTTCATCCCTTTATAGAATTTATTACCAAAGCCATCTGGTCCTGTTGTTTTATAATTTTCCAAATTATCAATAGCCCTGATAATCTCTTCTTTAGATATTTTTTTGTTTAATATACTTAGAAGTTCAAATGATAATTATGGAGGATTAGCCTCATCAATAAATTCATTTATCTTATCCTTTAATAAAAAGGTCTGGTAATTTCTTCTGGTGTTAAACATATCTTGTTATTTAAGATGATTTTTTTTTTCTACACAGTTGTTGGATTTTTTTTTTTAAAGTATATTAGTTAGTATCTTATCCGCCCTATTGTATTTATGGTAATATTTAATTAATTTTTTAAATCTTTTTTTTATCCTTTTAAAAGGGTTATCTTGAATCTCTTTTTTAATGTTCATTTTTTTTCTTGTTGTCTCTAGAGGGGTTAGTATAGTTTTCTCTATTTCTATTATATACTTCTATGTGTAATTCTGCTAGACTAGGTCCCATTCTTTTATCTCTTAGTTTTTTTAGTTTAATACAATGGTCTCTAATAACTGCTTTATAAGAACACCATGCTTTATCATCTGCTACTTGTTCATTTTTATTTGCTTGAAAATAAAAAGTTGTCATTTTATCTAAATATAATTTATTTTCTTTATGTTGCAATAAAGTCTCATCCAATCTCCATGTTGTTTTATGATGCTTTTGCTGTTAATTCCATAATTACACAATAATGACCGGAAAATTATGGTTTTATTTCTATTTTATGTGTTCTTTCCAGTAACTTTGTTTCTCCCCCCCCAAAAAAATCTAATCTTGAGTATGAATCATGTGGGCATGAGTAAAATTTGTTTTCTTTTATTATGGGATTATTAACTCTCCATATATTGTATAGATTATCTTTTTTCATTAACTTATTAAGTATTTTGGTATTTCTTTGGGTACTATTATCTATACTGATTTTGTTATGTGAATATCAATCCAATAAGGTATCATGTAGACAGTTAAAATCTCCTACTATAATCTTTAAACCCATTGCTACCTTTTCAACTCTATTTAGTATTTGTCTCAGGAGACTCGTTGGATTTTTATTAAGGAAGTATACGTTTACTAATGTGAATATTTCATCATTTATCGTACACACTGTAATAATAAACCTTACTTCTGGGTCTGGATCCTTATAATTAATATTAACTTTTAAATCCTTTGAAATCCTTCTACTTCTAGAGGCACAAATTTTTGTTGGGAATTCTTTACTATACCATCTATTTTCATCTTTCTGGCACCAATGGGTCTCCTGTGCAAACACCACCTGAATATGTTCTTTTTTTAAGTAAACCTGAAATGCTCATCTCTTTTGGGGGATATCTAACCCTTGAATATTACTAGTGATCAATCTTACGATTATTAAATACTACTCTTCCTCTAAAAAACTGGGAAACACGGGAGACTCTTGCTGACAGAATTCTAAACATAGAAAGACATCTACAACATTATTAAAATGTATCAATAACATCCTTTCATTCTCACTAAAGGCTCTAAAAAGAGTCATTTTACAATTTACCAAAATCTGTACACTTCCAAACCTATTAGGTTTGTTGCAAGGGGAGGAGAAAGAGACGATGGGGAATATTTACCCTTCTAGATTAGCTCTTTACAAAAAAAAAAATCTCTTGTTTTATTATTTGCCCTTTGGTTCCTTATATTAGCAGTTCTATTGAATCCATTAAGTGTAACCAGTGCTAAATCATTAATAATATTATCTGTCATAAATACAATCTTAAGTAGTGTTTATTTCGCTTTTCCGAAAATTTCTTTCCCCTCTTTTTTACTCTCCTTTTTTCCTTTTTAAGAAAGTGTTTTATAAATATAATTCCGTGATACGTTTGTTCATTACTAAATTGTCTAACTTATTTGTTTCCAAGTCCCTTTACTACCTCATGTGACCAGTTATAGTGTTTAAAGTATTTTAATCCTAACCTTAAAGTGTTTTCTTATGTTATCTTATCTTATATCGTCATTATTATTTAGATTTCTTCCTTAATATCATGAGTTCTGTCTTAAATATTATTTCTTATATGTTATCTTCATTAGTGTTAAAACTCAAACTATAGTGAAAGTACCTTTCCTATTCATCTTTAGTCTCCTCACACATACCCATGGGGTAAAAAAAGAAAAAGAAAAGAAGAAATTAAAATTATTAATCCTATATATCATGAGCAGCAATATCTCTCTTAAGCAGCATTTTTGCTTAGTCTCTCAGGAGAAACATTTAGGCTTTTGCTTAAGAGAGGGAAAAAAGTAAAGTTCTTCAATCTTTTAAGTTCATTATGGTCCTTCAACTCTTAATTCTTTTCTTATTTACCTTTTTTTTTTCTTTCTTTCATCTTCCCTTCTCTTCTTCCTTCCCTCTCCATACGTAAACAGTGTTTTCAACAGCTATATTTCTCTTCTTCATCTATTCTCTGGCTTGCTTTATTGATTCAAATGTTTCGCTTTGACCATCTTTAATTACTTTTAGCTTGTTCGAATAAACCCTGGTGTATTTTATTTAAAAATTTCTTAAGATATTTGTAGCCGGTAAGAACGTTTTCCTCTGTGCCCTTGTTAAATAGGATAGATCTTGAAATATCTTTATTTGTTTAAACTCCTCTTCATTTGTGGGAGTTAAGCAACTTAGAAAGTAGTAGGTAGTAACGGTGTAGCGCTTATGTGCAGAATTGAATAAAAAAGTTTACCCAATTTTTCTTCTATGTTAATCAGTTATTCTTTGTTAACCTTAAGGTAAAAAATGGAAAAAATACATAACATAGTGCAGATTGTATGTAAATAGGTGGAAATAATTTTAAAGTAAGGGCCAAGTGGCAACTCACAATTTTCTGAGCTATAAATCTAGCTCAGAATTAGGTGCTTTAGGATCCGTATAGGCGACCCTCTCCCTTCTTCTCCTTTCTTTGATCCAGTCCTATATGGATACAGGAGGGGGTATATAGTGTAGTATAGTTGGTATTATTATGAGAATTTTAAAATAATAAATTTGGTACTCACAAACCCAGAGCCAGTCTATAGGCTCACTTCAATGCGCATATGTGGTTTAAGGACCACACTCCTTCTTTCAATTAGCAGGAAAAGGCCATAAGTGTATTAAAAAATATATCTCATTTATTGACTATAAAATTATAACACATTATAAATATATATATATATATATGTAGAAAAAATAAAATAAAACACTTATATGGCTGAAATAAAGTCCAATAAAGTCCAAAAATGAAGTTTTTCAGTGCTCACTTCGCTTTCCAGAACGCGTTTCGCCAGATGGCTTCTTCAGCTGGTTAAATTCTGTGATATTCTCCTGGACCTCTTCTCCTGCTTTAAATACTCTTCTTCGTTTGTAGAAACAGCAGGAGAAGAGGTCCAGGAGAATATCACAGAATTTAACCAGCTGAAGAAGCCATCTGGCGAAACGCGTTCTGGAAAGCGAAGTGAGCACTGAAAAACTTCATTTTTGGACTTTATTGGACTTTATTTCAGCCATATAAGTGTTTTATTTTATTTTTTCTACATATATATATATATTTTTATAATGTGTTATAATTTTATAGTCAATAAATGAGATATATTTTTTAATACACTTATGGCCTTTTCCTGCTAATTGAAAGAAGGAGTGTGGTCCTTAAACCACATATGCGCATTGAAGTGAGCCTATAGACTGGCTCTGGGTTTGTGAGTACCAAATTTATTATTTTAAAATTCTCATAATAATACCAACTATACTACACTATATACCCCCTCCTGTATCCATATAGGACTGGATCAAAGAAAGGAGAAGAAGGGAGAGGGTCGCCTATACGGATCCTAAAGCACCTAATTCTGAGCTAGATTTATAGCTCAGAAAATTGTGAGTTGCCACTTGGCCCTTACTTTAAAATTATTTCCACCTATTTACATACAATCTGCACTATGTTATGTATTTTTTCCATTTTTTACCTTAAGGTTAACAAAGAATAACTGATTAACATAGAAGAAAAATTGGGTAAACTTTTTTATTCAATTCTGCACATAAGCGCTACACCGTTACTACCTACTACTTTCTATCACTCTTGTTTAAAATATTCTCACGGTGGTTAGCAGCTGCTTGGATTATATATAAATTTTAAGATACTACACTCAAATAGCGCTGATACTTTCCTGTTTTATGAGTTAAGCGACTTGCCTGGATTATAGCTTCTTTAAATTGGAAGGATTGTAAATTTATTATAATATCTCTTGGCAGAGTATGAGGGATTATTTTTGATTTAAACAAACAATGGAATCTTTCCATATTGATATTGTATTTTGACACATCTAGTTTTAGAGCTATCCATAGTTTACTCAGAAATTCAGGAATTTTATCTTGAGTGACCTACTTTGGTACGTTTCAGATTCTTAGATTGTTTCTTCTTGAGCAATCCTCTAACTCTCCGAGTTTAGCCTCCATGCCTCTCAGTTTTATATTTTGCTGTTGATTTTGATATTCTAATAATCTTTCCTGGTTTTCTAAGGTTATTATATTTTCTTCATTTATGTGTAATCTATCAGACAAATCAATTTTTTTTTTTATTTCTTCTGTGTTTTTAGTTGTTTTATTAGTTATTGCTTCAAGTTGAGCTTCTAGGCAGTGCTTCAGAAAATCTGCTGTTATGTAATTTTCTGTTTGTCTGGATGAGTTTTGTATGGATTCTTCTAATCTTGATGAGTATTATCTTGTTTTTTTATCTTTATAGGTTCTGTTTACAGGGGAGAAGAAACTCAGTTTATTTTTCTGTTTTCTGGTCCTTTTTTTATCCTTCCTTTTTTATCCTTGAATATTACTAATATTACTAATATTACAGTGTTTGTATGTGTGTGTGTGTGTGTATCTGTATGTCTGTGTATCTGCGTGTGTATTATTGTTGTATGTGTGTCAGTGTTTGTATATGTATGTATAAGTGTGTATATGTATATGTCAGTGAGTGTATCTTTGTTTCTGGAAGCCTAGGGCAGAGAAAAGCATAAAACTGCAACTATATTAATTACATTTTGCTAATATGAGGGGTACAATTTATGAAAAAAAGTTGGAACCCCCTGCTCTATTCGTGCACTGCACTAATGAGAGAGGCATGGCATGAGGAGAAGATGCCTCCCCCTCCCTATTTAATCTTCTCTGCAACATACCTTAGTGCTCAGTTATGTGCCTTCGGTTCTGGGATTTACTAATCCTGATATCCCTTGTTTTATTGATTCCTAGTAATCTGACCTCTGCCTGTTATTTCCGCCTGGACTGACCTTATCTTCTGCTTGACCACATCTTTGGATTCTCCCTTATGGGATTACACTATTGGTATTGTTCTGCATATTGGGTTCCTCCTGCTCCAAATCCCTAATACCCCCATTATTTTGGCCTAGGTTAGGAAGTTTTTTTTCAAAACAAAACTATTACAGTCTTTCAGCTCTGAAATTGCAGTTTAGTGACCGATTGAGTGCGTTTGCTCTTGTATGTTATATGAATTGGCCCCTTCAGCAGCCTTATATTGTATGCATGTTCAGGTGAGTGCAGCCCTCTTGGTTTCATATATATGTTTGGGAGTTCATGCCAAATCCATGGTTTTGCACCCCTCCCTGTCACAGGTGATTATTCCAGGGCCCTATTTAACCTAACACTGCCAGAAGGCAGTATTTCCCAAGTAAGCGGATTAATCTCTTGTGAACAGACTTTAGTTGGCTAGGATAGGACCTGCCAAAAACAGAGTACATTAATGTTGTGGCAGGTTTATGCAATCTATGATAATATACTGTAACTACCCCCATTATTTTTGCCTCTGTTAGGTGTTTAAAAAAAAACCCCAAAACTATTACATTCTTTGAGCTTTGAAATGACTGTTTAGTGAATAAGTGAGTGTATTGGATCTTGTATTTTATATATATTTATATATATTTAGCCTTTGAAATAATTTATTTTTATTCTCTTCTTGTTCATTTGCATGCATATGCATTAAAGACACTCCTTTTGGCCTCTTCTTGATGTCAGCTTATCAGCCGCAGAGTTAGTCAATATTGTGTAATGCTCGCTCTCCATTTTCACTGTTTTTTAAATAATATTTGATGACTGAATATTTACCCGTGATACAAACATATAAATACTACAATATATATGATAACAATTATGCTTTATTACTGCAAACACTTCAAACATATGGATAAATGCTCTTTCACAGGGAGGGGAGTGTGAGTGTGAGTTTTCTATGGTTTCCTTTTACCATGAAGGTTTTCCATCTGCTATATCTCTCTGATGTAAACACCATCCAGCCATCCAAATGGAACAGCCTATCAATGCAAGTATCTGTGCCTGAACTTGTCTGTGCATGAGGTTATCATACGCTGCGCCAAGTTAACACTGTAAGTTTGAGTTTTTCTCTATGAGGTGAACCAGAGCTCCTCCAGCGACCTCGGTTCATCTATTTTTGAGTACCATTGGTATGCTTTTCACTATTCAAAGAAAGACTGGAACTCAACTGCAGCTCAGAGGCGGCTCTCACGCTGGCTAGTGCCTCACGGCTGCTTAAACCACCTGAGGGCAGACTGTGTCGGGTCCTCAGTCAGTGACTGAGGACCCGACACCAGGAGGGGGCCCGGCGGCTTACTCAGTATGCCCCAAGGTGCGAGGCTCCTCCTGTCTGCCTGGCCAGCCATCGCAGACACCGGTCTGCAGCTCCGCAGTGAGCAGAGCTGCAGACCATGTGTCTCACGAGCAACACTCTGACAGGTCTCGCAAGATACATGGTCTGCAGCTCTGCGGAGTTGCAGACGGGATGTAATGGCCACCGGACCACCAGATAGCCCACCGGACCACCAGGGAATAAATAAGGGTATGTAGTCTCCCCCCTCTCCCCATCAGACCCCCCTCCCTCACACCATCACCCCCTCCCTCTCACCATCACCCCCTCCCTCCCACATCACCCTCTCTCATCATCACCTCCTCTCCTTCTCATCACCCCCTCTCACCATCACCCCCTCTTCCTCTCACCACCATCATCCCCCTCTCCCTCTTATCACCCCGTCCCATCACCCACCCCCTTCCCTTCTTCCCTCTCATCATCCCATTCCCTTCTTCCCTCTCATCAACCCCCTCCCTCTCATAATCATCCCCCCCTCACACCATCACAGTCTCACAAACACAGTATCAACCTCCTCACACACAGCCTCCCCAGACACACTGTTAGCATCCCCTCACACTGTCACCTCCCCACACATTGTCACTCCTCACTACACTGTCATCGCCCCCCCCCACACTGCCAGCCTCTTCATGCATTCACACTCACATTAACCACTCCTTCTCCTGTTAATCTCACCCCCTCCAAACTCACCTGCCCTCAATCTGCCACACTCACCCTGTCACATTAACCCCCCTAATGCTGTCACACTCGTCCCTCCTACCATGCCACAATTGCCCTGTCACACTTACCTCAACTCGCCCTGTCACACTCCCTCATCAAACCATGTCATACTCCCTGTCCTTCATTCTCTCTCACAACCCCCCCCATCCATTTACCCCCTTTGCCCTGTCACGCTCTCCCTGTCACTGGTACCCCTTTACTCACCTTGTCACAGTCACCAGCTGAAGACATTCATCATACACACACAGTCAGGAAACATAGCTTTGTCATGAACACAATGCACAAAGGCTACAGGCAGACCCCCATACACACAACACACTTCAAGCAGCTCCCCCATACACATAGGGTCCCAGACAAAAATGCAAATCTGCTCACAGAGACATACATTCACACACACACAAGGATACTCCCTGTCAGACACACTCTCAGGCACATACACAGGTAAACTGTGCATCAATGTGTAAATGTGACAGTGTGCATGTATTGCAACTCTTTTATTTTCACTTTTTGTTAGTGGGGCCTCATGTTTGAATTTAGCCTAAGGCCTCTTAAAGTCTAGAGCCGCCTCTGCTGCAGATTAAACTGTTTATTAAGTCTCTAAAGATGGTAATTAAAGAACCTAAAGCAGGATCTTAGAAGAATTTGAATAGTAAATAGTAAGTAATGAGTAATCAAAATTAAAATATAATGTCACTAAGAATTTTAGAAAGGTACAATGTAACTTTAAATCTTTTCTGAGGTTTTGAAGAAAACTTGATTTTTTTGATAAATAAGAACTCAAATTTAAACAGTTTGAAATGGAATGAAATAAGTTGTAAACATTTGATAATATGAAATGTGACTTTAAATTCTTTATAAGATTAAAACTTGAATGTGTCAGGTTTGCAATTATAGAAGGATTCCTTAGATAGTTTGAAGGAGAAGAAAAGTACTTTAGAGTACCATTAGATAAAATGAGTGAACTTAGAGCTTCAGCTGTGTAATAAGTTTGCTTAGATTGAAATGAATAAATACAACAAATAAAGTTCTTAGTTTTCAGGAAAAAAGGATCTCCACAATTTTACAATAATATTTGTCAAAAGTCTCTTGTCTTGTAGCATTAGAAACAAAAAGTATTAAAGAGAAATTCAGATAACAGCACTTGGGGACTATTCACTAAAGTCTATTTTTGGAGTAGAGAAGACGTTTCTATTTATTCTCTACCTTGTAGAGAATGTGTAATCTTTTGGCATTAGAATAGTCTTGAAGTCCAAGGTCAGGAGTGGAGAGGATCAGGAGAAATGAGGTCACAAGCAGGTGAGGTTTGGTACTCAGGAATTTCAAGTAAGTATAAGCTCAAATGGCAGTATTGAATCGCTGAAACAAGTTGAGTGAACAATTAAATATTGCCGTGAGTCTGACTAAATAGGTTGGCCTCTGAAGTCAGATGAGGAGGCGAGGTGATCGATGAAACCCGAAAGTGCTCTAAGGGGATCGCTGATCGGAATATGACAATCAGAGAGAAAGTGACGGCACAGCCATCTGTCGCCAAAAGAGAGGGTTTAGTCATTTTGCTGTTTTTAAGATTAGAATTGTCAAGGATTTTTTGTATTTAGTCGACTGAATTTTCATATGATGGAGAAAGTAAGGGGCCAGGCAAAATAGTGTGATTTATTTGAGAATTTCTGGATGATAGAATCTATGTTCTTCCAGAATGGCACTATTTCTGGGCATTCCCACCATTTGTGGATGAACATTCCCCATTATTGGCCTCCTCTTTAGCATTTGTCTTCCACTGCTGGGTTGATTGCCTGAAGTCTGTCTGGGGTAATGTACCACATTGACAATGTTTTGTAGGCTGTTTCCTGGACCCACCTCGCTATCGAACAGTGGTGTACCAGGTTGTACATTTTGTGCCACTGTATGGTAGTGAAGAATTCTCCAGCTACCTGTTCCCATTTTTTATTGAAAAATGGGTGGTGGTGCATTTCGTTGATCTTGGACGGGGGTATATAAGTGGAAGACATCATTCTTGGTAAAATATCCATTTTAGTGATCAACTCCTGCCCAAGCCAGAAGATGTGTGGCAGCATCCAGTCCCCAAAGTTCTTTTTGAAGGTCAAACATATTGTCAGAAAGTTTGTGTGGTACAGTCGCATTACCTGGTGTGCAAGCAATATGTCTAAGTATTTCACTGCTGAGTTGTTCCACTGGAACAGGAAACTCTGGAAAAGTTGGGAAGGACGTGCCTCCATGCAAGGTTTGAGTTAAATATTGTAGATTTGGAAAAATTTGATTAAAGAATTTATTTTTAGTTTTTAGAGAGCTTTGGAACTCTAACAAGACAGGGAGGTTTTGTGATGAAAAAGAGAAGGTCATCAGCATACTTTATGGTGATTCCTTCACTCTTCTATTCATGTGATCTCCTGTTTCTCCCTCGTTGCTTGCAGAAAAGGTTCAAGGGCAAGGACGAAGAACAGTGGGGAAAGAGGGCAGCCCTATCTAGTTCTATTTTGAATAGGAACACACAAAAAGATGTGGAATAGTGGCGCTATATAGTTAGTGAACTGTGATTTTAGCTGCTATATACACTCCTTGGGTACTCCTTATAACCCACCATACATAAATAAACACCAAGAAGAACGGAGAAAACTTTGGATTTAGGTGGATATTTTGTATCACCAGGATCCTCAGTTTCTCATGAGTGTAGCGCTGAATATAAAAATATAGAGTGAAATTTTCAGTGAGAGAACAGTGCTAAAACACGCACTTACCCTATATGTTGTACTTTAGTTTTCTTAATGGTATACCAAAAAAAGAGAACATAAAGAAAGTACAAATAATAGTGTAGTATGTTAAATAAATGTCTCATAAAGTCCTTTAGTTGTGGGTGATAAACTATCTTCCTCTCTAGACTTCAAAGAACTGAGCTTTTAGAGATAAACAAGCCTCTGATCACACTCTTATAGGCTTCACATATGGTGGGCAAGGGGGTGTCCTGTGGTAGATTCTCGGATAAATAATGAGTGAGGGTCTTTTGGGATTCTTGGGCAACTAATTGATCAGATTAGAGTGATGCATGAAGCCTCCCGTTGGTGGTTTTAGGTGTTGTGAGGGGAGATGACCACGTCAAGCTCAGGGGCGCATCATCAGACCATTGTGCTGTCCGTATTTGGGTCTTTTGCAGTAAGTGGAGATAGTAATATGGCAATAAGAAATAGTCTATGCTACTATAGCAGGAGTGTGTGGAGAAGTAGTATGTACAAGGGATTGCTATGCTTTGCATGCTCCCTTGGCTAATCACTTCTAAGCACCCACTGGAGCCTGGAGCCTTGTCGTAGGTCCAGGGTGGGTAGGAGACGGCGAGACCTCAACCAAGCTACAGCGGTTCGTGGGGTCTGAGGTGGTTGTGGTGTCTGGCGAAGCGCTTGGAGCCCTCTGGAAGCGCTAGGAGCATCCAGTAACGGAGTTACCCAGTCGGGGTGCCAGGCGGTCCGTTACAGAGCAGGTCCAACCCTTCCCTTGACTACGCCCATCTAGTGTTCCAGGAGTAGAATTATGCCTTATAGTGATTAGTATGTGAATAAGTGAAATACTCATTCTGGTGCCAGCTTGCTTACTGTTATAATTAGGCTCCCCTGTAGAGGGTAATTTTCCCCGGGGCCTGAATCCTGATTAGTGTTTTAAATAAATTATGCCGGTCTAATTCAGGCCTCAATCTAGTATATCCCAGTGATCACACACCTCAAGTCTCGAGGGCTAGCCCTTACTGGTAGCAGTTAAAAGAGTGGGAGTCTTGTCTGTGGTGCATGAGTTCCAGCATGAGGACAATACAGGGGAACCTGGCTAAAAAGAAGGGGGCAAACCTAACCTTCAAAACATCAATCAGCCATGGATCCACACATTGATGAAAAATAAATAAATAATTGTGGCGAAACTGACCTCGCCACTGGGCATTGGAGAAGACTGATTGCCCACCTTCTGCCATGTGACTATGGCCCCTGTGATGTATTGCCCTTTAAAGACATGATTTGGGCATAATGGATGTGTGTTGTGCTGCTGCTGGCCCTTTAAGAACCATCTGGGGACATACTGTGGAGTTACTGGGTGGCCACCATTTCATGTATCAGAGGCACATGGTGAGAACAATGGATGGCGGCCATTTTAACTCACAAACACTGTGTGGACTTTTCTACACGGTGCCATCTCGCCGGTATTTGGTGTACAGATACAACGTGCAGTGTTTTTTGACTATACAACAGGGGACACATTGTACAGTAATTGTTTTTCATATAGCTGTATATGTTCTGTGGAATCTGCATTAAACTGTATCTTCCAAACCACTGAACGGATCTGGGATGAATTTTGGATATGTGGTTCACCCAGATCCCCCGGTTCCGAGGATGCTGTCATGCCCTGTATGGGTAAAATACTTCGTTAGTAATCCCCCCCATGTCTTAGTATGTATTTCAATGCGGGACGAGGATAAGCCAGGTCTAGTAAGAAAAAGAATTAGAGAGAAGATAAAGCGTGAAAAGCTTGAAAAGAGAAGGCACAGAAAAGTACAGGAAAGAACGAGGGCGCACGCCATCCCCACAAAATTTACCTAAGTCATCTTGTTGTACCTCCCTTGGTAGTAAGTGTGCAAAATGCAATCAAACAAGGGGTAACACTGTTCAGCGTATTTTGAATTATGTCCATTTGTAGCTGCTTCCACTGATTGGATCTCCTCTACTTTCGTCTTCCATTAGTCTAGTGTCGTAGTATGTGGGTGTTTCCAGAGGGCAGATGTGACGGTAGTCACCATCACTGGGGGCTAAAGACAGACACTTTACACACGTCCCCAGATTTATCTTATATTTTAGTCACCCTGTGCTCATTGTAGGTACAGGGTATGTATAATGGATTTGTTTGTTAGTTATTTTCCTCTCCCCTTTCCTTGATGTTTTCCCAGAAGGGCATTGTCCCAGAGACACTTCTAAGCTAGTTCGGAACAGGTTGTTCTGCCCCATGTAGCACTCTGTCCCGACCCTGCCTTCTAAACACAGTACTGCATGCACACTAATGTAAAACAGAATGGAAGTTAATTAGGTTATTGTATGATTGTGAAACAGTTATTGTGCAACACTTCTTGGTTTCCCGCAGGTAATTCAATTATGATGACTTACACTAATAATGTCCCGGACACCAACACTCTGGGGAGGGACTTACATTGCTTTAACGGATTACCTCCATTTGGGGAATGTGCCTATAACTACCTGTGTTGTGTTCAATAAAGTCAGTTCCACTTCACCCTTCAACCTCAGCTAGTGTTTTAGCAAGACTGCTATACCGCTATATCACTGTATCCTGATCCATGGTGAATAAGCTCCAGAGAGACCCCAGTCAAGCTGTGGCAACTGGGGCAGAAGTGTTCCAGGTACCCCAATTGCAGCTAGGAGGCAAACTTGGCGGAGGTACTCAGAGTATGCCAGTTCTACCACAGCAGATTCTACCAGAGTGATTTTGCTGCATTTATAAGATGTCATAGAATCAACTTCTTATATTTGGAGAGAAGTAAAAGCATTGATTGTAGAAGTCCATTTTTTAGTCCGAGTGGGAATGCTTCTTCCATTATTTTTGTAATTGTTGCTTTAACCTTAAGTAATAGAAAAAGGTACTAAAAGCAACAAGTGCCAAATACACACACCACTCCCTGTGTATCAAAACAGGCAATAATAATACTTATACATGTACAGGTACATATAGGAGATGGTCCATATAAAAACCTATAAAGATAAAAAAGAGTACATAGTATAGCCTGTATATACAGAAGAAGGAAATATGGAAGTGATTGAATACACTCACGGATTTCAGAGCCGTGCCAGGCTCTGTATATGGTGCCCAAGGGTGCCTCAGAAGGCTCTGTGGAGAATCTTGAATAATATCCCCCAGAAGTAGGAAAAAACAGCAGCAGAAAGTAGGTGGATATTCGAATTAAACACTTTATCCCCTAAGGGCTTGAATTTAGATTTCGAATTGGCTCATTTTTTATACACGCATGAATTGTAATTGAATGTTTCCATTTCAGAGGTTGGCACCAACAACTCCTCTTCCATGCTTCTGTTGGCGTTATTGCCAGGGATTTGTGCAATTGCATTCCATTATTGTGTGTTGGTCCCGCTGCCAGTTGTACATCCGGACTCTATAATCTTATAGTCAATGGAGTCTCTCGGAACCTAGTGACCCTAGGTTCAACGTCCCCCCAACTCTACCTAAAAATAAAGCACCAATGGATGTGCTGCCTGCCCTAGTACATTTTTATTGTTCTGCTTCTTTCCGCAGTAATACAGGGTTGTGGTGTTTGCAGATGTTGGTTCAGACCACCATTAGTGAGATGATCCTTCAACTCTCCCCCTACTTACTTCCTTACCACACAATTTGCACTAAGCAATTCGCTCTTCTGACAGTCTGGCAAAGGAATGCCAAACTTTGCCTTGCCACAATCAACTAGTCCAATCGTTGGAAGCTGTTGCAACAATAGACTCTACATTAGCACTTGGTTGACTAATGCTAAAGGGAGGGTGTTAATAATAATTGGACTGGGTAAGCTACTTATGGCACTGGTAGGAGTTGAGACTCCAACTATTTACATTAAATGAGGCAATTCTACTGCAGATAGAGATGGACTTAGACTAATTGGTGAGTACATAGTAGCTGCAGAAAATATGGACTCACAATCACACGAAAATAAGTTCAGCGCGGAAGCAAAGTGATAATAGTCCAAAATCAGCTTGAAAACCAATACAGAGTCTCTCTTTTCTGATCAGAAAACTGGATAAAAACAGGGGGGTAGGTGCAGTGCATCAGTAATCCTTGACAAGGGATATGTGGAGAGAACAAGAGAATAAATAATATTTTAGTATTTAAAACTGTAGTGGTGATAGGTAAACTAAAAGATGTGCACTCACACGTTCCTGGAGCTTCAATACAGCTCCAGTGTATGTGCCTGGGCAGAATAATCCCCGCCTATGGATCAAGTGCAGAGGTAATTCCTTGAATTATAGGTGTGGTAGGGGGTATCCTCATAAAAAATAAACAAATAAAAATCGAATATGGTGAAGTATGAAGAGCTATGAAGCAAGGGTAGGTAAAAACTATAAAATGTACACTCACGTGTAATGGAGCCGTGAAACTTGGCTCCTCTGACAGCGCTTGAAGTAGTATGATCCCCACTCAAGGAAACAGGTGTAAATATAAATTCTTCTGTCTGTCTATATGTGGAGATAAACAAACATAACCACAATAGTGTACACCGAAAAAGGAAGCATAAATAAATAATTTAAACCTACTCACATGCTAAAGAGCAAGTTCTTGTTTGCTCAATCCAAAGCACTTGGTGGTATGATCCCCACCAGGGATATAGCTCCAAACAAACAGCAAGAAAGTTAGGTCCAATTAAAAAAGTACTTTAATATTAAAAAAAATAAAAATAAAATAGTGATTAAAAAGTTATAAACAATACACAACGCATTTCTCCTTGGACAGGCTTTAACAAAAGTGTTTTACAGAGTGAATGGTAGACTTGGGCATTTCAGAAATTTTCGTTTTTCGTACGAAAAAGAAAATACTTTAGTCAGAACCGAATTTCGTCAATTCTTTCATTCGTTTTCGTACGATATTCGGTAGTATTTTCGTTTCGGCTAAGCTTGTTCGTTCATTCGGCGCGATTTAATTGAGCCAAATGAATTGAATACATAAAACTATGTTCCCTAATCCCTAAATACCGAATAGCTTCAACCGAACTCAGTAAAACCATTCGTTTCAAATGTTGTACATTGCTAACAACATGGCATTGATTGAATTGTATTACGCTTAAAACTCCCGAACCGTCAAATGCACGAACGCTGGCATTCGCATGACAATGTATTGGCGCTATTAGTAAACTACCGAACACCACTTACAATAGTCATTCGCATGTCGAATGACATTGCAAATGCAATGCATTGCTTTTGCTTAGTTTCTTGGGCTCATGAATCATCATGCTTCCCTGACAGGTGGTACTGGCAACACAGTATCATTTTATAAGGGAGTGGGAAAGAAGTAGTAGCCAATTAAATAGGCTTTTACATACTGCCAGACAAAACTGTAGAAAAAAAAGTATCAACTCAAGGCAGTCCTTCAATGCAAAATCTATCCAGATTTTCTATAGGCCAGCCATTCAGCCATTTTGGAGCTCAGCCAGCCCACCACCCTGTCAGCCATTTTAGGCACTTGAACACTGAGCCTGCCAGAAGTGGCCATGTCCTCCTCCAGCTCCTCAAGTGAGATAGTAGTCATGGATGTAGTGGAGGGGGGCATTGGCCACTCTGGCCAGGAGATAGGAGAAGCAAGTGGGAGAAGCAAGCAGAAGCAGAGGCAGCCCAGGATCTTAAAAAGAGCAGATCCTGGGAGGAAGAATAAATATGCAGATAGCTTTCGTGCAGAGGAGAATACAGTACTGGTAAACAAACTTTGCCAGTACTACCAATGTATATTTGGGGGAGCAGCCAAAAAGAGTTCCAGAGCACAGAAGGAAAATCGGTGGAGGAAGATTGTGGCAGCGGTGAATGCTGTTGGAGGGAACAACCGCACCGAGGACGTGGTGAAGAAACGGTAAGTGCACTTATATTCCTAAAAAATAATTTTCTTTATGCCATGTTTTATTAAAACTTTTTTTTTTCCTCCATGTGCTTTTGCTACACACACCCACTAGTGGCAGCTATGCTTTTAAAGTCTTTTAAAAGTGAGGGTTGGGTCACTTAAGCACATAGAGGGAAAAAACACCATGTGCTTTAAAGGAACACTATAGTGATAGGAATACATGTTTGCATTCCTGTCACTATAACTGTGAAAACACAGTTTAACCTCCCTCTCAGCAATGTAACTGTAATTAAAGGGACACTCCAGTGCCAGGAGAACAAACCGCCTCCCACCCCTCATCCCAGGGGGAGACCAATTGTGCATGCGCTGCCGCCGGCGGGGTGAGACCTAATGCGCATGCGCTGCAATGCTGCACATGCACATTAGACCTCCCCATAGGAAAGCATTGAAAAATGCTTTCCTATGGGGGTTTCAGCGACGCCACTAGAGGAGGAGTTAACCCTGCAAGGTAAATATTGCAGTTTATGAAAACTGCAATATTTATTTACAGTTGCAGGGTTAAGGGTAGTGGGAGTTGGCACCCAGAAGTGGTCTGGGTGCTTGGAGTGTCCCTTTAATTACTCATCCTTATAGCAGAGCTGTGCTCTGCCTCCTTGGCTGCGATCTTCATAATTGACAAGATCAGCAAATCCAATGCTTGGTCTGGGTGCCTATAGTATCCCTTTAAACATGTCAGTAAACATATATATATAGAAACATATTAAAGTAATTAATCAATTACACATGTCATCATGTCATTGCAGTTACTACGACATCAGGCGGATGGTGAAGAGGAAGGTGAAGGCAGCAGCCGCCTCCAGGAAGACAGGAGGCGGTTCACAAGAACCGGACCTGCTACCCTATGAAGAGGAGCTCCTGCAGTTCCTGGGAAGAGAAAACCTCCTTGGGATTGAGGGGACACCTGGCACTGAAACATCTGAAGGTACGATGTTAAAGGACCACTATAGTGCCAGGAAAACAAACTCGTTTTCCAGGCACTGTAGGGTAATTAGGTCCCTCCCCACCCTCGTGGCCCCCTTCCCACTTCAGCCACTTACCTTTCTCCAACCCCTTCAGCCACTTACATTTCTCCAGCGCAGGGCTCCCTCGGCGCTGGGGAACACTCCTCCCTCTGCCGACGTCAGCTCCGAATGCGCAGCAAGAGCCGTGCACGCATTCAAACCACCCATAGGAAAGCATTACTCAGTGCTTTCCTATGGACGTCCAGCATCTTCTCACCGTGATTTTCACAGTGAGAATCGCGGAAGCGCCTCTAGTGGCTGTCAGTGAGACAGCCACTAGAGGCTGGATTAACCCTCAGTGAAACAGCAGTTTATCTAGAACTGCTATGTTTTCAGCTGCAGGCTTTAAACTAGAGGGACCTGGCACCTAGACCACTTCATTGAGCTGAAGTGGTCTGGGTGCCTATAGTGGTCCTTTAAATTCATATTTGTTAGTCGAAATGTACATATATCAGTTTGCTTGTGTTAACCTTCCAATGTGTGTTTTCTATGCCATCAGTGCAAGCCCCTCAATCCCCAGAAGAGGCACCAGGAACTGCAGGAGATGCTGTCTCCACGGAGAGCGGGGCAGCAGGTTCACCTCCTGTCTCCCTGGAAATGCGCCTGGCTTCACTTTCCTCGTAAGTACTTGCATAGCATTGTTAGATAAATGTTATGTGTGTGTGTGTGCGTGCGCATTTAAACATACACACACGTATGTGATTTTACTGTATATGAAGTTAATTTATCACATACATGTATTTCAGGCCATCCGCAACTTGTCGACGTTTCTTCACCACGTACGAGTGTGGTTTCCCTCCAACAGCCGGCCACTGGTGTCCAGGAACAGGGATCCACTGCTGAGCGTAAGTAAAAAATGCTTTAACTGTACACATTTTCTTTGCAGGCATACTAGTTTATGTAACAGGCGGGGCCGGGTCGACCGCTAAGCATACTAAGCATCTGCCTAGCACGTGCTGGCCAGGGGGCTAAATGTCTGGGTGACCAGCAGGGGTGGGGGGGAGCTCACATTGCTCCTCTCCTTCTGTTCACTTTATGTACTGTGGCTGAGTGGACCACGTGTGATCTTATCTACCATCTTCTTGGCCTGACAGGAAGCTGAGTGCAACGATCAGCTTCCTGTCATGCAGAAAAAACAGGAGATTCTCTACCTGGGGACGCTCGTCCACGATACATGTAGTGAGATTAGAAGGAAAGGGAGGTGGGCACAAAGACATGCAAACAGACAGAGAAAGGGCTAGGGGCGACAAAGATGCATAACTATACTTAGACATAATAATAAATTAATAGCATGACTGCATATATCTTATTTCCAAGTTTAAATAATATTGTTTTACAGATAATAGTAAGCATTGCAACATATGACACATGCTAACAATGTTCTTTCTCTGTTCTCCCCTATAGGTTCTGATGGTACTCTCCCCCTGCAAGAGGAGGGTACCATTACCCTAACAGCAGTGGATCCTGAGTCAGAGGCATCAGTGGCCGAAGAAATGCCACAACTTCCTCCACCATTGGCTGCGCTGTATGCGACGATCCAGGCTCGTCAAGATGAACTGGAGACGTCCATACAGCAGGATAGGGAGAATCAGCGAGAACTATTGCAGAATGTAATAACCGAGGTACGCTCCATGTCGAATATTTTGAATGAGGGCGTTAGGCAATTTACATCAGCAATGGTTTCCTTGCAGCAAAATATGCAGCGCTTTATGGAAATGAGGGAGGAAGAGTGCATTTTAATGCGCGCGCAAGCTGCCCATAATTTGGGCATAACCATCGCTGATGTAGATAGCCTAGTTCGTGAAAGACGTGCGCAGGGTCTTCCCAGAAGGGATGATGATGATGAATAGATATCTGTGGGAAGAATGCACTCAGATGTTTATTTCTCATTATCATCCACAATGTGAACACAACTGACGCTGTTCATCGTAGGTTGTTACATTCTCAATTTCCTCCTGGTTTTCCCTATCCTTCCCCTGAATATACATTGGTTATTCTCCTCTGCACTATATCCTCCCAGGACTGCTCCTAACAACCTGGGCTGCCTCTGCTTTGTTGCTTCTCCCACTTGCTTTTCTAAATAAAAAAAAATATTGGATTACAACTTCTGACTCCTCTTTTCTTTAATAATTTTTATATATATATATACATACATACACACACACACACACACACACTTGAAAAAATATCACTATATATAAATAAAAATAATTACAAAAAATATATATACACATAAAGCAAATAGTGAACAGAGCACTCCTTAGGAAATTTTCAATTGTGTATTTTAGTAATCTTGATTACTTATTAAATACATGATTGAAAATTTCCTAAGGAGTGCTCAATTCACTATTTGCTTTATGTTTGGCACTGGAAGCACCCAGGTATTACAAGTTATATTTTTTAATGATGGTGAGTGTCGGATTA
The DNA here is from genome assembly GCA_933207985.1 of Pelobates cultripes. Taxonomy (NCBI): domain Eukaryota; kingdom Metazoa; phylum Chordata; class Amphibia; order Anura; family Pelobatidae; genus Pelobates; species Pelobates cultripes. The sequence goes on along the minus strand of OW240917.1, from coordinate 151,706,461 downwards.
TATATATATATATATGTATATATATATATATACAAACAAGTATATATATATATATATATATATATATATATATATAATAATTCTATGTATATATTTATGTAATAGTTTTAAATAATTAGGTCATTTTATTAATTACAATTTGCAGGACCTGACTGACAACCCAGGCCAAAAGTCCAGGGAATTTAATTTGCTAGCACTGTATATAACCCTGTAACTTTCTATGACACCATACAACCTGTACATGTGGGGTACTGTTTTACTTCACTGAACACAAATTTTAGTGTTTCAATGTATTACAACGATGCTATCGTCAGTGAAAGTGACATTTTTTACATACAAATGGCACTTACCTGGACGAGATAATTGTTGTGATACGTTTTACTGTTTTGAAACACTAATTTTGGTGTTCAGCGAAGTCTCCTGAGTATAACAGCATCCCTCATGTACAGGTTTTATGGTTGTTACGGATCGACGGGCACCCTGACTGGGTACCTTCGTTGGAGGATGCACCTAGTGCTTCCTGGGGCTTCCAGCACTCCAGCTGACACCATAACCACCGTAGAGTCCTTCAGAGCGCAAACCAGGAACAAGCTCTTACAAGAGTTTAGGAGTGATTATAGCAAGGGAACATGCAGGGCATAGCAATCCCTAGTAGCAGATTCCCCCAATAAGAGACAGGACTCAAATTGAGTGTGAAGAAGAAATGAAGATTTTAATGAGACACTGCTTTTATGAACATTTTGCACACATAGTACTGCCCACAGGGTTTTGTAAAACAACCAATCAATACATACAATACACTCCCAGCAATTACAGACAAAATCCTCCCCTCTGCCTGTGACTTAATTTCCTTACACAATGGGTTAATGTAATTATAACTGGCAGAGAAACACCATTTTTACACATGTACTATAACTTTAAAACTACACATTCAATATTCATAAAAATGACATATTATTAATCAGCATACTTTAATTATAAACATAGTCAAAATTCAGCCAATTCCATCCAGGGGTTAAAAATTTAGCTGGAGGTCCCTTTTTTTACCGACCGCAAGCACATTTTCATGCCCAAAACAGTTCCATAGATTTGGGCTGTGCGGTCGGTAAATTTCACACTGAAAAAATGACTAAGTCCCATCGCCGAATGGGACTTAGTCTCTGCGGCTGCAAAATCATTGTGGGAGAAGGTAAGGCTCAGCGGTGTTCGCGGAACTGTGTAGCCGATTTCAGTTCCATGAATTTGGCTACACACACCGCTGACCGCATAGAATGAACAAAGATGGCCGCCGACACGTTTTTGTTTGCGCGAACGGCGGCCCCCCAGCGTTCGGCAATTTACCTACAGCAGGCTCCCAGCCTGGGAGGTAAATCGCCTGCACACTTCCACTTCTGGGTGGTCCGCCTGTGTGGTACTTGGTTCAGTAAGCCCCATTTACTGAACCAAGTGGGAGAAAGCCAGGAACACAATATATTAACAGTCTGGGGACAAAGTCTTAAAGGGGCATTGTTCCCAAAAGTCACAATATGTCCCCAGATGGTTCTTAAGGGGGCATACACAGTCCAATAAAAGTCCATTCACTGTGCTTAAAGGGCCAGTAGTCGCACAATAAAAATCTATTATGCCTAAATATGTTCTTAAAGGACAATACATCCCAGGGGCCGTAGTCACAGGGCAGGAGGCCAGTCGGGATGCCAGGCGATCCGTTACATACTACCATTCTCATCATCCCTGCACTGACTGATAATGAGAATGGTAGTACTCAGTCAGTGCATGGATAATGAGAATGGTAGTACTGCCATTCCCATTATCCCTACTCTGCACTAACTGAGTACTACCATTCCCATTATCCCATACTCTGCACTAACTGAGTACTACCATTCCCATTATCCCTCCTCTGCACCAACTGAGTCCTACCATTCCTATTATCCCTGCTCTACACTTACTGAGTCCTATCCTTCCTCTTACCTCTGCTGTCAACATCGCCCGTCCCAAGATGGCGCCCGCATTTCTCGCCACTCAGAAGTCAATGCGGCTTCTATGTATACTATGTTTGTGCGGGCCCACACCCTCAGGGTCCACCTCCCGTGGCACTGAAGGGGTTTAAACCCCTCTCCTCCCCGTCTGACGTCAGCTCCTGAGTGGAGCGGAATGCACATTTGAAGAGTCCAAAACATCTCCAGTGCCGAAGGTTGCCTATACCTGTACTAGAGACTGGATTAACCCCTAATGTAAACATATCGGTTTCTCTGAAACTGCTATGTTTACATCTGAAGAGTTCAAACCTGAGGGACCTGGCACCCAGACCACCTCATTGAGCTGAAGTGGTCTGGGTGACTATAGTGTCCCTTTAATCATCTCTAGGTACAGAAAATATTTCCAATTTTTAACTGTAAAAAACACATTAAAATACATAACTCAAATTTCACACAACTGGACCTCCCACATTCACCATATCCCCAGATAGCTTGGATCTGAGCGCTCAATATATCCGAACAGCACTCTGATCCTATGAACATAGTCGAATTGCCATGGAGTTAAAGGATCACTAAATTGCCAGGAAAACAAACTGGCAAAATAGGATCTTTAGGTTCCCCCCCCCACCCTCAGGGGCCCCCCAAAGGGGGAGGAAGGGGTTAATCACTTACCTTTTTCCAGCGCCGGGCTCCCTCTGTGCTGGGGAAATCTCCCTCTTCTGACGTCAGTGCTCAATGTGCATGCGCGACAAGAGCTACGCGCACATTAAATCAGTCCATAGGAAAGCATTACTGTAACGGATCGCCTGGCACCCCGACTGGGTACCTCCATTGAACGATGCTCCTAGCACTTCCTGAGCGCTCCAAGCACTCCAGCAGATACCACAACCACCGCAGACCGAACCTCTCTTCCGACCGAGCGAAGCAGGAACAAGCTCTTAAATGAGCTTAGTAGTATAGCAAGAGAGTATGACAAACATAGCAATCCCTTGTAGCAGATTCCCCCAATAAGAGACAGGACTCCAAATTGAGGGTGAAGTAGAACTGAAGTTTTATTGAAACACTCAGCTTTTATGCCCATTTTCTACCCATAGTACCACCCACAGGGTTTTGTAAGATGACCAATAAAACACGTAAATTATAGTAAAACACTCCCAGCAATTACACACAAATCCTCCTCTCTGCCTGTGATACAATTACTGAACACAATGGGTTAAAGTAATTATCACTGGCAGGAAAAATATACTTTTTACACAGTTAATGTAACTTTAAAAATATACATCCAATCTTCCTAAAAGTAACATATTATTCAGCATACTTTAATTATAAACATAGTCAAAATTCAGCCAATTACAACCAGGGGTTACAAAGTTAGCTGGAAGTCCCTTTATGACCGACCGCAAGCACATTTTCATGCCCAAAACAGTTCCATAGATTTGGGCTGTGCGGTCGGTCAATATCAGGCATAAAAATGATTAAGTCCCATTCGAATGCACGAACAGGGCCGTTCGTGCAATTGGCTCAGTAACAGTGCGTGAGTTCAAATAGCCGAACTGCGACCACCCAGCCGTTCATCTATTAGGTCAATTAGTTGCGGTTAACCACAGCTTCTGGGAGGTTAACAGGCGGCACACTCCCATTGCGTGTGGTCTGGCCGTTCGGCAGTTTATTCGGT